>CM038360.1:30495823-31051240 GCA_021464625.1 Proterorhinus semilunaris | reverse complement strand
GTGTTTTTCATTCATTGTTGCAGTGGTGTAGCAAAGGTCGCCCTGGGGCCCCAGCAAAAGCTCACCAGGGGCCCTGAATGTTACAGTACACAACAGACTAGAAACCAATGCCATTATAAATCAGTGCTTTAGTACTATTGATACTGTGAAGCAACTGCTTAAAAGAATCAGAGTGAAAACGTTGCAAAGTCATCTGCCATTTGAAAAATCCATAGGTCCCTGAACAGAGATGATTCCAGCTATAACACAAACGTACGTACGATTACTAAGCAATCTTAAAATGTGCGCTCGGTCAAAGAGTTTTCATGATCATGAAGAAAACTCTGCAGAGCCACAAAGTGTTAGATTTGGATGATGAAATGGCAAAACTCGCCACGGAGACACAGAGGTGTAGCGTGAGAAAAGAAGTCCCCCAAAAGAAAGACAGATGCATCCAACACAGCATCTCCATCCATCCATGTACCAGGAGAGAGGCAGGAGCTGGGGTTCTCTCTCTGGGGTTCTCTCTCTGGGGTGAGGTTCTCTCTCTGGGGTTCTCTCTCTGGGGTGAGGTTCTCTCTCTGGAGTTCTCTCTCTGGGGTGAGGTTCTCTCTCTGGGGTGAGGTTCTCTCTCTGGGGTTCTCTCTCTGGGGTTCTCTCTCTGGGGTTCTCTCTCTGGGGTGAGGTTCTCTCTCTGGGGTGAGGTTCTCTCTCTGGAGTTCTCTCTCTGGGGTTCTCTCTCTGGGGTTCTCTCTCTGGGGTTCTCTCTCTGGGGTTCTCTCTCTGGGGTATGTCCACGGCTCATTACAAGTCGATATAGAGGCGTGACTCACTAAAGCGTGAAGCAGGAGGGGGTAAATATGGTACAACCTGTCTTTTCATCCTTTTAGACCTAAGTGCAGCATTTGATACAGTGAGCGAAGTACCCACCTCGACTCAGACAACCAGTGTTAATTTCGTCGACTAAAATATTTAGTCTTAATTTTAGTCAAAGTGATTTTTTTGACGACTAAAATTGGACTAAAACTAAATTAAAAGTTTTCCATGCGACTAAAACTATGACTAAAATGTCCAGATATTTTAGTCGACTAAAATAAGACTAAATAAAAGTGAAAAGGAGAGACTAAAATCATCCAAACTTCTATTGACGTCTGAAAGAGCCTCATATCATGTAAATTCGCCTTCAAAGGAACAGCTCTGAGCTTTGTTCATGAGGGAGCAGCTCCATGAAGCAGGACCTCCATTAAATATGATTATAATGAATATTATTAATACAAAGTCGACTAAATTTGTCTTAAATTTAGTCGACTAAATTAACTTGTAATTTTAGTCGACTAAAACTCGACTAAAATTGAAGATATTTTTTTGACTAAATCTCGACTAAAATTGAATTAAATTTTCGTCAAAAGACTAAGACTAAAACTAAATTAAAATATGTTGTCAAAATTAACACTGCAGACAACCCACGCCGCCATTAAACCGTGTGAGCGAGGTCAGGTGGCAGACTGAACCCTGCAGGCTTACAGGCTCTGGTTGAAAGACTTTAACGGTGCATTCAGATCAAACGCGGGTCGCAGGGCAGGTGTGGCTGATTCCTGTGTGTTGTGAGGAGTGTGCGTGACAACGGGTTCAATCGAGCGGTGGGAATCAACGGCAATGCGGCGGCTGTGCAGAGCGGCATGAACGCGGTGGGAGGAGTAAAAACACACATTCTTAAACAATTTATAGATCTGAATCTGGAGCATCGCCTCTTCTGCATCATAAAGGACACAAGTGCAAAGGAGACAAAGGCTGTTTCTCCATTGCAGGATCCTTCCTCTGTTGTCCACTTCGTTGACGTCTGGGCTCGAATGTCCTCTCACCGCCGCGTTCGAGCTCCATTGGAACGTCCGGTGTCAGGTCAAATCATGTGATCAAATATTAAATCATGCTTACAAAAACAACTGTTTAATGAATAAAAGCTGTTTAGAAACTGGTTTTGGTTGGACGTCTGACATTTTGGCCTGAATAAAATAATAATATTTTGACAAGGATTTGCAAGGTATTCAATTCACATATTAAATATAAGGTCAAGTTACTAATCACCTACAATTGCAGACTCACGTTAACAACCACAGGCCTAATTAATAAATAGACCTATTTCTGAGGCCTTTCATTAAGATGAACTTTTACATTTTTACATCTTCACGTGCTTACAACACTTCTACCAATGATTTTATTATTACATTTATTTTCTTGCAGAAACGTGAAACTAAAGTTTTATAGTGAGTACAAACAAATAATGTTTTAGGAGAAAAGGGAAGAAAAAACATTTCTTCAGTGCATCATCGTTGGCGATTTCAACATTCATGTTTGTTCCCAACCCCACCTATCAAATCAAACTCAAATCAAACTTTATTTATGAAGCGCTTTTCATACAAAATGTAACACAAAGTGCTTCACAGTGCTTAAAAATCATTAAAATCGTCCCCACCAGCAAATATACATAAATAACTACAACCCCACCACCCCACCCGCACACACAGACACACAGACACATATACGTACAGACAGCCAGCAGTTAAAAGTCTTAAATAAAAATGGACATAGAGTTGAGTACGTAAGGCTGGGTACAGATGGACCGAAAGAGGAAACATCATCCAAGGAGCGTCTGCACCAGGAGCAGCCCATCGGCCACAGCCACAGAGCGCCAACTCAGGGGGCCCGGAGGAGGTGTAGGAGAGACGTCCTACCTCCATCCTGGCACCCCCAGGAGAGCGCCCTCAGAGGAACCACTAGGAGAACATAAAAAAAAGAATAATAATAATAAATAAATAAAATAAAAATTATATATATATATATATATATATATATATATAACGAGCTGCTGAATTTTGTAAAAGTTGTAAACCTGAGATACTCTTTTTGGGAAGACCAGAAAGCAGGGTATTACAGTAGTCAATACGACTGGTGATAAAAGCATGCATGAGCGTCTCCGTGTTGGCCCGAGAGAGAATGGGGCGGACTCTGGCTATGTTCTTTAGATGGTAAAAACCTATCTTTGTGATATTCTTAATGTGTGGAATTAAAGTCAAAAATCACACCCAGGTTCTTCACCTGTGAGGAAGGATTAAAAGACACTGACTGTAGTTTGGGTAAAAGTTTCTCTCTCTGGGCCTCAGGACCGATGACTAAAACTTCAGTTTTGTCCTGGTTAAGCTGGGGAAAGTTTTCTGCCATCCAGGATTTGATCTAAAATGCAGTTAAAAAGTGCATCCATTGGCCTGGTGTCCTCAAGAGACATGGAGATGTACAACTGTGTTTCATCAGTGTAACTATGAAAGTTGACTCCATGTCTCCTGATGACATCACCAAGAGGGAGCATATACAGGTTAAACAGCACTGGGCCTAAAATCGAACCCTGGGGCACACCACATGTAATATTATGGACCTTGGAGGAGCAGGTATCCACACTTACCATGAATGTCCTGTCTGTGAGGTAGGATGTAAACCATTTGTGGACAGCACCAGAGAGGCCGATGTGTTTTAAACGAGTTAAAAGAATAGTATGGTCGACTGTATCAAAGGCAGCGCTCAGATCCAGTAGAACCAACACCTTTTGGAATCATAATTTAATCTAAAATAATTTAAGATCTTTAAAAGGGCCGTCTCGGTGCTGTGGTTTACCCTAAAGCCAGACTGAAATTTCTCAAGGACGTTATGTGCATTTATAAAGTCGCTAAGTTGGGTAAAAACAAGTTTTTCTAAGATTTTGCTTAAAAATGGTAAGTTGGATACTGGTCTAAAAGTTTTTAAATTATTACAGTCCAAATTGGTCTTCTTCAGCAGGGGCCTCACCACCGCCCCCTTAAAGGCAGCAGGGAAGACCCCCGTCTGAAGAGAGCAATTCATCATGTTTAAAAGCTCATCTCTGAAAGATCCATAGAAAGTTTTAAAAAACGGGGTTGGGACTGGGTCTAAAGGACATGTGGTGGACCGGGTCTAAAGGACATGTGGTGGGCCTCACTGAGGAGAAAACTTTATCAAGCATCTCAGCATTAACCTGGACAAAACTGTGCAGTGTTTCCTCTGGAACAAGTCGACAACCAGATGCATTTAGAACCGTGTTATTTTGAGTAGATAAAATATTACATCTGATAGTGTCTATCTTTCCCCTGGTCTGCAAACGCCTCACAAAGGGAGTCACTTGGAGTAAAGTTGGTCTTGTTAAAATCCGGATTGATCAGATGTTCTATTGTAGAGAAGAGTACCTTGGGATTGTTTTTATTATTGTTGATCATTTTTGAGAAGTAGTTGTTTCTTGTGTTTCTTACTGTGTTATTGTAAGTTGTTTGTTGTTCACGGAAGATTTGGTAGTTTATGGTAATTTTGTGTTTTCTCCATTTTCTCTCTGCCACCCTGCATTGTCTTTTGAGTCGTTTGATTTCCTCATTCCTCCATGGAGGAATTGGTTTTGTGGGGAGTTTCTTGGATTTTAAAGGAGCGATAGAATCAAGCGCTGACTTGAGTTTGCTGTTAAAATTTTCAATAATAGGAGAATATTGCTCTAAAACATCAATACAATTTGCAGCCACTTCAGGGGTGAGATGACGTTTCCTCACAGCTCTTACCGAGGTCTCCCGCTGGGTAAAACTGGTGATATTAATAAACACACAGTAATGGTCAGAGACAGAAGACACAGCTGTGGACAGGCCATACGTGAGGACCAGGTCCAGACTGTGTCCTCTGTCGTGAGTTCGCTGTGTGACGTGTTGGGTAAAATCCATATAAATAAGAACATTTCAAAAATCCCTAGCAACAGGGTCTAAAAGATTATCTATGTGTAGATTAAAATCACCAGTTAAAAGAATCATATTAAAAGAGCTATGTAAAAGTGATAAAAACTCCTTAACAAAAAGAGGGCATTTTTTGGGGGGTCTGTAAATAGTGACACATAAAATGGGGGGATTACTAAAAACAACTGCATGGTGCTCAAAAGTGGGGAATGGATCAAATAAAATAGGTTTGGTGGCAAGAGTGTTTGTACATATGGAAGCAGTGCCACCTCCCCTTTTTCCATTCCTTATTGAAAAGGTGCTGCTAAAATTAGGTGGGGAGGCCTCAGCAAGAACCGCGGTCGCATCTGTACCCAGCCAGGTTTCAGTTAAAAACAAACAGTCAAGATTATTATCTAAAATCAGGTCATTCACAATAAAAGACTTGTTCTGCAGAGAGCGGACATTTAAAAGAGCCATGTTTATTGTGGTTTGAGATGGATTAACTGTGGACTGTGGGGGGGCTTTGGGGATGGGTTTTAAGAAGTTAATATGGACAGGATAATTGCATGGAGGGTTGTGTTGTGTCCACTCTCTGCTAGTGATGACAGGAATGGTTTGTGAGGGGGGCGTGGAAACGATAGGAGGGGGTGTGTGACGGGAGGCACACCGTCAATCACGCGCAGGTGCGGAGTGGACTGCCAGGGTCATGTTCTTTGTGAGCAGACGGCTGCTCCTCAAGTTCAGATGTAAGCCATCGACTCGGAAATGAGAGGGTCGGACCATAAAAAGGCTAAAATTATCAATAAAAGAGATTAGAGGTCTACATACGGATTTAAGCCAGCAGTTCAGATGGAAGGTCCTGCTAAAATGTTCATCGCCACAATTCAGCGTGGGGAGGGGGCCCGAGATGAACACAGACCCCCCAGTTCTTTAAAATCCAGTTTTGTACGCTCCGATTGTCTTTTCGATACGTCATTTGTACCCACGTGGACGATCACTCTATGGACGGATGGGGGCATGGACTTGAGAATGCCTGGGAGTTTTTCCGTTATCCTGGAAACTGTAGCACCTGGGAAGCAGTGGGTTGCAGCGTTATAAAAACGGACGTTTCTGATAATGGAGTCTCCTATTATGAGTGTTGTGGTGGGGAATAGTGGCTTTGGCCGGTGGGCGGACTCGGAAACATCACCATGTGGAGAGGACGGAGGAGAGACCAGGGCCACGGGCTGACCGATGGGTTCAGGTCCCGCCCCGACAGGAGTGGATCCTGGCTGCTGTTGTTGCGCGCCCTCATCCGGGATCACCGGCTGCACCGGCCGGTTGTTGTGTCCGTGGCTCTGCCGGAGAAGACCCCGGGGGGATACCTCTGACCGTGGGGGGGCCACCGGCGGTGTCGCGGCTTGATGAGACCGTGACACCGTCAGCAGCTGCGAGGGCGCGTGCAGTGTCGGGGACAGCGACAAGACCGGAGCCATACCCGAGGATCCACTGGATCGTCTCCGGACTGCCTCTTTTAAGATGTTACGCCTGGCCGATGTTTGTGAGGCTGTTGGGACTCTGAGGACACAGGATGACTTGAGGCAGCATTTGACGAGCCCTGAGGGAAGTTTCTGTTTACTGATTCTACGGCCTGAGCCGAGCGGGGATCCGCGCCACCTCCTTGGAGAGCCGGGAAATCCATCGCCGAGTCCAGATTGGAGAGCGCCGTTGCCGGAACAGCTGGAGTAGGTGAGTCCTCCGCCAATACAGAGAAGCGGTTCATGAGGCTCAAGCAGGTAGAGCCAAGTGTTTTTGATCTGTGCACTGTTTGCAGGTGGGGAGTTGAGCTAGAGGGTGAGGGAAAGGTAACCGGGTCTCCGACCATTGTCTCTTCGAGAGGAAATATGCAGTGATTGTCGATGGGATATTTCCATGAGGTCACTAACAAGCGCTTCTTTCTTTTTAATATCCTCGGTCAATCGCTTTATGTCCAGTCTTAGACGGTGAAGCTCTTGCTCTGTGCGACTAGCCATAAAACCGGTTAGCAAGCTGGCCAAAAAGCCAGTCCAGTCAGTGATCGGTGTTGTTGATTTCGCACAAACTCCAGATACAGCGACACTTTGTTGTATACCTCTAGGTCCCGCAAAAAAAGGGATTATATCGTAGGTGAAATTATGGGTTTTGACGATGAATAGCAAGAAATTATACAAACAAAAAAGCGTCCGCCATCTTGCACATCTATGGTGATGAGATTTGGATAATGACCGAAAGGACAAGATCGCGGATACAAATGGTCTCAACTTATATAGCGCTTTTCCTCCTACATTAGGCACTCAAAGCGCTTTACAGCAAGGATCCACTCACCCATTCATACACCAATGTACGCAGACACTGGAGGCAAGGTGGGTGAAGTGTCTTGCCCAAGGACACAACGACAGCATGCACCTTCAGGAGGGGGGCTCCTAACCCTCGACCTTCCGATCATGAGACGACCCGCTCTACCATCTGCGCCACCGTGTATACTGCACGGTATTACACAAGGCTCAGTCCTTGGCCCCCTTCTTTTCTTTATATGCTGCCACTTGACCAACTTATTGAATTCTGTGACATTTCATATAATTTCTATGCAGATGACACTCGATGGCTCGATGGCCAACAATTACCTCAAGCTCAAAGATTCAAAGACTCAGAGCTTGGTACTTTTTAAAACAATATTACCTCCAGTGCAAAAAAAATCTTAGTGTCCTCTTTGACAATAGTCTAATCTTTAAAGGTCAAGTGACCAGCGTAGTGCAAACCTGTTTTTATTAGGGCTGAACGATTAATTGCATTTGCAATTTTATCGCGATATTACACAACGCGATTTCGTAATCGCAGGGCACGCGATTTTGGAAGTGAATGGAGCAACGAGATATGACAGCAAAGTCCGCTCCGTCGCATGCTTTTGTTTACGTCTCAGTCTAGTTAAGGTGCGCGGTAGATTGTGGACGTACAGTGAAAATATCAGCGTTTATCATGCAGCCCCCGCAAAGGACTATTGCTTTCTTCTCCGTTAGCTTTGCGTTAGCCGCAGCGCTCATCACGCCATTCTCTCGCTGCTACTACACGCTCTGATGATCACAGAAACTCCCTCACCTCCGGATTCACACGTCTCTCCACAGAGGTGAGCCTGTGCTGCTTGTAAAGAGTTAAGCGTAGTTTGTGGCTCAGTTTAGGAGGCTTATGTTTGGGAATGGTGTGGATAATGAACTTATTTCAACAGCATAATGACGGTTCATGACCATAAAGTATCCGGATACTGTGCCTTTATTTACCTTTGCATCTACCGCATATCCACTCCGTAGGTACAGACGCAAGATATAAACACTAAACTGCTGTATGAAAAGGGTTGGTATATAGGATCCGAGGCAGGAGTTCGTGTCATGTCTTATTTTGCTGAGGTGTTGTTTAAGCTGAAATGTCACTAAATGGCTGCGAGTCAAAGATACGTGTCTGTGTTTGGCCTCATGTCCCGTCTCCTTGCGTCAATGTTTTTCTCTTTCTTCATATTGTCCAAAGTTACATCCCAAAACCAAAATGCTGCTGTTTTGGCGTGTGCTCCATCTGGCCTCTCCGTGTCCATCAATAGAGTGCATCTGAAGCAACTACGCGTCGCAGCTCAGACAGTGATTTGATTGGCCGAAATAATTAATAATAAATATTTTATTTTGTATTAATTGGAAGTGTGATTTCCTAAAACTTTTCCAATTAGTTAAAGCAGACGTTTGTTCTTAATTTTCCTGCACTTTAGTATGGGTGATGTTACTGACTGGATCAGTGAGTTTTATCTTTTACTTTACTTATCTTTGCAGTGCAAGTCAAATTAATCTAATATTGTTTATTACAACCCCGTGAACTGCTACCTTAACGTGGTGGGGTTGTTTGAGTGCCCGAATGATCCCAGGAGCAATGTTGTCTGGGGCTTTATGCCCTTGGTAGGGTCTCCCATGGCAAACAGGTCTTAGGTGACGGGTCTGACGAAGAGCAGTTCGAAGACTTCTATGGACAGTATCAGATCAAGGACCGTGACGTCGCCCGGTATGGCGCAACTGGGGCCCCACCCTGGAGCCAGGCCTGGGGTTGGGGCTCGAATGCGAGGGTCTGGTCTCTTCTGCCCACGGGGCCCGCACTCCTGTGGACCCACCACCCGCAGAGGGATCCGTAGGGGTCGGGTGCAGAGAGGCAGGTGCCTCGACGACCTGGTCCGCGTGCGCAGCTTCTGGCACATGGAACGTCACCTCGCTTCGGGGGAAAGAGCCTGAGCTTGTGCGGGAGGTTGAGAGGTACCGGCTAGATATAGTCGGGCTCACCTCCACACACAGCCTGGGTTTCGGATCCCAACTCCTGGAGAGAGGCTGGACGCTCCATTTTTCTGGAGTTGCCCGCGGGGAGAGGCGGCGGGCTGGGGTGGGTTTGCTTATAGCCCCCCAGCTCAGCCGTCACGTGTTGGAGTTCACCCCGGTGAACGAGAGGGTCGCGTCCCTACGCCTTCGGGTAGGGGACAGGTCTATCACCGTTGTCTCGGCCTACGGGCCAACATCGGTGCAGAGTACCCGGCCTTCTTGGAGTCCCTGGGAGGGGTACTAGATGGTGCTCCGGCTGGGGACTCCTTGTTCTACTGGGGGACTTCAACGCCCACATGGGTAACGACAGTGAGAACTGGGTGGGGGTGATGGGGAAGAGCGGCCTCCCCGATCGGAACCCGAGTGGTGTTCTGTTATTGGACTTCTGTGCTAGTTACGGTTTGTCCATAACGAACACCATGTTCGAGCACAAGGATGTCCATAAGTGCACGTGGCACCAGGACACCCTAGGCAGGAGATCGATGATCGACTTTGTAGTTGTGTCATCTGATCTCCGGCCGTGTGTCTCGGACACTCGGGTGAAGAGAGGGGCTGAGCTGTCAACCGATCACCACCTGGTGGTGAGCTGGATCCGCTGGCAGGGGAAGAAGCCGGTCAGACCTGACAGGCCCAAACGTGTTGTGAGGGTCTGTTGGGAACGTCTGGTGGATCCCTCTATCAGTAGGGTCTTCAACTCCCACCTCCGGAAGAGCTTCACCCAGATTCCGAGGGAGGTTGGGGACATGGAGTCCGAGTGGACCATGTCCTCCATTGTCAATGTGGCTGCTCGTAGTTGTCGCCGTAAGGTCTCTGGTTCCTGTCGCGGCGGCAACCCCCGAACCCGGTGGTGGCGCCCGGAGGTAAGGGATGCCGTCAAGCTGAAGAAGGAGTCCTATCTGGCCTTGTTGGCTTGTGGGACTCCGGAGGCAGCTGAGAGGTACCGGCAGGCCAAGCGTGCTGCAGCTCGTGCAGTCGCAGAGGCAAAAACTCGGGTCTGGGAGGAGTTCGGAGAAGCCATGGAGGAGGACTATCGGTCGGCCTCGAAGAGATTCTGGCAAACCATCCGGCGCCTCAGGAGGGGGAAGCAGTGCTTCACCAACACTGTTTACAGTGCGGGCTGCTGACCTCAACTGGGGATGTGGTCGGGCGGTGGAAGGAGTACTTCGAGGATCTCCTCAATCCCACCGTTACGTCTTCCGATGAGGAAGCAGAGGCTGGGGACTCGAAGGGGGGCTCGTCCATCACCCAAGCTAAGGTCACCGAGGTGGTTAGAAAGCTCCTTGGTGGAAAGGCCCCAGGGGTGGATGAGATTCGTCCTGAGTACCTTAAGCCTCTGGATGTTGTTGGACTGTCTTGGTTGACACGCCTCTGCAACATTGCGTGGCGGTTGGGGACAGTGCCTCTGGATTGGCAGACCGGGGTGCTGGTCCCTCTCTTTAAGAAGGGGGATCGGAGGGTGTGCTCCAATTACAGAGGGATCACACTCCTCAGCCTCCCTGGTAAGGTCTATTCCAGGAGGAGCATCCGGCCAATAGTCCGGCCAATAGTCGAACCTCGGATTCAGGAGGAACAATGCGGTTTTCGTCCCGGTCGTGGAACACTGGACCAGCTCTATACCCTTCATCGGGTGCTCGAGGGTTTCTGGGAGTTCGCCCAACCAGTCCACATGTGTTTTGTGGATCTGGAGAAAGCGTTCGACCGTCTCCCTCGTGGTGCCCTGTGGGGGGTGCTCGCTCTGGGAATATGGGGTCCGGGGCCCTCTGCTAAGGGCTGTCCGTTCCCTGTATGACCGCGGTAGGAGCTTGGCTCGCATTGCCGGCAGTAAGTCAGACCTGTTCCCGGTGCGTGTTGGGCTCCGCCAGGGCTGCCCTTTGTCACCGGTTCTGTTCATTACCTATATGGACAGAATTTCTAGGCGCAGCCAGGGGCCGGAGGGTGTCCGGTTTGGGAACCTCAGAATCTCATCTCTGCTGTTTGCAGACGATGTTGTTCTGTTGGCTTCATCAAATCAGGACCTCCAGCTGCACTGGGGCGGTTTGCAGCCGAGTGTGAAGCGGTCGTGATGAGGATCAGCACCTCCAAATCTGAGGCCATGGTTCTCCACCGGAAAAAGGCGGTTTCCCCGCTTCAGGACGGTGGGGAGTCCTTGCCTCAAGTGGAGGAGTTCAAGTATCTCGGGGTCATGTTCACGAGTGAGGGACGGATGGAGCGTGAGATGGATAGACGGATCGGTGCGGCGTCAGCAGTGATGCGGTCGCTGTATCGGACTGTTGTGGTGAAGAGGGAGCTGAGTCTGAGGCAAAGCTCTCGATTTACCGATCGATCTACGTTCCCACCCTCACCTATGGTCATGAGATTTGGGTAATGACCGAAAGGACAAGATCGCGAATACAAGCGGCCGAAATGAGTTTCCTTCACAGGGTGGCTGGGCGCACCCTCCGAGATCGGGTGAGGAACTCAGTTACCCGGGAGGAGCTCGGACTCGAGTCGCTGCTCCTTCACGTCGAAAGGAGCCAGCTAAGGTGGCTAGGGCATCTGTTCCGGATGCCTCCTGGTCGCCTCCCTCGGGAGGTGTTCCAGGCATGTCCTATTGGGAGGAGGCCTCCTGGAAGGCCCAGGACACGCTGGTGGGACTATGTCTCCGAGCTGGCCTGGTGTCGCCTCGGGGTCCCCCCAGAACAGCTGGAGGAGGTGTGCATGGATCGGGAAGTCTGGGCATCTCTGCTGAGACTGCTGCCCCCGCGACCCGGCCCCGGATAAAGCGGAAGAAAATGGATGGATGGATGTTTATTATGAAACAGACTGATTTATTGCTTGTGTTAGGTGAAAAATACATGAGAAGAGGACTTGCAACAATAATCGCATATTTAATCACAATCGCAATATTGAAGAAAAAAAATCGCAATTAGATTATTTTCCAAAATCGTTCAGCCCTAGTTTTTATCAACTTATATTGATTAATAAAATGAAATCATTTTTAACCTATTCGGACATTGAGAAAGTAATGTTATGTTATTGTAACGCTTTATACTCACAAAACTTCACATTATTACATCGGCTGCAACTCATCCAAAATGCAGCCGATGGCTTCTAAGTGGCACCAGGAGGCATTAGCACATTACTCCATTTCAAACTGAGGTAAGAAACGTTACTGTTTTGTAAGATATTTAGACCGAATCAGTTTGAGTGAATAAGATGCGATACTTGAGCAAATGCAGCAAAGTGAATCAAGTTAAGAAGCCAAGTAATACAGATAAACGAATAATTGACGTTTGAAGGAGAGCAACAAAATACTCGTATACTTTGTATGCATAAACGCAGGCCTAATTGTAATAATAAAATAATTCCACTGGTAGAAATGCTACTAGGAAAAGCCTAAATCGTCTCTGGGCAGAAAGTTAGCGTACTCGTTTCACTACTGATAAATCCGTGAACAGTCATGCTTATTTTGCGGCTAAGAAAAGCTAACATTAGCAGCATTATTGTTGCCATTGTAAATACAGCACCATTACCACCGTTACTACTGTTTTGTAGGTTCAGCACAATTACTGTTATTACTGACACTACTCGTTTGCTACTAATACAAACTTCTCTGTAGGTATAAAACTATTAGATCAACTATTTTGGTAACTTCCAAATATGATTATTTTATGGCTTGTTTCAGTGAAGTTTGTACAACATGCACGGACAGTCGGACACCGTTGTTTTGAAGCACTTTTCCTCCACGTATTTAGTCAGAATTTCTTCCCTTTCAAGCAAAAATAGGCTGCTGCGCCTTTTGAGAGATCCTCTCAACATCCGATGTTTACTCCAGTTCTTTGCCTACGCCGATCAGACTCCACTTTCGCCTTTTTTGTCACACTCGAATAAACTCTTTGTTTCTTTTCGTTAGTTGCCTCTGCATGCTCGGATAATCACTGCAGCTATGATAAGTCACTAAACTCAGGGAATAATGTATTTCTGTGATAAAGACAGTGGAATATTTATGGATAAATATGAGTCAACATGTAATGGATTATTGCCTTTTTGCAATTATCGATCATTTAACAGCTCAAGCTAAAGGTTAGCAGCTAACGTTAGCTACTTTTCACCGTCAACATTTGTATTCAAGTAGTTTATTCATAAAAAATGCACAACACACGATTAAAAGAGCTGTTTTGATTCATTCGTGTTGTGTCCCCGGGTTCTCCTCCAACTGTAGTCTTGCAATGCATTGTGGTCTATATTGAGCCGTTGCTGGTGGGATGGTCACGTGGCAGTGCCCATTAGCTCTGGGACATAAAATGGCGTTAACCTATTTTTTGTACGGAAAACGTGGATATATCTTCCAAATATTGATGACATGAGATAAACTCTATCTGACGTAATCACTGACGGAGAATCTAAGTTTGTTACTTCCGTAGAAAACGTTCATTTGGCAGCGCCCAACCCGGAAACCGCTCCGGGCAACTGCGGTTTATATTATAAAGTAAATATAAATATAATAAGTCGAATTCTTCGCGATGAACTCCATCCTCACCCGAGAGAAGCCTTTCCCTGCGACTGAGAGGGGACATAAACCGGTCTGCGCTCGCCTGATTTAGCCTGTGATTATTTCCTGTGGTGTATCTCCAATCCCTGGTTTGTAACCATCATCCACAGACCCTGAAGACCTGCAGAAGAACATCCAAACCCAAACTGCCAACATACCAGTCATCGTGCTTGAAAGCATGGAGCAAAACTTTCCAAATCGTCGAAATCAGGTTATTGACAATGGAGGCCGACATTTTAAAGACATTCTTTTCAAAACGGTGTCAAATTAAATCTCCAGTGTTGTGCGACTGTCAACAAAAAAGAATAAAGAGTTTTGAAATGTGTCCAGTTGTTTTTATTTCATTTATCTGTATCTGTCTTCCAAAGAAGGAAGAGCAGCTGCCGTTTACAGCCTTTTAAAGCCTTTGGAGCGCGGCGGAGGGGGCGGAGGCAGTAATGACTTAAGCGACTGGGAGGCACGTGTAGGTGGTCCCTCCCCCCCTCCCAGTCGCTCCTCACTACAAGCCCACACCTGCCCCTCAGTCAGGGCCTCCACTCTCACCGGACTCCCTTTACCACTTCATTTTGGGACAGTTCGCTTTCACTTCCCTGGCTAATGAAGTAAAGATTTACTGTAGTTATCAAGAGACAGTGTTGAGAGGTAAACTGGGAAGACTTGGACTCTTACTCTCACTTTGGTGATCTGTAAAAGCACTATACTTACACTATACAAGACTGTTTTTCGTGTTGGTCTAAGGTGTCAAAGAAATTTACTCCACTACAAGGAAATAAAATGTCTAAACGGAATCGCAGCATTGGGAGATGAAGAAAATGGACTGCAGTACTGGGCTTAAGAGGTTTTGCTGATCTGTAATTTTTACTACTTGCGCTACTTTTTTCAACAGAAGACAAAGTTTCATTCTCCATCCTGAGAGCGTTGCAGAGGGGTGGATTTGCAGATTGTAGATAGATTAGATTACATTAAGATCAGCATCGAAGCATTTCCTTTGCTGTTTTGGCCCAAAATCACAGAATATTCTAATCTGAAAAGTTAGGACACAATAAAGTATAGTTTATGAATGCCTTAAATGCAACAAATCTATGAATTTATCATTTGTAAAAATGTGGAAACATGATATTAAGCCGAGGAATGGAGTTGCATTTGGATTCTGGACAAATTGGGAAAAATAACATGTAAAACGAACAGAATAAATACTGAAAAAAAACATGCAGCTGAGTGTGCTTTGGACCATCCTTATTGTATAAATATGTATCTGAATTGCTCTGTTAACCATTGTCTTCGTTGTATTGCATCAATGTATTGAAAGAAACAAAGAAAATTCCGCTGCATTTACATGTGGTAGAATTGATCAAAATGTAAACATTTTAATTGTGTGCATTGTCTCTGTCAATAAACGTACGAAACTAAACTTTCTGTCTGGGGAACGTCCTGCGTGGCCTTTTACCGACGAACGCTTTGTAAACGAGTATTTATTGGACAGTTTGTGTCAAACCTGATGCGGACCCAAGATATAAGACGCTGCTTCTCCAGAGCCGACAGTAAAACTACGGCCAATTGGGTCCTTTTGAGTGATGTGCCTTGAGAGGAAGGACGCTCCAGTACCTTCTCATAATAACATTCACTACACCTGACTGTGACACTAACGTACTGCCTTACACTTGTACAAGCCTGTGTTACCAAGTTTCATCCTTATTCATTCACTCCATACTTGGTGGTGGTAAGTGTTGTAGCCACAGCTGCCCTGGGGTAGACTGATGGAAGCGAGGCAACAAGGCTGTGCCATCGACCCTCCGTCCACCAACCACTCACTCACTCCATTTCAAACGGTCTCCCATCCAAGTACCGACCAGGCCGTTCCTGCTTAGCTTCTGAGACGGGACGGGATCAGGCGGAGCAAAGGCGGGACGGCCTAATATTACATGTCTCAGAAATAACACCATCACTGCAAAACTCTCCCCGTTTTGGTTGGGTTTGGGAGAGCCATTCTCACCCTGACTCTGTTTTTTGGTGGCGACTATAGAGACATTTGCTTTTGGGCAGGGCTTAGGGACCGGAAATAAATGATTTGTTTTCATTTTCAAGTTGTTTTAGGTCCACATTGTCTCTTCCAAAGTTTAAAGCGTATAAATGTATAAATGTTGTGTGTAGGTGATTTCAAAATGTCAGAACAAAAGAAAATATGTCTCCTTTAAGTAAAACCAAATAGACATTTTCTCAACAAATGGAATAAGCACCACAGATGGGGTGATCCCTCACAGGCTGGTGCTGCTGTGGAGGAGCAGCTGCAGACTGTGGTGACGTGGAGCGATCACTTTCGGGATCAACAAGTGAGCTCAATAATCCTTCAGTCCACGTGTGAGCGGGCGGAGTCTGACTGACTGACACACCCAGGGCCCAATCACAGGACAGGGCAGGGGGCGGGACGTGAAGGCAGTATGTCCCTCCCCTCTTACTGTATCTCCACGTATGCGTCTCTTTTGTCAACCCAAACTGAAAATCATAAAGTCAGCAGTGCAGTGTCCTCCTCCTTGATCTCCAGGAGAGCAGCATTGAAGGAGAGCTCAACTCCCACGGGACAGGCAACAGACGGGACCCTCACAGAGCATTCTACTTAAGCTTACTTGAAAGGCCGGGTAGGAAAGATCCTTCATAAACATGAACTCTCCGTGTCCTCCCAAATCTTGGTTTTACTCAGAGATGCGCCGATCCACCTTTTTGGCTTCAGATACCAATATCAATAACCGATATCCGATACTTTCCGATACTATCCGATACCGACACTTTCTAAGACTTTCTTAAAAGTGCCTGTAGTTTTACTGATAGCAGCAGTAAAGTTCATTTATATAAGTTATAAAAAATGAAAGGACATGACGTAAAGTCTGTGTGGACGTGTTCTCAGCACAATGAGAGCCACACTTACCTATGGCTAAAACCAGTTTGGAAAACATAAAAGCACATGTCCTCAAACAGGTCCTCATTTGGGCCAGTGCGCTGGTGCTCAGTGAGTGAACGCTGAAGGTTCTAAGCTTTCAAATGTTGAATGGGATGTTCAAACATGCGCCTGTGTCCTCATACGAGACCAGATCTTTACTTAAAGATTTCAGTTTGAATCTTTTCCTGTAGATCATTGACCTAAACATGAGGGGGAACGGAATGAAAGTTCATTTTTATTTTTTCAGAGGGTATTTTGAATATCTATTAGACTTTGAATAAACCAGGTTTAATCTCATCCGTAAATGGTAGAATTTCACCTAATGTTTTTGGTGTTTGAAGCTCAATAAATCAAAGAAAAGACTCTTCATATAAACCTACGCAGAAACGCTGAATTAGTGCAATAATTAAACACTTTACTGTGAAAATGTTTTTTTGCCTTTGGGTGAAATTGCAAACGTTAAGGGAAAAAAGGCCCAAAACCTGAAAAGAAAACATTCTGTTTTGCCTACAGTGTCTCCAATCCAAACTTATTTGTAACGTTTTATTTTACACGACAGACATTGCATATCCTCGAGGTCAGAGTGATTTGCACTCATTGCAGATACAGAAGATGTGACATGGGTTCAGAGACCCGTTAGGACCCGCCTGGCTCTGGGACGGGACCTTTCTTCATCTGGAGCTTTATCCCGTCTGTTCGTTTTCAGTCACAAAGTCGCCAAAGCCGGTGGTCGTGGAGCGACATAAAGGCACTGTGAGGGCGCCATGCTGACCACTGAGAGGTCACTGAGAGGTCAAGTACGCACTGATATCAAGGGGTTTTTCACATAAACACTTCCATAATGCAATTTTTAGTCCAAGCTTGGTGGCTTTTGCCTCTCAGCGAGAAGGTCCTTCCAGCCTGGATGGGCCCTTTGGGTACACAATAGTTAGTTAGAATACTTTGAAATTGTATGTGGTTACAAATACTGAAGACTAGGCTTTGAAATGTACAGTGCCGGTCAACAGTTTGGAAACACTTTCTTATTTTCAGCACTATTCCCATTGTGTGATTCTCACTGAAGACGCTAAACTCACACATGGGATTATGGAGGAAACAAGAAGGGTGAAATAACTCCAAATATGTTTTATATCTTAAAGTCTCTTTATTCTTGGCATTTCTGGTTTAACAATCTGTGAAGTGAAAAACTATTTCTGTGATGATATCGTGAAGTTCAATGACAAAATGTCCAAAGCCAAAGGCAGCGACTTGGAAGAATCAATTTAATCTTTAAGACAAAATTCTATTTGTGCTCATTCAATGATCATCTTCAGTGAGAATCTAGAACGCAAATATAAAAATACAAAAAGATTACATTACAAATGTTGATCAAAATGAAGAGCGACGTTTTCCTTTGATTTTTGGAAAGTAACTGTAATCTTAAAAGAGTAAATGGACTGCACTTATGAAGCGCTTTTCTACCTTTATCAGGCCCAAAGCGCTTTACAGTAAGGAACCAGTCGCCCATTCAGACACCAGTGTACGCAGACACTGGAGGCAAGGAGGGTGAAGTGTCTTGCCCAAGGACACAACAACAGTGTGCATTGGCGGGAGCTGGGAATTGAACCCTCAACCTTCTGATCACAAGACGACCCGCTCTACCACCTGCACCACTGTCGCCCTGAACCAGTACCTGTATGGAGTATGTAATCAACAAAATGAACCCCGGACCTTTTTAATCCTGTTTTTGTTTTTATTTCATTTATTGGTTTATTTGGTCGGGACAGAGCATGTTAATGAACATACATGGGACACATGCATGTAAACACGCCGCACCTTTAGCCCATTTCCATCCGTTGTTCCAAACTCTCAAACACACTCTCATTCATCCTGGCCTATTGTACATGTTTGAAGTGTTTCATTTCATTAGTTCTCCTGAGTATCGCTGTGGCCCGGTCGAGGAGGCAGCAGGTTGTTGGAAAAGCTCTTCATAGATCAGTGTCTTTGAACCGTGCAGTGGCAGATGCAGCTTTATGAGACTGTGTGATCAGATGTTCCCTGTGATTACAGAGCAGCGCTGTCTGGAGTCCCACTCTGACATTATTGTGTCTCTAATACACTTTAGTTTCCTGTCTATGCAGCACCGGGACAGATCGGCTTTGAATAAACCCAACTTTACTTAGAAGCTCTGAACTTACAGTCAAGTGCCCACTGGAAGAAAGAATGCAATTACTCCGAACAGACACTTGGCCCGATGCATGAAGCCTTCAAATTACAATCCATTCTATAAACATGTACATCAGGTACACGGGGCTCAGAGTAAATCAATAAGTAACAATAGTAATGGCGTACATGTGTATTGCTGTACTAGCGGGTGAGTCTGGTCAACCCTGCGTCGATTCCATTTCCCACATACGCAAGCAAACAGGAAGTGGAGTAAACCAATCAGCGAAGGGCGGGCGTCTGCCACTGATGCGGCGTTATTAGGATTATGAATCACAAAACTCACCGACTGTCCATGTGTTTTTGGTCATTGTTATTGTTATACAGGGACTTCCACATCCCGTGAACAACACGTGAAGCAGATAAATGAATCTGATTGCACGGGATACCGCCATCCGGGGGCGGGGTATCCAGACTGATTCCCCGACGTATAGGGGAATCAGTCTGGTCTCCCCATAGCTCCAAAATGGAATGACAGATATAGGCTGATTTCTATGGGAGAAACTTTGTGGCTCACCGTGAGGCCTTAAGCTGAGAAAGTACTGACATGTTATGCATTTCCTGAATCATCAGACTTTAGAGAGTTACCCAGTATCAAACCAATGTTGTGCCTGTGATGTTCCTGAAAGAAACAGTGTTAAACGGATTAAAACTGTTTTTTGTAAAATGTTCTCAGGTTTGTGTTTGAGGAGCTATGGTTACCATGGTAATTGTCACAGAGTAGTACATTTGGGCTGTAATGGAACATGACAATGTCTTCTTTACAATGATACCAAATACAATGGTGTAAATCATTCTCTAATGGGATGGAAATGGCCTAAACCAAAATATGGACCAGCGTCAAAGGTGACTTTTTTGACATGGGGGTGGATCACTTCCAGAGCTGAAAACTGATAAAGCTGTAACTCTGAAAAGGCTATCATACACAAATAAAAACCTCAGACATGGACCTACTTAAAAATCAAGGATAGCCTTTGCCACCTTTCTGGTACCGATATCTGGCTGGCCCATGGACTATTTGGTTTGCAGCCATATTTCTAAAAGCATGATATGGACTCCCACAGCCCCAGCACCTGCCCCAACAAAGAATACATGACTTTACATGGGTTTGAAGTATACTGCGCTAGCGTACTCTCCATCAACAGGTGTTTGTGGTGCCTTTCATTATAAACCATGAAGAGCGCACCTCCAAGTGTCACATCCTTCATATTTGACCTTCTAAGTGCCACCGGGAACAGGGACTGAACTGGAGCTAAATTGGACTAAATTGTGTCAGTCGTGTCTAAAGCATAAAAACATGAAATGAAGTACTAAAGCATAAATGACAGTCCGTCTACAGCTCCTGCCAAGATGCTCCCCACAGACTTCCAGACTGGGTGAGTCACATTTCAGATGCACCGCATATTCTTTTTGTCCACGTTGAACACAGTCTGCAAACGCTCAGGTAAACAGAGTGGAGTTCTAACTGTCCCTGGTAAACCCCACCACAGGCCCAAGGGTCTCCGCTGCATCAGTAGCGAAACACTGTTTGGGCACCTCAGTATTAAGACATAAACGTTAAAATAATGTATGTGTTTGGGAAAGGGCACTTTATGACGACTCTCACGCCAGCGTTTAGCCCCACAGCGTCACAGAAATGACATCTGCTCTGCCTGAATTCATCGGGTAGGTCTGGGTACCGGTACTTTACAGATACTTGGCTACCGTTTTCGATACTTACCTGTATGCTAGAATATTTGTTATATAGAAACAGATACACAGAACAATAATGTGTAGATGATATGCAAATTAAAAATATCAAGGGGGGGGGGGGGGTGTACTACTTTTATTTATATTTTTTTATATCGTTTAACGGTACCCAGCCCAACATATTAAATGCTCTTTGTTTAATATGGGACTGTGTCAAATAGGAACAGAATTATGTTTTTCATCTGGATATTCATGTGATGTAATGCAATCATGATCAAGAAAGTCATTTTTATCAATAACTGCGCTGTGGAACTGGCAAAAAGTGGTTCATGAGCCGCACCGCAAGAACACTGATGACTTGAAACCGTGCAAGGACTGTATTTGAAAGATTCAAATGAAGAATTCACATTTGTTCGCTGATAATGTATCGGCAAAATGTAATAAACTGTGAAGTGGAACTTTACGTGACTTCGACTGAATGGTGTTTTCTCACATTCGTGTCTTTTGTCCTAATTAAACCCTTAGCCGGACTGATGTATCACATGAGGGGGCATTTTCTTCACTGCAGACAAGAGCGCAGTCACACACGACTGTATAGACCCCAACTGACCCCGGGAATACAGGCGCTTCAGCTCAAGGAGACAACCAAAGCACGGGCACATATAACTCCCATGTCTGTTTTCAACGAGGGAACATCATATAAAGCTCAAGTCATTCCTTTAGTTAGCTAATTATGTGTCTCCTATCAAGTCCTGTGTATTGAGGTGCATATAAAGATGATAAGGAATGACCTAAATCGGTTCAAACACTCCGAGACGTTTTCCCACAGACGCCTTTCCTCACTTGGTTTAGACTAAAGCCTGGGCTCCTCCTGGATCAGCATGTGGAGATCCTCCGGGACAAATGAGAAAAACCCTCCGACAGGATCACAGCGCCACTGTGTGACCGCGACGGGCAACTACAGCTGAATTTAGGTCGACGTGTGTTTTAACCTCTTAACCCCCACATGAACTGAGCACCGTTTGGCATTACCCAAATCTAAAAGAGCGACAAAAAACGTGCTGGAAAAGCAACAATTACACATGACTAAAGAGTGATGAAAAAGTGACAAGAATGTGTGAGAGAGAAAAAAAACGCAACGAAAAAGCCACAAAGAAGTGACAAAACATTTGATGAAAAAGTGACAAAAACGGGATGCTTTGGTGTAATGTCTCCAAAGGCCGTTACTGAATTGATCGCTGTCTTTGTATTTGTAGCAGTAACATTGGCATTGTTGTTATTGCTACATTTGTTGCCATTTAGAATATTTTTGGAGTGTGTACAATTGTTTGATTATATGACGGCGCAGTGGCATAGTGCCAAGTAGGTGGCCCATTTGACATTTTCTTGCCCCAGTAGGTCAGTCAACTGCCCTGCCTACTACCATAGGCTACTACTCAATAAGTAGCCTACATCTTCAAAATGTTTCTCAAGTAACTTTTTTGTACTTGAGTAGGTGTGAATGTAACCGAGTAGTACCCGGTGCACCTCTGGTGTAATGTTGATGTAAAATATGCGTTGGGTCTCTGGACATGAAAAGTGCCGTTCAAATACAACCTGGCTGGTCAGGATGCTCTCTAGTCCCTCTGTAGAAGAACCACACAGTGATGGACCTGGTCAGGATGCTCTCTAGTCCCTCTGTAGAAGAACCACACAGTGATGGACCTGGTCAGGATGCTCTCTAGTCCCTCTGTAGAAGAACCACACAGTGATGGAGCTGGTCAGGATGCTCTCTAGTCCCTCTGTAGAAGAACCACACAGTGATGGAGCTGGTCAGGATGCTCTCTAGTCCCTCTGTAGAAGAACCACACAGTGATGGAGCTGGTCAGGATGCTCTCTAGTCCCTCTGTAGAAGAACCACACAGTGATGGAGCTGGTCAGGATGCTCTCTAGTCCCTCTGTAGAAGAACCACACAGTGATGGAGCTGGTCAGGATGCTCTCCATAGTCCCTCTGTAGAAGAACCACACAGTGATGGAGCTGGTCAGGATGCTCTCCATAGTCCCTCTGTAGAAGGACCACACAGTGATGGAGCTGGTCAGGATGCTCTCCATAGTCCCTCTGTAGAAGAACCACACAGTGATGGAGCTGTTCAGGATGCTCTCTATAGTCCCTCTGTAGAAAAACCACACAGTGATGGAGCTGGTCAGGATGCTCTCTATAGTCCCTCTGTAGAAGAACCACACAGTGATGGAGCTGGTCAGGATGCTCTCTATAGTCCCTCTGTAGAAGGACCACACAGTGATGGAGCTGGTCAGGATGCTCTCTATTGTCCCTCTGTGGAAGAACCACACAGTGGTGGAGCTGGTCAGGATGCTCTCCATAGTCCCTCTGTAGAAGAACCACACAGTGGTGGAGCTGGTCAGGATGCTCTCCATAGTCCCTCTGTAGAAGAACCACACAGTGATGGAGCTGGTCAGGATGCTCTCCATAGTCCCTCTGTAGAAGAACCACACAGTGATGGAGCTGGTCAGGATGCTCTCTATAGTCCCTCTGTAGAAGGACCACACAGTGATGGAGCTGTTCAGGATGCTCTCTATAGTCCCTCTGTAGAAAAACCACACAGTGATGGAGCTGGTCAGGATGCTCTCTATAGTCCCTCTGTGGAAGGACCACACAGTGATGGAGCTGGTCAGGATGCTCTCTATTGTCCCTCTGTGGAAGAACCACACAGTGGTGGAGCTGGTCAGGATGCTCTCTATAGTCCCTCTGTAGAAGAACCACACAGTGGTAGAGCTGGTCAGGATGCTCTCTATAGTCCCTCTGTAGAAGAACCACACAGTGACGGAGCTGGTCAGGATGCTCTCTATAGTCCCTCTGTAGAAGAACCACACAGTGACGGAGCTGATCAGGATGCTCTCTATAGTCCCTCTGTAGAAGAACCACACAGTGACGGAGCTGGTCAGGATGCTCTCTATAGTCCCTCTGTAGAAGAACCACACAGTGACGGAGCTAGTCAGGATGCTCTCTATAGTCCCTCTGTAGAAGAACACACAGTGACGGAGCTGGTCAGGATGCTCTCTATAGTCCCTCTGTAGAAGAACCACACAGTGACGGAGCTGGTCAGGATAGTCTCTATAGTCCCTCTGTAGAAGAACACACAGTGACGGAGCTGGTCAGGATGCTCTCTATAGTCCCTCTGTAGAAGAACCAAACAGTGATGGAGCTGGTCAGGATAGTCTCTATAGTCCCTCTGTAGAAGTTGCACATAACAGGCTGGGACTCTAGCTCTTCTTAACTTGCGGAGAAAGTAGAGACGCTGATTACTTTTCTTGACCAGAGATGTAGTGTGCATGGTCCAGGAAAGGTTCTCTATGATGTGCACACCCAGGAACTTAGTGCTGGTCACCCTCTCCACTGCAGCACCATTGATTGTTAGAGGAGCATGCTGGACCCGTGCTCTACGAAAGTCCACAACAATCTCTTTTGTCTTCTCCACATTTAGAGAGAGGTTGTTCTGTGTGCACCACATGGCCAGACTGCTCACCTCACTCCTGTAGTTTGACTCGTCTCTGTTGCTGATGAGACCCACCATCGTATTCCTTTGGAGGCAGAGTGCAGACAGCGCTGGGTGACAGCCATCAGTCGGCTGGACACTGCTGATGGACATTCAAAGGCGTCTGGTGGACTTCTTTTGGGGGGGTCATCACTGGCTGAAGGCAGCAGTGCTGTATCTGCCTATTGCTGAAGGGGGACAAGGAATTGTGGATATTGCCAGTCGAGTGGCGACTCTCTGACTGCAAACGATCCAGAAGCTACTGTATGGGCAGAGTCCTCTGTGGGGGAGGACCGCCTCTGTTCTGTTTCGTGGAGTGGGGAGGGTGCAGGAACAAGAACTTGTTCCTGCTGGACCTGCACGGTGTGGACATAACTGGGACCTCTGCTTTCTACCAGTCAGTTCTGAAAGTGTGGAGCGCACTGCTGACTTTGTCCAGCTCCCCTGCTCCTCTGCTTCGGCCAGGCCATTGCGGCCTGCCACACTGACCAGTGTTCCATAACCCACTGGTCAGGAGCGACCTACTGGACTCTGCACTTGTGTGGCAGGCATTTGTGGCATCCAAAGTAACAAAGTTGACCGATCTGAGGTCTGGAAGAGGTTGCAAAAGTGCAGCTCAGCTAAGCCAGGAGCCTGACGTTAGATCACAGCGGGTGCTGGAGAGACTTCTGGGAGAGATTAAACAAAGGCTTCCATCGAGGTTGGGACTGGGCTCTTCCGGACCACCTCCCCTGGTCTTTCCATCACTGACGGTCCAACCTGTAGGTGGTGGTCAGGACGCTGCTGGATCTCTGCTGTCCGGTTCAACCGGATTTCCCTACAGTCTCCAAAAAGGCCCTTTACGTCACTGCGGTCAAAGTTCGAAATAGAGCTGCTCTTGAGGGCCGTCCGGAGTCCAGGTGGTCAGGTGTGTTGGCTCCGGGGTCACCACCCAAAGGCAGCTGGTAGTCACTGTACCGCCCTATTGAAAAACGCTGCACTGATCTGCA
This sequence comes from Proterorhinus semilunaris, assembly GCA_021464625.1. NCBI lineage: Eukaryota > Metazoa > Chordata > Actinopteri > Gobiiformes > Gobiidae > Proterorhinus > Proterorhinus semilunaris. The sequence continues at coordinate 31,026,263 of CM038360.1, read as the reverse complement.
GTGGAGGGTGGTGCAGGGGGCCGTGGCTACGAACAGACATGTGGCCCCACTTTGACCCCGGGACGAATAGCAACTGCGTTTTTTGCCCTGAGGAGGAAACGCTGGAGCATCTGTGACTGTCCTGCTCCCGGTTCGCTCCCCTCTTCACTCTACTGGGGCGTTGGGTGGATGAACTGGGCCTGCGGTTTAAATGGGAACTTCTCATTTTTGGCCCAAAGTTCTCGGGGGCTCAACAAGGAATGGGGACCCTAACAAACTTTCTTGTGGGCCAAGCAAAGCTCAGCATCTGGATCACGTGGCGGACCCAGATGCGAGGCTCAGGATGCGCTGACCCGGAGCTGATGCTGAGGAGGCTAGTGGGGGCTCGGCTCAGAGTGGAGTACCTCTATAGTACTTTGGTGGGGGACCTGAAGGTCTGTGAGGGGGTCTTGTGTGTGGTCAGGGAAGGAAGCCTGGTTCTTAATCTTTAACTGCAACAATGTGTTTTATATATATTGATTATTGCTAATGCTGTCCTGAGTGTTATTGTGCTGTGGTGTTTTTATTAGCATTGAGTGAATGACGTCTCGATAAATGTTGTGGTAAAGTCAAAAGTCTCTCTCTGCCTTCCTTCTTTCACTCTCTCTCTCTCTCTCTCTCTCTCTCTCTCTCTGCCTTCCTTCCTTTCCTCTCTCTCTGCCTTCCTTCTTTCTCTCTCTCTCTGTCTCTCCTGCCTTCCTTCCTTCCTTCTTTCTCTCTCTCTCTGCCTTTCTTCCTTCGCTCTCTCTCTCTCTCTCTCTCTCTGTCTCTCCTTCCTTCCTTCCCTCTCTCTCTTTCTCTCTCTCCCCTCTCTCTCTCTGCCTTTCTTCCTTCGCTCTCTCTCTCTCTCTGTCCCTGTCTCTCTCTCTGCCTTCCTTCTTTCTCTCTCCGCTATGACCGGCTCTAGCGAACACGCTGCTAACTTTCCCCTAGGACATCAGAATGTCTATTTCCTTCTCTCTCTCTGCCTTCCTTCTTTCTCTCTCTCTCCCTCTCTCTCTCCCTCTCTCTCTGCCTTTCTTCTTTCCCTCTCTCTCTCTCTCTCTCTCTGTCTTTGTCTCTGTCGATCTCTCTGTCTCTCTGCCTTCCTTCTTTCTCTCTCCGCTATGACCGGCTCTAGCGAACACGCAGCTAACTTTCCCTTAGGGCATCAGAACGTCTATTTCCTTCCTTCTTTCTCTCTCTCTCCCTCTCTCTCTGCCTTTCTTCCTTCGCTCTCTCTCTCTCTCTCTCTCTCTCTCTCTCCGCTATGAAGGGCTCTAGCGAACACGCAGCTAACTTTCCCTTAGGGCATCAGAACGTCTATTCCCTTCCTTCTTTCTCTCTCTCTCCCTCTCTCTCTGCCTTTCTTCCTTCGCTCTCTCTCTCTCTCTCTGTGTCTCTCACAAAAATGTGATCCTGGCGCCGCTAGTGTTCTAAGAAGGAACTACTACATTTGGAAAACTACCGTAAACTCCAGACTTTTGAGTGCACCTGAATAAAAGCCCCACCAACAAACTGTATTATATAAATTATATATATTTTTACATAGCCGCACTTGTCTATAAGCCGCAGCTGTTCCAAGCGCATTTGAAGTGCCATCAGCCACTGGAAATACCGGACTTTTCTCTTCCAAGAGAACGTTGGCCTACAGCAGTGGTTCCCAACCTGGGGGGCACCTGGGATTGCAGGTACATTTACTTATATTAAAGTGTGTTAAGAACTTGGATTATATTATTATTTAAACGCCCGTGTGTTCAGTCAAGCCAAAGCTCTGCCCGCACAGCGACTCCTCCTCGGGAGTGTGGCCGTATTTAGAGCCGCCCTCCTGTTAGCGCACACAGCTTTGGGACCTCGGGAATTTCCTGGTGTTTGAAGCTGCTCTCAGCAGGGTTCGTGTTGAATCGTTCGAGGCTGGCTTTTGATCACTGGACCCTCCATAATATTTCAGCAGTGAGAGAATTAAACGCATTTACTTTGCACTCGAAGCCACGTTAGCTACAGCGCGGGAGGGCATCCTGCTGCCCCCACTCCTCTGGTGAACAGTAAAGACCGTAGACAGATGTGGAGGAAGACAGCAATAGAGTGACACATGCACACCGTTGTATAAGCCGCATGGTTCAAAGGGTGAGGAAAAAGTAGTGGCTAATAGTCTGGAAATTACGGTAACTGTACCATGTACATCTCAGAAAGTTAGAAAAAACGTGCATTTTCTCAAAGCAATTCAATTCAAAAAGTGAAATGCAGGCATTTGTACAGAATAAAACACCCTAAGCAGCGTTTTCTCTTAACTCTGGAAATAATACATTATGCTGAAGAAAAAACCCAAAGTTAGAGTCTCACAAAATTAGAATATTGTGGCAAACTGAATATTCTGATCTCTTTGGGTCTCAGGTGGATTATCTCAGCAAAGCAGAAGTGCTCACTATCACACATTTGGACTGATTTGTGAACAATGTTTGAGAGAAATGGTAATATTGTGTATCTGGAATGAATTTTAGATCTTTAAGTCCATCTCATGAAAAATGGAGCAGAAACAAAGGTGTTGCGTTTATATTTTTGTTGAGTGTATATGTTCTAGATAGAATAGGTATGATCAATGCCTTACATTTTCTATAAAACCAGTAAACCATTACTTCCTGGGCTCACAGGTGTGCCACATCAAGATGCTGATCTGACATCATGATTAGTGCACAGGTGTACCTTATACTGCCCACAATAAAAGGCCACCCTGAAATGTGCAGTTTTTTGCTTTATTGGGGGTCTGGGGACTCAGAACCAGCCAGTATCTGGTGTGACCACCATTTGCCTCATGCAGTGCAACACATCTTCTTCACATAGAGTTGATCAGATTGTCCATTGTGGCCTGTGGAACGTTGGTCCACTCCTCTTCAATGGCTGTGCGAAGTTGCTGGATATTAGTGGGAACTGGTACACGCTGTCGTATTCGCCGGTCAAGCAGCAGCAGAATACTACTCCCAGATGTACAGTTACTGTCACAGGTTCGTGTTCTTTGGAGAATGTTGTATATCGTGGCGTAGCCAATAATTTAAAATAACACCAAAAGGATAAAAATAAAATTTAATATATATATGGTTAAAAAAGGGGCAACATTAAAAGGCCTGTATAAAAGTCCAGATAAAACATACGTTAAAAGGAGCACTAAAATGGGGTTAAAAAGGGCTAAAAGAAGGGTGTGCTTTAAGGTGCCTTGCAGTACATGTTTGTGCGGGTCCGTCTCGCGGCGGAGGTCACGGGGCCAACCTCGGGGCACGTCTGCCCACCGTGCCTGTCCGGGTGGCCGTCGTCCCGCCCTCGACGTCCTGCGAGCGTCCCCGGTCCACAAGCCCGTCCTCCCGCATGGCGCCCACCAACACTATCCATCCTCCAGCTTACGACAGCTCCGTCTTCCTCAGGGCACGTCTTGGTCCCATTGCGTCCTCCTTGTTGCGTCCTGTCCATATTGCACTTCAGCTCTGTCCTGCATCCGGCTCCTGGTGCGTGCGTCCTGGTGTTGTTGTCCTCCGCCGGCGGCCTGCACCCCTCCTCAGCGCTGCCGCCCGCCGCTGCATAGCGGGCCGTGCCTCCCTGTCCTCAGGCCCTCGGGTCGTCCTCTGTCTCCGCCTTGTGCCAAACCGCTTCCGCCTTTATACTCTCTTTTGCAGGTGTGCCCACTTGAGGCAATTAACAGGGGCGGGGCAACGAGCTTTGGGAATTTAAAAACACACATAAAATCAACCTTAAAAGCATGCAGATAAAACACATTAAAATCAACTTAAAACCAGTCCGCTCGTGCCCGTGTCATTACTTTTAAAAGTTGTCACACACCTGTGTAAATTCAGATGTTTCACTTTTATATTGTTCTTTTACTGTATTCTGTGTGTTTGGATTGTATTTGTATCTGTAACATTATCTGAATGTGAAATATGCACATGTAAATAGAGCTTTCCTCGCCTTTCGGTGACTGTTTGGCTTATGTGGCATCAAGTAACGTCAAAGCCCAGTTCAGACACATGTTCATTGAGTCATGTGCTGCCCCCTACTGTCCAGGCAGAACCCTTGTCCTTGACTGTGAAGAGAACTGCAGCCTCGATGAAATGTCCATAACCATATTACACCGATATAGGCCCACTGTGTTCCTCTATATATGTGAATTTTCACTTTAGAAAATCATAGTGATTTGTGTGGGAAATTAGTGTTGGTGCAGACAGTGGAAGGAACAGTTTCCTATAATGACAGGCTTCCCGTGTGAGGAAAAATAGTGGTGTCTTCTCTGTCATCAGTGTCCCTTAAACAGTCATTATGTGGGTGTCATTATAGAGAGTGAAAGCCCAGGAGTCAGTGTCCACATGTCCCCACGGTATACGAGCAGTCAGCCCATGAACATGTGAACAACTGAAAGCCCATGAACATGTCTGAGGTCATAACAGACTGAGGGGGAAAGGTTCCCAAACACAGTGATCACTGACAGTTTTGACAGGCCTTAGGGGACACCTTTTGCTTTGGTGCTATTTATACAAATGCTTTCTTAAAAAATCGTTTGGAAAATATGTTTTTTAAAAGATGTTGGTGTGTATTGTGGTTGATTTTAGGCCAGGAGTGGGGTAAGTTGAACCACCAGATTTAAAGGTGAAATTTACTCTAAAAATGATTAAATCTTACGTTTTTTTAAACATTTTTATGTTTCCCATTAGCAATTGTACGCACAAAACAATACGATCATTATATATACTTTTCTTTCCATACACACCATCTGCAGATTATGACATTTGGTCTCGACAAAAACCCCAAATAATCGAATGTAATATTTTAATTTAATATAATTTAATTTCAATCTCCCAAGCCAACTCTCTTTCCAGCCCGCTAGAGGCGCTACACCTACTCCCGCCACTGCGCAAACTCAGCGAAGAAGAAGTCACGTGACACTCCATCATGGCGTCGCTCTCCTGGGTCTGAGGTGTTTCTTCCCATGGAGCTATAGCTTCTTCCTGGCCGTGTTTCTGCCCGTCTCCAGAGGACCCAGCCCGGGACCAGCATGCAGAAGATCAAGTCGCTCATGGCCCGACAGGTGAGCGCACACAGCGGGCCTCTGGAGCACTGCGGAGGATAGCGTTAGCAGTAGCATTAGCAGCACTGACAGACAGGGAGATGTTTCTGTATGTTGTCATCCTCTGACAGCTGTGCGTTTACACTGATAACTGACACGGATAAAACAGCCAACATCACGGAGGGCAATGCGCACTTCTTAGTGATGTTTTATTAAAGGGAGACATTGCAGGAAAAGGTCAATTTTTTACATGTTTAGGTTCTGTAGAGCCAAGATATAAACTTTCACCTGGACACAAAGAATTGACGTAGCCAACTCAAGAATCAAGCGCTTTATTATTGCACCGAATCTTAGTACCTTTTATATGTTGACAAATGTAAATCAATCAATCATCCTTCCATCCACCTATTTTCTTCCACTTGTCCGTTGCCGGGTCGTGGGGGCTGTTGGAGCTGCACCAGCCCCTATGGCTCCTCCTGCAGGTGGTGGGTCCACAGAAGGACGGCCTCATGGTTCTAACCGGGCCTGTTGGCCTCTCATAAGGGGCTTCTGAACCGCTCTTTGTCTGACCCGTCACCTAGGACCTGTTTGCCATGGGAGACCCTACCAGGGGCACCAAGCCCCCGACAACAGAGCTCCAGGATCATTCGGGTGCTCAAACCCCTCCACCACGTTAAGGTGGCGGTTCCAGGAGGGGTCAATCAATCAATCAAACTTTATTTATTTCTTTTCATACCGAAAGGTATCACAAAGTGCTTTACATATTACGACAATACGCCCCGTATCATATATATATATATATATATATATATATATATATATATATATATATATATATATATATATATACACACACATAATATATAATTGGGACTAAATAAATAGATGTCAGTTAAAAGCTAAGCTGAAAAGGTGAGTTTTGAGTTATTGACTCCTGAAGTTACCTATAGTAAGTGCTTTATTTGTCATTGTGCAACCGTACAGTGAAATGTTGTTCAGGTGTTAGTCCTGAGCCGCTGTGGGCCGACCTGACCAGCATGTTTTTGGAGGTTGGAGTTGAAGGATTTCTTCAACTCACTTCAACACACGCTCACTGAAAGGCAGAATTATTCTTGTTTTTTTGTTTACTTCCTCCCAGTAACAATACCTAAATGGGAACAAACAAGATGTCCAAAACGTGAACAGTCTTTGATGATTCTAAAAGAATAGTGTTAATATAATAAACTATACCCATTCATTTAAACCTGGATCCACATTTCATTATCATACATCGACTTTGTTTCTACAGTTTTAGCCACATTATTATCATTTTAGAATATCAAACATAAAAAAGCATAAAGGTAACGATTCGATTTGCAATGTATGTTTCAAAATCAAACACAAAAAAAAACCATCCAGGAACGGAACATTGGAGGGAAGACTTAAATATAAACCGCTAAAATTCCTTGAAGAATCCCAGCGGACATGACACTTTTGCACTTTGAAAGCAGATAATAAACGTGAACACATTCAAGACGAGGAAGTGGAAACACTTCACGATTTGGGAAATAAGTCAATAAATACACAGATGAATGAAATCAAATAAATGAATCAACAAAGCAGAAAATGTTCCATGTGTTGTTGATCTTGGTTTGTGCTGTTGTTGACTGCCCTCTGGCGCCATCTAGTGGACAGTCATGAAAACGAGGTGTTTTCCTTTTTGTTATCTTTGGTTTATTTAAAAAGAGCCCTTGGAGCTACTGGCAGTGGTCACCTACTTTAAAAAAAAAAAAAATGTAACCTTTATTTAACCAGGAAAGTCCCATTGAGATTAAAAACCTCTTTTTCAAGGGAGTCCTGGCCAAGAGGCAGCAAACGATACAGTTAAAGAATTACATACATATTACATACTCATTATAAAAAAACATTTACAAGAGGTTGACTCAAGTGCTCTTACTCTGGACTTAAACGTGTTCCATGCAGAAGGAACAGAGTGAACAAATGCCCTTTTTCCCAGTTCTGAACGGGCAAATGGAACAGTGAGCAACAAATGATCATTTGAATGCAAACTATAAGAGCCAACCCCCCCTTCGTGAGATTAGGTTAATTATTATTATTTTGGATGTGCCTTTCAATCCATTTCAAAATGTGTCTAACTAAATAAATAAGTAACGAAATACAGGTGCTTGTCATATAATTAGAATATCATGAAAAAGTTCATTTATTTCTGTAATTCAACTTAAAATGTGAAACTAATATATGATATAGACTCATTACATGCAAAGTGACATATGTCAAGCCTTTATTTGTTATAATGTTGATGATTATGGCTTACAGTCCATTTTCATTAGATTTTTAATGTGGGGTTTTTGAGTTGAGCCACAACAATCCCAATTATGACAAATAAAGGCTATGCATATCTCACTGCATGTAATGAGTCTGTCATATATTAGTGTCACAGTTTAAGTGAAAGCACTTTTTCATGATATTCTAATCACAATATGACAAGTGCCTGTATATAAGTAGTTTTGAGCAAAATTGTCGAATGTTCAATCTTATAAAATAAATATATATTATAAAATAAAAACAAAACAGCCGGACTTCCATTTGTAACATGCCATCTTGGAATGTGTGTTTGAGGCGTTTGTGTTTGCTTTTATTTTTATTTTTTGATATGTTCTCAAGTCTTTTAAATGGACAGCCTGAAAAGTCCAGAGCTCTGAGTGACTTGTCCGTCCTTTGTAGGGTCTGAAGAGCCCCCAGGAGAACATGCCGGACCTCAGCCCCGTGGAGAGCCTCAGGGTCCCCAGTCAGGTGAGCTGCACTCCTGCGTTCTCTCACCACACGGCCACAGCTGCTCATGATATACGCGAGTGGTGAGGGTTTTGAAGTGGAACATTAGTTCATAGTGCACTTTTTAAGCATGTCCTTGAAGAACTTCTGAAATAATTAACAAAACGTAAGCCTTTTAGAACAGAGGTCTTCTACCAGGTTTTCTTCAGGTGTTTGATGTGTCAAAATATAGTATCTATGGTATGTTTTGGAGGTGATATTTAGATCTCCTTGGATCAGACATTTGTCAACCTTTTATAACTACAAGGCCAAGCGGAGGCGGGATAAATATTGGTCTTTAAAGGAGAGATATCATGCAAAATTTACTTTTTCAACTTCAATCCATGCAATAACATTGTTCCCTCGTCAAATACATGCACACCTGAGAAACAGATACGAAACCTGAGCATAAACCATTGTCTAGTGGAGAGCACTGACTGCACTCAATGTCTGATTATAGCCTGATTTCTCCAGAGAACTGCTCAGACCGCTGTAGTCTCGGTCGACACGCAGCTCGGTGACATTTCTGAACGGATTGTTTGATTGAAAAAAGAATCACTGACAAATGGTTAGTTGGCCCAGTGGACTGTGAGAGTCGGGATACGTATTTTGATTTGAAGGCCATCATGTCGATTCCATACAATACATTTAGGCTGACCAAACGCAAAGATATTTTATCAATTTTGGGCGTCTGTAAATGAACATTTTCCAGACTAGGTCCCAGAGTGGAAAGATCTCAAAACGACTCTCACCTGTGGGTAAACCCCTTTGAGTGAGAGTAGCTGTGATCAGAGAGGAGGAGCCGGGCCTACCCTACCTCCTCCCCGTTGGTCTATATATTCAGCTGCGTCCATAGTGGGACCTTTGTCGCTGATGAAGCCTTTTGGATGAGAGGCGAAACGTTCGAGGACTTCAACTACTGAGTACAGAAGATGACTCAAGTACCTTCATTGAAGATGGACAACTCCTGTACGACTGAGAACTTACACAGACAATAAGTGTTTGATGTGTCAAAATACAGTATATATGGCATTTCTTGGAGGTGATATTTAGATCTCCCTGGGTAAGACATTTGTCAACCTTTAAATATTGGTCTTTAAAGAAGACATATCATGTAAAATGTACTTTTTCAACCTCAATCCATGCAATAACGTCGTTCCCTCATCAAATACATGCACACCTGAGAAACGGGTACAAAACCTGAGCATAAAACATTTGTGCACTGACTGTACTTGTTGTAAGGGTTAGTTATCCCTGTGCACTGACTGTACTTGTTGTAAGGGTTAGTTATCCCTTTGCACTGACTGTACTTGTTGTAAGGGTTAGTTATTCCTGTGCACTGACTGTACTTGTTGTAAGGGTTAGTTATCCCTTTGCACTGACTGTACTTGTTGTAAGGGTTAGTGATCCCTGTGCACTGACTGTACTTGTTGTAAGGGTTAGTTATTCCTTTGCACTGACTGTACTTGTTGTAAGGGTTAGTGATCCCTGTGCACTGACTGTATTTGTTGTAAGGGTTAGTTATCCCTTTGCACTGACTGTACTTGTTGTAAGGGTTAGTTATCCCTGTGCACTGACTGTACTTGTTGTAAGGGTTAGTTATTCCTGTGCACTGACTGTACTTGTTGTAAGGGTTAGTTATTCCTGTGCACTGACTGTATTTGTTGTAAGGGTTAGTTATTCCTTTGCACTGACTACTTGTTGTAAGGGTTAGTTATTCCTTTGCACTGACTGTACTTGTTGTAAGGGTTAGTTATTCCTGTGCACTGACTGTACTTGTAAGGGTTAGTTATTCCTGTGCACTGACTGTACTTGTTGTAAGGGTTAGTTATTCCTGTGCACTGACTGTATTTGTTGTAAGGGTTAGTTATTCCTGTGCACTGACTGTACTTGTTGTAAGGGTTAGTTATTCCTTTGCACTGACTGTACTTGTTGTAAGGGTTAGTTATCCCTGTGCACTGACTGTACTTGTTCTAAGGGTTAGTTATTCTTTTGCACTGACTGTACTTGTTGTAAGGGTTAGTTATTCCTTTGCACTGACTGTACTTGTTGTAAGGGTTACTTATTCCTTTGCACTGACTGTACTTGTTGTAAGGGTTAGTTATTCCTGTGCACTGACTGTACTTGTTGTAAGGGTTAGTTATTCCTGTGCACTGACTGTACTTGTAAGGGTTAGTTATTCCTGTGCACTGACTGTACTTGTAAGGGTTAGTTATTCCTGTGCACTGACTGTACTTGTTGTAAGGGTTAGTTATTCCTGTGCACTGACTGTACTTGTAAGGGTTAGTTATTCCTGTGCACTGACTGTACTTGTTGTAAGGGTTAGTTATTCCTGTGCACTGACTGTATTTGTTGTAAGGGTTAGTTATTCCTGTGCACTGACTGTACTTGTTGTAAGGGTTAGTTATTCCTTTGCACTGACTGTACTTGTTGTAAGGGTTAGTTATCCCTGTGCACTGACTGTACTTGTTCTAAGGGTTAGTTATTCTTTTGCACTGACTGTACTTGTTGTAAGGGTTAGTTATTCCTTTGCACTGACTGTACTTGTTGTAAGGGTTAGTTATTCCTTTGCACTGACTGTACTTGTTGTAAGGGTTAGTTATTCCTGTGCACTGACTGTACTTGTTGTAAGGGTTAGTTATTCCTGTGCACTGACTGTACTTGTAAGGGTTAGTTATTCCTGTGCACTGACTGTACTTGTTGTAAGGGTTAGTTATTCCTGTGCACTGACTGTACTTGTTGTAAGGGTTAGTTATTCCTTTGCACTGACTGTACTTGTTGTAAGGGTTAGTTATTCCTTTGCACTGACTGTACTTGTTGTAAGGGTTAGTTATTCCTTTGCACTGACTGTATTTGTTGTAAGGGTTAGTTATTCCTTTGCACTGACTACTTGTTGTAAGGGTTAGTTATTCCTTTGCACTGACTGTACTTGTTGTAAGGGTTAGTTATTCCTGTGCACTGACTGTACTTGTTGTAAGGGTTAGTTATTCCTGTGCACTGACTGTATTTGTTGTAAGGGTTAGTTATTCCTTTGCACTGACTACTTGTTGTAAGGGTTAGTTATTCCTTTGCACTGACTGTACTTGTTGTAAGGGTTAGTTATTCCTGTGCACTGACTGTACTTGTAAGGGTTAGTTATTCCTGTGCACTGACTGTACTTGTTGTAAGGGTTAGTTATTCCTGTGCACTGACTGTATTTGTTGTAAGGGTTAGTTATTCCTGTGCACTGACTGTACTTGTTGTAAGGGTTAGTTATTCCTTTGCACTGACTGTACTTGTTGTAAGGGTTAGTTATCCCTGTGCACTGACTGTACTTGTTCTAAGGGTTAGTTATTCTTTTGCACTGACTGTACTTGTTGTAAGGGTTAGTTATTCCTTTGCACTGACTGTACTTGTTGTAAGGGTTAGTTATTCCTTTGCACTGACTGTACTTGTTGTAAGGGTTAGTTATTCCTGTGCACTGACTGTACTTGTTGTAAGGGTTAGTTATTCCTGTGCACTGACTGTACTTGTAAGGGTTAGTTATTCCTGTGCACTGACTGTACTTGTAAGGGTTAGTTATTCCTGTGCACTGACTGTACTTGTTGTAAGGGTTAGTTATTCCTGTGCACTGACTGTACTTGTTGTAAGGGTTAGTTATTCCTGTGCACTGACTGTACTTGTAAGGGTTAGTTATTCCTGTGCACTGACTGTACTTGTTCTAAGGGTTAGTTATTCCTTTGCACTGACTGTACTTGTTGTAAGGGTTAGTTATTCCTGTGCACTGACTGTACTTGTTGTAAGGGTTAGTTATTCCTGTGCACTGACTGTACTTGTAAGGGTTAGTTATTCCTGTGCACTGACTGTACTTGTTGTAAGGGTTAGTTATTCCTGTGCACTGACTGTATTTGTTGTAAGGGTTAGTTATTCCTGTGCACTGACTGTACTTGTTGTAAGGGTTAGTTATTCCTTTGCACTGACTGTACTTGTTGTAAGGGTTAGTTATTCCTTTGCACTGACTGTACTTGTTGTAAGGGTTAGTTATTCCTTTGCACTGACTGTACTTGTTGTAAGGGTTAGTTATTCCTTTGCACTGACTGTACTTGTTGTAAGGGTTAGTTATTCCTGTGCACTGACTGTACTTGTTGTAAGTGTTAGGTATTCCTTTGCACTGACTGTACTTGTTGTAAGGGTTAGTTATTCCTGTGCACTGACTGTACTTGTTGTAAGGGTTAGTTATTCCTGTGCACTGACTGTACTTGTTGTAAGGGTTAGTTATTCCTTTGCACTGACTGTACTTGTTGTAAGGGTTAGTTATCCCTGTGCACTGACTGTACTTGTTGCAGGAGGAGATGCGTGAGCTCCGGGAGCAGCCTCTCGACCCGGTGGCAGAGCAGGAGGTCATCGACAGCATTGAGGAGGTCTACTTCTCCACAGACTCCTTTGACATGGTGCAGTATGAGCTGGAGGTCAGTGCGACTCAGTTTACTATACGCCTATGATGACCGGAGTGGGAGTGTTTGTGAGTGCAGCGCCGGAGAACATAAGGAAATGAGTCTAGTGCTGTGTGTGAGATCTGTGTGAGTGAAACACAACTTGCATCACATTTGCCGTTCCCAACCCTAATCATAACCCTAACCCCCTGATCAGGGGGGACGGCAGCCTTCAGCCACATTACAATACTTATTTTCAGAATGTGTCCACCTAAATCCATTTGTTGAAATACTATTACCTATTTTTTTGTTTATGAAATTGACTACAACTTTATTCAGTTTTCATCAACTAAAAGCATGGGAGTTCAGCTTCCCGATGGCCCTGTGTACGAAACTGTTCTTCGGTTGACTCGACCTGGCCCGTAGATTCCGCAGTCTCCTCCCAGAAGGCATTACTCTGAAGAGACTGTGTGATGGGTGCGTAGGGTCCCTGGTGATTCTGACGGCTTTGCGGGTGAGACGGGTGGAGTACATGTCCTTAATGGAGGGGAGAGGAGCTCCACAGATCTTCTCCGCTGTTCTCAAGATGCGCTGGAGGCTCCTTCGGCAGGAGGCAGTGCTGGCGCCGTGCCACACAGTGATGGACCTGGTCAGGATGCTCTCTATAGTCCCTCTGTAGAAGAACCACACAGTGATGGAGCTGGTCAGGATGCTCTCTATAGTCCCTCTGTAGAAGTTGCACATAACAGAGGCTGGGACTCTAGCTCTTCTTATCTTGCGGAGAAAGTAGAGACGCTGATTACTTTTCTTGACCAGAGATGTAGTGTGCATGGTCCAGGAAAGGTTCTCTGTGATGTGCACACCCAGGAACTTGGTGCTGGTCACCCTCTCCTCTGCAGCACCATTGATTGTTAGAGGAACATGCTGGACCCGTGCTCTTCGAAAGTCCACAACAATCTCTTTTGTCTTCTCCACATTTAGAGAGAGGTTGTTCTGTGTGCACCACATGGCCAGACTGCTCACCTCACTCCTGTAGTTTGACTCGTCTCTGTTCAGAGTGGCCCTAGCCACCTCAGCTGGCTCCTTTCCACATGGAGGATGCCCAGACTTCCCGATCCACGCACACCTCCTCCAGCTGTTCTGGGGGGACCCCGAGGCGACACCAGGCCAGCTCGGAGACATAGTCCCACCAGCGTGTCCTAGGCCTTCCACGAGGCCTCCTCCCAGTGGGACATGCCTGGAACACCTCCCGAGGGAGGCGACCAGGAAGTATCCGGAACAGATGCCCTAGCCACCTCAGCTGGCTCCTTTCGACGTGGAGGAGCGACTGGACTCCAAGCTCCTCCCGGGTAACTGAGCTCCTCACCCGATCTCGGAGGGTGCGCCCAGCCACCCTGTGAAGGAAACTCATTTCGGCCGCTTGTATTCACGATCTTGTCCTTTCGGTCATTACCCAAATTTCATGACCATAGGTGAGGGTGGGAACGTAGATCGATCGGTAAATCGAGAGCTTTGCCTCAGACTCAGCTCCCTCTTCACCACAACAGTCCGATACAGCAACCGCATCACTGCTGACGCCGCACCGATCCGTCTATCAATCTCACGCTCCATCCGTCCCTCACTCGTGAACACGACCCCGAGATATTTGAACTCCTCCACTTGAGGCAAGGACTCCCCACCGACCCACCTTTTTCCAGTGGAGAACCATGGCCTCAGATTTGGAGGCGCTGATCCTCATCCTGGCCGCTTCACACTCGGCTGCAAACCGCCCCAGAGCGGTGAAGAGCAGGTGAAACCATTTATTTTGCTTACGTTATTTGTCTGACAGACCTCCCAGAGCTGCCCTCTCCTGTTCTGTTCAGCAGCCTCATTAAATATCTTTAAAAAGCATTACATTGGATAAAGGCTGGGCGATGAATCAAATTAATTAAATGAATACATGCTTTTAAAAACAGATGATGTGGAAAATGCCGCTCCATGTCCCCCTCACGTGTGGCGTGGGGCCAATTCAGCAGTTTTAGACGCTCTATAGCGACTGTTTTCAAACATGACACCAGTGGACAACCCAGCAACTTTCTGCCCATCTGTGCTGCTTTACAAAGGTGTTGTGTTTTGACAGTGCGCGATAGTTTTCTTCTGCTAAAACAGTTTCCCCCAGTTTGATCTGCCCTTCTCTCACTCTGAGCAGCATGTGTCTGACACACAGCTTAACTCCGCCCCTTTCCCCTTGAGTCTCCATGCAGACGGTTGTTAATCACAGCAGAGCTCAAGTAAGGGCATGAGGATGAGAAAACAAAACGCTTTTGAAAACTCCATGGCTTATTAAGAAGACTTTTGAGAGCGTACAACGAATATCATATCATTTGAAGTTTATTTACAATTAAAATCCATTAAGATGGTAATCGTCCAAACTAAGTAAAAAAAATCATATCGCCCAGCCCTACATTGGATTCAAACTGGCATTGATTTGACATTTCTTGAAAAATTATGGCTTTGGTCAACAATTGGCATTATGGTGCATTGGCCCTCATTTATCAACAGTGTATTTGCGATATACGCCAGAGGGCGCGTGACATTTATGAACCTGTGCTTCCGCTCAGATCTTATCGTACGCAAGCGCAGCTGATGGTAAATGCCACGGAGAAATCCCAGCGTCATTTGAATGAAACGCCCAAAATATTCACGCATGAGGAGGCCTCACCCATGGGTTTTACGGCACGCACAAAACACGGCAAAAAAGAAAATTTCTCCATCTAGGAAATCATAAATAGTTGTTTTTAACACAACAAATATGATATTTTTGCGCATGAAGAAAATTAGAAAATCTGTCAGTAACCAACGTTAACCTTATAACCAATCCAAGCAGGAATAACATTGTGGAATGACCTAAATAAAGAGACAAAACAGAGCAAAACACTAGTACACTTTAAAAAAACATGTAAAGACATTATCTTCAAAAATTATGCTAGTGAAGTATCATAATTACTATTATTTTCACAGACAGGCACACACTCGCGCTTTTTTGTTGTTGTTATGGGGTTTGCCCGTATATGAAGATTGTGGTATTGTAGAGAGGGATGAAAAAAATAAATAAAAAATGTTTCACTAAAACCGAACGTTTACACATGCATACGTTCAATGCATTGAGTTTGCAAAAAAATGTGTCGATTTCAGTCAGATGAAGTGATGTTGCAATATAATTGCTATACATATTAAATACCATATGGTGTATTTATTTTTGTAAAACTGTAAATGATAAATCGTTTATTTTTGTACGACTGTAAATGATAAATCCTTTGTGATACTTTGTGTTACTTGAATGAGAGATAAGGGGTAGGTTTATTATAAGTTCTTTGAACTTCTTCCTACTCCTTTTGAGCACAATAGTCTTGTTTTGTTTTCTTCTGTAAAAATGTTTTAAATACGTTTCTGCTCAAAAAAAGAAAATAAAAAAAAAGAACACATTTACTAATAAAAAAAGAGGGAGAATAAAAGAAATAGGCTAATAATAAAAAGTGACCTTTATTAAATAAGCTGTAGGCCTAAATAGCCTATATAAAAAGGATATAAAATTAGACCACATTAAAAAAGCGTGGATATAACACTGCAGTACAGACTCTGGACCATGATCTGAACCAGTGAAAAGCAGCTGTCAGCTTTGGGGACTCAGCGCTGGAGCCGGGGCAGGACTACGCGTCTTTCGGCCTGAGCAGAGCTTTCCTCCTTCTCTGTGGCTGCAGTCCAGGTTCTAGTGTCTCTGGTCCTGGCTCATGATCCTCTGCGCTCGGACCCGTGTCGATGCAGCGCTACATGGAATCAAACATTAACGCTGTCGCCTCTTTTCATGTTTAAATCACTAATGAGGATCATATGTGATGTGGCAATGCGATACAAGCTGTTAAAATCTGTTTTCCAGCGCTGTTTAGGGTTTTTGTTAAATTGGTGTATCATGTACCCCCTCCTGACATGGTGTAGGATTTGAGCGCACCGTAGTGAATATTTTCTGGATGTACTGTATACAGAGCAAACTGGAGTCTTAATGAGTTTGAGTCTTCAGGGTCACTACATCTTCTCTCCAAATCGTCATGCTCCTGGACATATTTAAAAGAGCCTTGATTTTAAAACCTGAATCATGAATCTAATGTCAGTCTGAATACTTTTCCCCAAATTGAGTCTGGACTGGAGCGGGACTGGGTTTGGGAGTGACTGACAGGGTCTCAGCGGCTTGCCCGTGTCCATGAGCAAAACTGTGAGATCTCATTAGGCTTATCTGGGAAGAGCTCTATCTGAAATGAGAGTGCAGTCAGGAGGAACCTCAGCGGGTGGGTCTGTTTACCAAGGCTCCTCTCCGCTCAGTGATGGGGCAAATGGAGTCTCCTCAACCCTCTGTCTCCCAACCGTCCAAAACACTCCGTCACTACATTTGTGTGAAAGCTTCAAGACCGTTAACTCATTATGCATTTTTGAAATTCGTTTTTCAGTGACTGTTTTACATTGTTCCTAAAATACAAAACAGAAGAGAAGACCATAAGTTCTTGCTGATACAAATTGTAAAAATATCAAGTATCAATGTTGATATTGATCACATGAAGGTTTCTGAACCGTCCTTTCCTGTGTATTCCTGTGTGCTGAACAGAAGCTGCCTCCTGAGCTGAACTTGCAGGAGCTGGAGCAGTACAGGGACACACTGAAGAGACAGCAGGCTGCCGTGAGTCTGCTTTGGATATAAACTGAATAAGGCGAAGGGAAATCAAGGACTTCCCTTTTAAAGTTTTTGTTTATGTGTCTCTGCAGGTGTCTAAAAAAGTGGCCGACTTGATCCTGGAGAAGCAGCCGGCCTATGTGAAGGTACATCCTGAGCTTTTATCATCTCTTTTTGAAAGAGGAAAGGTACCGTAATGTTTGGACTAATGAGCACCTGAATACAAGCCGCACCAACTACATTTTTTTTTTACATATATAGGCCAGACTTGTCTCTAAGCCGCAGGTGTCCACGCTGTCTCAAAGCGCATCTGAATAGTTATGAGTTCTGTGTGTGTGGCCGCTCTGAAGCGCTCTGTGGAGACGTCCATCTGTTCAGACGAGTACGTTTTAAAGTTACAAAAGCTTCATGTGAAGCTTTAATGGGTGTAGTTTGTGTTTTTTGCCCCTTTATATTTTTATGGTATTTAGGATTTTCACATTATTACATTATTGGGGGCGACAGTGGCGCAGATGGTAGAGCGGGTCATCTCATGATCGGAAGGTCAGGGGTTCGAATCCCGCCTCCTGAAGGTGCACATTGTCGTTGTGTCCTTGGGCAAGACACTTCACCCTCCTTGCCTCCAGTGTCTGCGTACACTGGTGTATGAATGAGAGTGTGAATGGGCCCCCTATGAGAGACCAACAGGCCCGTTTGGAACCGTTTGGAACCATGAGGCCGTCCTTCTGTGGACCCACCACCTGCAGGAGGAGCCATAGGGGACTGGTGCAATGTGACTTGGGCAGCTCCAACAGCTGCCCCCACGACCCGGCAACGGACAAGTGGGAGAAAATGGATGGATGGATGGACATTATTACAAGTTTAGTTTCTCATCATTTATGTCACAACTGAAATATGAATAAGATATTTTACGCTTAAACAGTTACCGGTACTCGCAGTACAGTATTTTCTCCAAGTACTGTTTTACTTGAGTACAATTATTTTAAAGTAACGTTGCCCTTACTTCTCCACACCTCTGGTAGTGAGGTAGCCTGGTTTTACCATACCCTCGTGCTCATTTTATTTTGTACAGAGGGTCTCGATTTTAACAGGTGGGAGGGGTGAACTCCTTTGAAACGATTGGATCTGATTTTCGCTAGCCTTTGGTTGTGACGTGTGTAATGCGCCTGTGTTGAGTGAAGCCTCTTGGGGGCATTTTTTTGCACATTCCAAGGCTTCACTTAATGTGCTTAATGCTCCCAGACCATCTTTAATGGAAACCTCAGTGGAATTATGTGAAAGGTTCTCAGGCTTCTTCACCAAAAAGGTAGAAAATACCAGGGCTTCCATTGTACTGCCCACTTCTGACCCATCCATCCCTTTTTCTTGTACTGCTGTCTTTAATAATTTTGCGCGCGTTAGTCTGCCCTTTTTGAGCGACTTAGTTGGTCGAATGAAACCCTCTGGTTCACCATTCGATGCACTTCCACCCAGACTTCTTAAGGAAGCTTTTCCCACTATAGCGCCATTTGCTGCTGACATTATCAATGGTAGTTTAACTACTGGGACAGTCCCCACTTGTTTTAAACATGCTGCTGTTCAACCCCTGATTAAGAAGCCTGGCCTTGATTCATCCATTTAAAAAAAATTTAGGCCCATTTCCAAACTCCCCTTTCTCTTCAAGGTGTTGGAGAAAGTGGTCTACGGCCAAATAAAAACATTTTTGGAGGAGTCCAACATTCTTGAGACGTTCCAGTCAGGGTTCAAGAATCGTCACAGCACCGAGACAGCCCTACTAAGAGTAAATAATGATGTGTTTTCAGCCACAGACTCTGGCCACTGTGTTGCACTTGTCCTGCTTGATCTAACCGCAGCCTTCGACACAATAGATCATCAGATACTTCTGTCTCGCTTGGAGAGCTGGGTGGGAATTCGTGGTAGTGCCCTTAAGTGGTTCAGGTCCTACCTTACGCACAGGAGTTGTTGTGTTCGAATCGGGGATGTAGAGTCCGCCACTGCTCCCATAAAATATGGTGTGCCCCAGGGCTCTATACTTGGCCCTCTTCTGTTCTCACTGTACCTCCTGCCACTCGGGTCCATCTTGCGAAAGCACAATGTTGCTTTCCATCTCTACGCTGATGACAGCCAGATTTATGTACCGTTGGAACATGGCAATGGATATTGTACAAAGCAACTTTTGAAGTGTATTGAGGAAGTTCATGAATGGCTGTCACTCAATTTTCTAAATTTAAATGACAAAAAGACTGAGGTCTTGCTGCTCGGCCCAAAAGATGCCCCCTCCTCTTTTGTGGATTTGGGTCCCTTAGGTGAATACTTAAAACCAACTGTGACAAACCTCGGTGTGAAGCTGGACAGTGCTCTGAAGCTTGACGCCCAGATCAGCTCTGTTGTAAAGTCCAGCTTTTATCAGCTCAGGCAACTGTCCAAGGCAAAACCGTTTGCTCCCCAGTATTTATTTGAGATTTTAATTCATGCTTTTATCACAAATCGTTTAGACTACTGTAATGCACTTCATTTTGGACTCAATCAGTCGTCTCTTGCTGGACTTCAACTTGTACAAAATGCTGCCGCTCGCCTTTTAACTGGCACCAAAAGGCGAGAGCACATTTCACCTATTTTGAGGTCACTGCACTGGCTCCCCATTTCATATCGTGTTGAGTTTAAGATTCTTTTATTTGTTTTTAAATGTCTTCATGGTCTTGCTCCTCAGTATCTGTCTGACCTGCTGCAGCCCTATACCTCTGTACGCTCCCTGAGGTCAGCAGATCTGTCTTTGCTGGTTGTTCCCAAAGCAAAAAGAAAAACCAGAGGCGACCGCTCTTTCGCTGTTGCTGGTCCTAAACTGTGGAACGCACTGCCCCTGCACCTCAGACAGAAAGAGTCTCTTGTTCTTTTTAAATCCTCTCTTAAAACGCACCTTTTTTCCTTGGCTTTTAACACAACCTGAGAAGTTCGACTTTCGAATGTTTTGTACTAGTTTTTTTTTTTTTTTTTTACTGTTCATTTGTTTATTAATGTAATCCTTATTGCTGTGTTCAGCACTTTGGTCGACGCTGTTGTTTTTAAAGTGCTTTATAAATAAAGTTGGATTGGATTGGATTCACTTATAATTTTGGGAGCCGAGCCAGAACGGTTTGAAGAGCTTCCTTTACTTTCGTATCCGCCGCCATTACCGAATTACAACCAGCAAATGCTTGACGTCACCTACAACACCCGCCTCACCTGCGTTTAAATTCAACCGATTTAAACGCAGCCACTGAGATCAAGCCCAGACATGAAAAGATAACTGACCGGAGTTTACGGATGGCAAAGGCCAGGCTAGTAGTGAGCCATTCCCAGAGAACATTCCGTAGTACTGTAAAAAGCACCCATGGTTTTAGTCTAGTCGGTTTATTTAATCCTTAAAGGTATCATGCAAAAGCGACTTTTTGGAGCTTTTAACCATGTTATGCAGTTTTCATATCTAAAACACCTCGAGTTGTTTTTGCAACGGCCCCTGCAGAGAAAACAAACACAGCCCCTGAGCGTCTGAACAGATGTCATGTTTGCACCGAAAGCTGTGAAGAGGGAGCTCTTTCTAATCTACTCTGGAGTCTGGCCACCTGTTCTTTTTCTTACCTGACGATAATGTCACGGAGAAAAACGAGGACAGGACTTTATTCAACCTTCCTAAAGAAGAGGCCACTCTCTGGGATTCAGTGACTATCAGCCAAAATAGTGTTTGTCTGTGCCTGTCGCTGATGGATGCTTGATGAATCTTGGCCAGAATCCAAGTGGATTCACTTTTATAACCAACGCGGGTCCCATAATGGAAACACCAGACTGGTGAGTCGATCAAAACGCATGTTAGTCATTTATGAAGCTGTGTTGCACAACCCCTTATAACTGCATCATGAAGTAACTTCACTTATTGCTGTGATATTTATGTTTCTACTACGGTAAAGTTGTATGAGTGAGGGAGAGGGGGCGGAGTTAACTGAATTCAAGCGGTTTGTCTTCCGGGTTTGGAAAATACCCCCATAAAAATACTTATATTTATCACAAAAATTAGTACTCCATAGTGGTAGTGGTACAATATTTCATATCAATGCCTATACTTTACTTTGGAATGGCTAAAACAGTATGATACAGATCCTTTAAAACAACAGTCTGTTGGGAAGGAGCATATTTGTATGGATTCAAATTGAAAGTGTTTTCTGGGTTGTAATAAAATTGGCTTATCGGGGTGAGGGTGCGTCCGATTGGCCTCTCCCTGAGTCACTCCTCACTGTGGCACTTGACATGTGTCTGTCAGAGGAAGCCCGCTGTAGGTTAGAACAAGTGTTAGACCTCTGTGTCATGGTGTTTGTGCTCTGTGTGCTCAGGAGCTGGAGAGAGTGACCGCTCTGCAGACCAACCTGCAACTGGCAGCCGTCATCTGCACAAACGCCCGCAGGTAAGACGTCTTCACTCACAGCTTAGAGCTATCAGTGTGGGCGGCAGTTAGCACTTGTGCTTCACAGCTAGAAGGTCCCGGGTTCGATTCCCACCTGGATGGGGTCTTTCTGTGTGGAGTTTGCATGTTTCCTCCGGGTACTACCACTAAAAACATGGCCTAGAGGTTCCCCTGAAAAAGGGATTCTTAATCTCAGTGGGACTGTCCTGGTTAAATAAAGGTCAAATGAAATTAGAAAATTGTGACCGAAAAATGCAAATAAATAAAGACGATATATATTAAGCGATACGATAAGTTGATGTAGGAATTATCGTGACAGTCCTAACTGATACAGCATACAAGACCATTATAAAAAGCGTTTAGAGTTTTTAAATTAAACACATTTTTAGATGAATTGCCGTCGACTGTTGTGCGGTGTGTTTCCTTTGCCTCAGCCTTTGGTTTCAGTACTTTGACCTTTGACCTTCTGTATGTGTGTGTGAAGGCAGCTGGGCGTGGCCAAGGAGGGCTTCACCGAGGCGTGTCTGGGGCTGCTGGCCAATCAGAGGAGGAGACAGCTGCTGACCGGCCTGCTCCAGTCGCTGCGCACCATCAAGACCCTGGTACAGCTCACCTCTTTACCATCCACAGTCTGAACCCGTCAGGAGAATATTCACACCAACTGTAGTCTCAGCAGGGCTGAGCAGGCATTGGCAGATGGCGGCGCCATTTTCTTTGTGAACAACTCCATCTGGAGCTAGTATTTGGCGAGTGTGTCGAGTCTGTCGCCAGACAAGGAGCGCAGATGCTCCATTCGCGAACTATTAGGCTTCTGCCATATTATCACTATCCTCCACAAAAGTGCTGCTCTGCACTTGTTGTAATTGACTCTGTCCATAACGATAGAACCAAGCCAATGGCAGGGCCACACAGTAGTTTCCGGTTTTGATCCTGCACACCCAAGTAAAAGCACCATCTCATTCATTAGTTCAACTTCTTTATGCCTAACTATTAACAGACAAACACATTTAATCTCTCAACTGAAAGAAATTTTTTTGGGTGATATGGCCCATCCTTGCTCTCGTCTCAAAGCTCAGCCTTGGGGGAAACATTGACTGTCAGGGGGGGGGGGGGGGGGGAGGCCAGCGATGATACCATAGTTATAATATACAAGAGATAGCCGGTAGAGGTCTGCATTGGGACTGGGACCCGGGACCCAGCGCAAATCTCGCGGGAATGGATGGTTTCAACTTAGCTGCGGGTGGGAATGGGCGGGTAAAAAAAAAAAAACTGTGTGGTAAGCCTGCAGTGTGTAGTGAATGAACCTCTCATTCTGTACTTAGGCCCACACTGACTATAGACTATAAGGCACTGATTCTGTTTGTGTGTCGGACAGAACAGAAGTCACTACTTTCTCCCCACTACGTGACGTCACGCGCGCTGCCCGGTGTCCGCATGCAGGAAGATTGACAACATCTGCTAAAGTTCGCTAAACTCCGGGAATAATGTATGTCTGTGATAAAGACCAGCCAAACTCAAGAGACAGTGGACTATTAATGGATGAATATGAGTCAGATACGTTCTATTTCACATGGATTTTACATGAATGAAGAAAACTGCCTTTTTCAGACCGAGAGAGGAAGCTGTCGATCATTTAACAGCTGAAGCTTAAGGTAAGCAGCTAATATTAGCATCTTTTCACCGTAACGTTTATATTCAAGTCGTTTATTCATGAGAAATGCGCAACACGGGATTGAAACAGCGTTTTTTATTCAGTTGCGTGGTATAGTTCAAAGACCTGTTGCTGTCAGGCGTTCTCCGCTGACTCTCGCACTAATAATGTCCTCATTGCCTCCACAGAGCTCCAGAGCCTGTCAGTGCACTGAAAAACCAGTGTGCTTAAAATGATTTCACCAGCCCACCGTTGTCATATGGGTATTTAAGCACTTAAAATGTGTGTATTTAATTATATTCTTATAATGTAGCAAGTACCTGCTGAACTAATGAATGAGACGAGCTGTGTGCTTTTATTCTGGTGTGCTGGATCAAAGCCGGAAACGACTTCTTGGGCTGCGTAGTTACCGTTGGCTCGATAGTGCACAAAGTCGATTGTAAAGTCTATGGAAAGCAAAACTAACAACTTCAACAGTGACGTTCCGCTCCATTATTTGACTTTAATGTAAGATGATTTAGTTTTGTATCATTTATTATAGGGCAGCTTTGGAAAACCCTGGACATTTTATTATATAATATTATTCCTTTAAAAACACATTGGTCACAGATACAAACATACACATTTTTTGGAGATAAAAAAACACACAATCTGAAATTGTTAGAAACACAGGAAATGCGCTTATACAGGCCTTCTAATTCAGACGTGGACGAGCTTGTTCTGGACCTAAACACCGTCCACTCCAGAACCAAACCTCAAAAGCCAAGCTCTGGACCCGAGTGCATAAAACTCTGCGGAGACCTGGAGCTGTGTCAGCTCTCGCTATAACAGACTGTGCCTTTAACACAAACAGCGCTAAAGTTATGTCTTTAGGACTTCTATCTATCAAAAAAAGAGTAGAGCCAATGCGCACTGTTAAACTGATTTGAGTTTCTGCTCATCCGAGGAGAGCATTATTTTTGAGAACTTAAACCAGTGCATTGGGATCTGTACTGTATTGTCTACAGAGGGGACAAAGCCAGAACGCAGAGTCCAGATGTTCAGAATGAGCTGGTCCACTGGGACAAAGCAGAGCTTGTTTTCATAATAATTCAAAACTGACATTTCCTTTTAATATTTTGGTGTTTAATACAGGCAGCATATTCTTAATAGAATGTCACCCAGACAAACCCCTCAGGAGTTTGCTGTAATAATGGATATTGTATTATGTGTGTTATATTCAGTGTTTTCAAAGTAGGGGTTCCGTGACATGAAAATAACAGTTTGGTTGGAGTGAAACCTGACTAAAACTCTCCAGTCTGCACAGATAGATATTATTCATCTTAAAAGGCTGCACATGTTACACGTTTTATTTGTGTCAATTAGTCCATTTAGCCTATTTTTTGTGACCGTGAACCTAAAAGTATTTGTCCTGAAAACAACCAATGTTGTGTTTGCAGCAAAGAACAGACGTGCGGCTCAGTGAGATGCTGGAGGTAAGAACTCTCTCCTCTTCTACTAAGACTGCACTTAACCATTGTACCTGCGGGTTAGGGCTGGGCGAAATGTTCAATTAAATGTGAGAATTACGATGGACAATTACAAAAGGATCAAATTGAGAAAAAGCTTTGGACCTATATTTACACGAGTGAACCTGGGACTGATGTAATTCATTATATTGTTCATTATGTAGTGCTGTCCAAAATATCGTGTCATTAATAAAAAAAAATATTGTGCGATTAATTAGTCACATTTTGCCACCGCATGAGTCGCTCTGCAGCTGCTGCTGTGGGAGCGCGTCACGTGACGGCGTGTTTACAGGAGAATTAAGACTTGATGCTTGTTTTGCTACTACTACTGACTGAGGAACCGTTGAGGAGCAGAAACTATCATTAGGCTTTACTGTCACCACGTCATGGACGACTCTTTGTCAAACAAAAGGAAGTTTGGAAGTGGAGCAGCCGATGCTGCTCTCCTCAGGTCAGTAAGAAGCTGTCGTTATTTTAGCTGCTTCTTGCTGCTGCATTATTCTCATCACATGAGCCTGTCACGTATGTGCTTGGGCACTGCTGTTGTGGTGCCGCATTTGGAGCAGAAGAACTATTGGTATACGTCCATATAAACTCCAGAAAACAAAACATGCTAATGATACATTTACCCCATAAAATTGGACTTTCAACAAAACACCGACTTTGAGAGGCATTTATGGAAAGAAGAATGAACTTTATGTATTAAGACAACAATGTAAGAACAAAGAAATCCACCCACTTGCACCCCAAGTTATATTATAGTGTATATTTGAGGAACCCAATAAGAGTATTAAAGTAATACAATTATAATTTAAGGGACATTTAGAATAGATAAAAATGTCCGATTAATTACAAGTTAACTATGACATTTATGAGATTAATCGTGACTAAATATTTTAATCGATTGGACAGCACTAGCAATATGTAATTTTATTTTGTAAATCCTTTTTTTGTTTTTGCCTGAAAATAATTAATCTTCTTTTTTTTGTGGTCTCTCATAAGAGGCTTCTGAACCGCTCTTTGTCTGACCCGTCACCTAGGACCTGTTTGCCATGGGAGACCCTACCAGGGGCACCAAGCCCCCGACAACATAGCCCCCATGATCATTCAAGCGCTCAAACCCCTCCACCACGTTAAGGTGGCAGTTCCAGAAGGGGGTGTTACATTCAGTCTTTGTTAATGCATACAAGATGTACAAATGCATGCAATATCTGCGAGTCCCGAGAGAGAGTATTCCAGTGTCACAAAGTCTACTCAGTCATTCGCACAGTGCCTCTGTAGCACACACTCGTGAATGTGAGTGCACTCTTTGTCAGTCGGTGAGGGTACATTGAACATTGATATGTAAATAGCCGAGTTCTCCAACTGTCTCATTTCCACGGGTAGCTGTCATGTCAGGAGTTCTACACATATTGATACTGGCTGAAGGCTGGGGCTACGTAGTGAGTGCAAGCTGTAAAATGGCATATAGCAATTTGTGAGAGTCACTCCTAATTTAGCATTTGAAATGGCATGTATTAGAGCTTCAGGGCCGCAAGTCTGATATGTAATCGGGAGAATACTGCCTTCCTCAGAGGAGTCGCGTGACATTTCCCACACATTAAGGCAAGGCAAGTTTATTACTAGAGCACAATTCATACACAAGGCAATTCAAAGTGCGTCACAGTTGCAGAAAATTACAAGAAAACAGATTAAAATCAATCAATAAAACATCAACATAAAAATTAATCAATTACAGTAAACTACCAGAGTGCAGATAAATACTTTCAGTTTTCATATGCTCGGGTAAAAAGAGCAGTTTTCAGCCTGGATTTGAACATTGTCAGAGTTGAGGCCTGTCTCACATCCTCATGAAGACTGTTCCAGATTTTAGCTGCATGAAACTGAAACGCAGCCTCATCGTGTTTATTATTGACTCTGGGAACCACCAGGGGACCCCTCCCTGAAGTTCTCAGGGCCCGAGATGGTTCATACGGCTCTAACATGTCAGAGATGGACTTTGGTGCTAAACCATGAAGAGTCTTGTACACAAGCAGAGCTGTTTTAAATTCTATTCTCTGAGTGACAGGAAGCCAGTGCAGGGACCGGAGCACTGGACTAATGTGGTTGTATTTCCTGGTTCTTGTCAGGACTCGAGCAGCAGCGTTCTGGATGTAGAGGTGGCTGGGTTCTCTGGAGTGTGATGAGCTGATGGGCGCTCATGGCGGCAGTAGTGTGTATTCAGACCCTGGGTGAGGGACAAGTCGTTCAGAGTCCGGGGGGCCTTGGGCTTATAGTTCGTGATGGCCTTAAGCCCCCTCCACAATGCTCCCGGGTCGTTTGAGGAGAATTGCTGTTGGAGACGGGCTGAATATACAGATATGGCCTTTCCCACTTTCCTTCTAAAGTGGTATTGTGCCCGTCTGTATCGGTCTTTGTCCCCATTTCTGTGTGCTGCCTCTATCTCCTTACGCAGCTGCCGGAGTTTGGGTGTGAACCAGGGCTTATCATTGTCATAACAAACCCTGGTGCGCGTTGGTACTATGCGCTTCTCATTGAACTGGATATATGAGGTCACGATGTCTGCGTATTCATCCAGGTTGATGGAAGCAGCCCCAAATGCCTCCCAGTCTGTAGTCTCAATCTATGAGTGCAGCTCCTCCACAGCTTCAGGAGTGTACCCCTTTGATGTGCTCACTACCTGTTTAGCGATTTTCAGTCTTTGTCTGTATGAGGGAATTAAGTGGACCATCACGTGATCTGAAAGTCCGAGTGGGGATAAAGATGTGGAGAAGTTTAAAGCAGCGTTAAGTTATACAAAGATTTCCCAAGATTTGAACATCTCACGGAGCACTGTTCAATCCATCATTCGGAAATGGAAAGAGTATAGCACCACTGCGAACTTACCAAGACACGACCGTCCACCTAAACTAACAGACCGAACAAGGAGAGCACTGGTCAGAAATGCAACCAAGTGCCCCAAGATAACTCTGGAGGAGCTGCGACGTCCTGCCGCTGAGCTGGGGGAATCTGTACATGGGACAACTATAAGTCGTACTCTACACAAATCTGGCCTTCATGGACGAGTGGCAAGAAGAAAGCCATTATTGAAAGGAGGCCATAAGAAATCCCGTTTGAAGTTTGCTAGAAGTCATATGGAGGACACAGCTACCATGTGGAAGAAGGTGCTTTGGTCAGATGAGACAAACATTGAACTTTTTGGCCCAAATGCAAAACGTTATGTATGGAGCCATCCTAACACTGCTCATCGTCCTGAGTGCACCATCCCCAGTGTCAAATATGGGGGGGGGAGCATCATGCTATGGGGCTGCTTTTCCTCAGCGGGGACTAGGAAGATTGTAAGAATAGTTGGGAAGATGGATGGAGCCAAATACAGAGACATTTTGGAGGAAAACCTGCTGGAGTCAGCAAGAGAATTGAGGCTGGGGCGGAGATTCACCTTCCAGCAGGACAATGACCCTAAACACAAAGCTACATCTACAATGGAATGGTTTAAAAACAAACATATTAATGTGTTAGAATGGCCCAGTCAAAGTCCTAAATCCTATTGAAAATCTGTGGAAAGACCTGAAAACTGCTGTTCACAAACGCTCTCCTTCTAATGTGACAGAGCTTGAGTTGTTTTGTAAAGAGGAATGGGCTAAAATGTCAGTCTCTACATGTGCAAACCTTGTAGAGTCAAACCCCAGAAGACTTGCTGCTGTTATTGCAGCAAAAGGGGGTTCTACAAAGTAGACTCCTTCCGTTTCCTGGGCACCACCATCACCCAGGACCTCAAATGGGAGCCGACCATCTGTTCCCTCATCAAGAAGGCCCAGCAGAGGATGTTCTTCCTGCGGCAGCTGAGGAAACTTAAGCTGCCAAGCAGGATGCTGGTGCAGTTCTACACGGCCATCATCGAGTCCATCCTCACCTTCTCCATCACCGTGTGGTCCATCCTCACCTCCTCCATCACCGTGTGGTTCCCCGGCGCTACAGAACGGGACAAGCACCGACTGCAGCGCATTGTGCGTGCTGCAGAGAAGGTGACTGGCTGTGAGCTCCCATCTCTCCAGGACCTGTTCACCTCCAGGACCCGGAGGCGTGTGGGTCGGATCACAGCTGACCCTTCTCACCCTGGACACGGACTATTCACCCCTCTCCCCTCAGGGAGGAGGCTACCGTCTATCCAGACCCATACCTCCCGCCACTTGAACAGTTTTCCCCTCCGCCATCAGACTCATGAACAATAAAAAGACCTGATATCTCAGTCACAGACTCATGGATGTATCTGCTCATTTGCTCTGTGCGGCGGTTCCACACTTTGACCCGCTGCTGTCACTTATCACTTTACTTTTTACTCATACTCATCTGTAAATATAACCCCACTGTTGTTCGAAGTCTATTGTTGTCATCTTACCATATTTTACTTTTTACTTTTTATTTTGTATCTTATTTATTAATATTCCTTATGCATGCCCCCTAAAGCCTTATAGTTTAAAGTTTTATAGCTTAATTTTATCTAAATTCTGTGTTATATGTTTTATGTTGCACGTCTGCATCAAGAAAAATTCCTAGCTTGTGAACCTGTTCTCAAACAATGGCGAATAAAATCTATTCTGATTCTGATTAAGTCATGCTGTATGAATTCTTATGTACGCCCCACTTTTCACTTTTCTATTTAAAAAAAATAACAATCATGTATCATTTTGCTTTCACTTCACAGTTGTCTGTTACTTGTGTGTGAACTTTCAGTTACAAATTTAAAATAAAATCTTTTCATTTTAGGGTTGTAAACTTGACAAAATGTGCAAAAGTTCAAGGTGTATTAGTACTTTTGCAAGGCGCTTTAAGTTGTAAAAAAGGCATAACAATTATTCAAAAGTCTTGATTCACTTAAAAGAAGAGAATAAAATCATATCCAAAGCAACAGCAGCAAGCAGAGATACGTCTGCACTCTTGATAAGCAGGAAGCAAACACATTAGAGAGTGTCCCAGGTCTTTACTGTTCTAAAGAGGTCGCACTGCAGGGGGCAGTGTGATCATATCTCTACCAGTGAAAAGACAGCACTATAGGACTGGCAGGAAGTGAGCGGTCGAAACATAAAAGTTATCAATAAAGCAAAGCAGTGTAATGCATAACACAAAAATAACACATTTTGGGTACTTCTACTTTTATTTCACAATTTAATATACAATTATAGATGAATACTATTTACTTTTCTTTACTACATTTGACTTTTTATTCCACAACATTTTCAAGTATTTTTTACCTGTGGTTCGTTTTTTATTTTAGCAGCAGGTGAATCTGACGCCGCAGTAAAGTTGTCCAGTAATAAAGTTTGAGAATAAAAAGCAGCGACTCATTCTGTACAACACAATTCTTCATAAAAAAAGAACACGCTCAACCTTTTCAAAGCGTTCAACATGTGTCAAACACATTTGACTAAAAGTACATTATTAAAGTGGATATTTTCATTCTTTTGTAGAATTTTCATCCGAGACTTTTACCTGATTTGTTTGAATGCAAACAATGAAAGGGGAAGCCACTAAATTAAAATGTTAGGAAAGTTACAAATGAGTTTGGATCACAGCTAACATATTTGTAGCATCCAAATTCGTCACAAGGACAAGTTAATAGGCACATTTCACAACTTGCAGGTTCACTTTCACAGAAATGCTAGAAAAATAGTCAAGTTCATAAAATTGTTACAAATGTTTTATTATTAGATGCACACTGTTTTCCCCCACAAATGTTTGAGTTTACAATGCATTAAATTAGGACAAAACAAATCTTCTATTTATTTTATTATGTATAGTGCTTTTAAGTAAATCAATAGTTTTTGTGTCTGCACTTTTACTTATCTAACGTAGTTTTTCCATCTTTTGGTGTGAAGAACTAAAAAGAGAATAGATTTAAGAATCTCATTAATCTCATTGGTGTACATTCATTTTTTTTTACCATTTGTTACATGGAAAAAAAGTTAAAAAAAAAAGTAGGTGTTCATATGGAATGGATGTAAATTATTGCTCCGTTTCATTCATGATTTTTGAGTACTGTGGTTGCTTTTACCTGCATTTATATCAAAGCTAAATTAAATATGTGACTGTTGTGTGCGTCCAGGAGGAGGACTACCCTGGTGCCATCCAGCTGTGTCTGGAGTGTCAGAAGGCAGCCAGCACCTTCAAACACTACAGCTGCATCAGGTCAATACACACACACACACACACACTTCAGTAACCTGCCATAATCCTGCATATTTAGTGTACCGCTCCGGAGATCCAAAAACTCGCCCAACCGGGTATAAAACAAATGTGATTATATGTTGTGTTATGAAATGACAGAGACGAAGGTATTGAAAGATGTCTGTAGGCTCTGTCGTACAGGAGTTTTCCATCTTCATTGAAGGTTCTTGAGTCATCCTCTGTAGTCTGTCGTTGAAGTGTTGAACATTTTGCCACTTCATCCAAAAGGCTTCGTCAGCTACTCTAAAGTTTAAGCTCAGCCTGCAGACTGTACATAGATCACAGGGAGGAGTTCAGCTTGGCTCGGTTCCTCCCCTCTATTAAAAGCTTCTCTCACCTGTGGGTAAACATCTTTGTAGTTCTAAGTCCTAATAACTGAACTCACGTTTGAATGACTGAAACAAGGTATTGGAAGCATGAAAAGTCGTGATTTATAAAGAAAAAACGTGGCTTGTAATGCTGCTTTCATCACCGCCGCACAGGCATTTTACATTTTATAGCAAACTATTCTATTTTCTGTGTATGGAGAAGACACTTTTATCACCAGTGACTGTGTTGCTTTGTATCTCATTGTTTGATTGGAGAGCCCGTCTTAAACGTAAAATGCAAGCTTTCATTTTTAGCTGAAGCTGAGCACACACTACACCATTTTTTTTGCCTGATTTTTGCTTGAATTTTCAGTTGCGATGAGTCTTCTCAAGACTAAACGCGTTGGAGACAGTGTTGTGTCTCATAGTGTGGGGGTGGAAAGTCATGACTGGACTCGCATTGGAATCAAACCTCAGTCGCTGGAAATCAAACATGTTTGAATTTTACACCCAATTTTGGACGCACAGGAGAAGCGTGAGTGATTTTACCATCTCAAAAGCAATAGATGTAAAGCGGCAACCGATAACCGAGTGGAATACAGACAGAAAAGTACCGTAGCTACCTCCCTTTTCATTTCTCATATCACCAAAGTTCACAAGAACCACCTTTTCCAGCCACATTTCAACCACAGTTTAGCGGCTCTCACCGTGTTTGGATGATGCAGCTACTTCTTTTCGCCGTCATGGGTCTGATGTCAGTTTGTCTCAAGTTTCTTATTCAGTCCTGGTTTATAACCGGTTTAGTTTAGCTGTAGGTTACAGCTGGTTTAGTCTAAGTCCTGGTTGAATCCTTTCTCAGACCTGTCGCAGTCTCTGTGTCTCTAATAATTACAAAAGTTCAGTAAGTGTGCACTCGCGCTTCACGTCCGAACCAAGCCACTCTCTAGCTCGTTTGAGGAAAAGTCTGGATACCCTGAACGGCCCGCGCTCACACAAACGAGCCGTGGCTGATTAGAGAAGCATGAGGAATTGTTTACAAGTGCACATGTGCAGCAGCAGTGTAACATAATGCGTAAGGGAAGGAACACAAATAAACCCACCTGCATGAAATAATGTCTATGAGCCCTGTTGTCAAATCGGTTTACTTCGCTTTTCTTTGCATTTTACTGCAGTTTAACAAAAAGGGCAATGGTGAATAAAATAGTAGCGTTTAATAAAGCAGAGAAATAGAGAAGTGCACGTCCCCCTTTCCTGCTCAGCTGAGGCAGGGGGCGGAGGCACCTGTTGCTTTGAACCTTTTCTGGATAAAATACGGCTTTCAAAAAAGGCTGCAATAACAGAAGATATGACGCTCAGTTTATGTCATTCATTGCTGCTTTGGCCACTGGTTCAACAGCATTATGTAGGCCAACTCCTGGAAGTAGGTTATGTTGCAATAAAACACTTAACACGAAGGCGCACCAAAAGCACAAGCGATCTAAATGCACCCGCAGCATTTATCTGTCAGACCAAAGTCTGTTACCAACCAGGGTACAGTAGCAGAGAAACTCAAACACAGAGCGGAAGAAGTTCTATAGGCCGGTCCCCGTAAAGTCAGCCCCGAGATAAGCGTGAAGCGGCCAGGGAGCCTAGAGCGAGCGGTCCGGGAGATGAGCGCGAGCCAGTCGCTGCTACTCTGTGCGTTCATCAGAAGGTAGGCTAAACGCAGCAGTGGCACGGACACACCTTATAAAGACAGCTTTTTCTCACTGTTTTACCGTCACATATGCAACCGCTCATGACAGCTGCTTGTATCCGTGCATGTGCACATACACGAGCAACCGAGCCGCCCTCTGGCCCACCTCCTCCAAGCAGGTCAAAGACTGGAACCGACGCTCACACTACACAAACGAACCGGGCTGAGGGGCTTTCAGAGCTTGGGCTCGGTTTCGGATGGACACGTGTGAGTGTGCGGCTTTGCTTCGCTTTAAAGGAACAGGCCACCGTTTTTCCATCCTGAGATATGTTCTTACCTGACCTTAGACGAGTTCATACGTACCTGTGTGGTCTTTGTGCCCATGGAAGAGCGTGGTCGCTTCCAACTTCACCCCGTTTGGAGACATAGGAATATACTGGGAGAGGCCAAATGCTAACAACATCTTTGGTCTTTTTGCGTGACTGAGTGCACACACAAAGACCAAACAGCTCCACATCAACTTGTCTAAGCTCAGGCAAGAACTTATCTCAGTATGGAAAAACCGTGGCCTGTTCCTTTAAAAAAAAACAGCTGCATTTGTGCTGAAGCGGATAATTATCTGCTCACGCTCATGTTGCTTTTTTAAGACTCACTGCGGGTCATATATCGACGTCTGGAAAGAAAAAGTATCAAAATGTTTTGTTTTCCGATACGGTCCCCTACCGGAGCTGTTCGGTTGGTACCAAGAAGGTATCACTTAACAGTACTCAGCGCAACTAGTCGCTGAGGATTTCCTGTTACAACCAGGACTGCATTGAACAAAAAATACAATAAAAAAGGCCCAAATGGAAAGAGGAACGAAGAGAGATGCTGTCTAACGTGACAGTCCTTGTTCATAGGCAGCTGTTGCACCAGCCCCTATAGCTCCTCCTGCAGGTGGTGGGTCCACAGAAGGACGGCCTCATGGTTCTAACCGGGCCTGTTGGTCTCTCATAAGGGGCTTCTGAACCGCTCTTTGTCTGACCCGTCACCTAGGACCTGTTTGCCATGGGAGACCCTACCAGGGGCACCAAGCCCCCGACAACAGAGCTCCAGGATCATTCAGGCTCAAACCCCTCCACCACGTTAAGGTGGCGGATGGTCAAATTGTACATCAAAGATATCCGTCTTTTCCCTTGGTTATTTGACCAAATCAATGAAGGCAGCCAGCACCCTCAAACCTGTCTGGTCTTTGTGCGTGCGCTTAGTCCCGCAAAAAGACCAAAGATGTTTTGGGCTCTCCCAGTATTTTCCTATGGCTCCAAATGGGGTGAAGTTAGAAGCGATCACGCTCTTCCACAGGCACAAAGACCAGACAGGTACGTATAAACTCGTCAAAGCTCAGGTAAGAACAGATCTCAGTATGGAGAAACGTTGGCCGGTTCCTTTAAGCATTAGGCTCTCACAGGTCAAACTAAAAACTTAATTTACCCCATCGCGAGCTAAACAATGTTCATGTTTTGAGAGAAAGAGATGTAGTCCATGGTCCCGCTGTGGCGCGGATTGGCCTGGCGTTATGTGAAACAAATCAAATGCACATGTTCACCCCCCACAACCCCCCTTCCAGCCACAGAGTCTGGATGGAGGAAAAAGTGTCTCTCCACCCCAGTACTTTCCACTTAAATGCGTCAAGTCTGGAGCTGCAAGGTCACAAAGTGCGCTCCTAGTCAGCACAAAATGTTACGCTATAGTCTGCGTCTTTAAACCAAAGCCTGTAAGCCTCACGGCTCACGGTTATGGATCCTTCAGTTTTCACGGTCCACTACCTGAACTCACTCACATTTCAATGGCGGCGTGATTTTTTTGGGTGCCGAAATGTACAAACCAGATTAACCCACATATGGGCAGTTAAAATGGGTACTTGGCTTATTCAGGAAATGTAAACGGTAGCGTTTCAGCAGTAGAAGAGGACATGCCTAAAGTGAACAGGATTGAATATTCCAGGTTTGTTTTTGAAAACGTGGTAAAAGCTAAAAAAAAAAAGAATCCGTTTTGCTTAACGCATCTCCTTTAAAAGTTGTGAATATTCATGAGACTACAGGACCCTCAAATGTTTTTATTGAAATCGCAGAGCATCCGTGAATGCCTCCATGTGTGACTGTGATATGACGCTGTGATTATTGTGCTGACTGAAGCATGCATGAGCAGCTGCTCTGATCTGCGGGGGCCCAGAGCGGCCTGTTTACCGTTTAGCTCTAATTGAAAAGTGTCGGAGGAAGTGATCTTCATCTCCAATCCCTTTACATGTTTTTATCATTATTCTGATTATATGTGCTACCTTCAGGGTAGCCATTAATTAGCGGCTCTTATTCATTTCTTATTCATGCTTTCTGTGTGATGGTGCGAGCCGTTCTGGAGTCATCTGCTACAAGCCACTAAAGTCACAGTTACCTCTGCGGTTTAAGAAGATTTATCAAGCACCGCGAGATAAAGGCACACTGTGGAACGTTTTAGGTTTCAGTGTAGTAAACAAAATGCTGATAAATAAACAAACATGACGGCAGCAATCGTGGGCGTAACGGTACACTAAAATGACATTGCGGTTTGGTATTTTTTTGGTACAAGTTGCAAATTGTTGTTTAAAAACAGTATTGAGTATTGAAAATAATTTATGGAGACCCATTTATGTCTCTTTAAAAAATAATACACATTTATGGGGATATATCCACAATATTAAATTATTTCTTCAATAAACTTCTATGTCTTTCATAGTTTATAAAACCAGCCTTTTGCGCAGATTCTCACAACCGCACACAAAAACTGCGGATCATTGGAGCGGTGACAGGGAAACTGTCACCGCTCTAGACGGCTTTTCCACAGACGAAGAAACAGCGGCGTGACTTAACGTCGAAACAAATAAGTAGTTTGTGAGTGGTTCTTTGCGATTTTGTAGCTCTTGTAAATCCAAAACTCCACCTACACACTCACATCCTGAAGTGTTTAAATGCTTTGGGTTAAATAGCTGGCCGGTTCTTCTTTTGCAGCAATAACTGTTTTTCTGTAGTTGCAGATTAGACGTTCACAACGATCAGGATGAATCTTGGACCATTCCTCTTCATTCAGGCGGTGTACTTACTTATTCCACGCTGTCCTGTGAATGTTTACATGTTATGGCCATTAAAAATATGATAATGTGTTTGGGTGGTTTAAGCAGAGACTGTTTACTCATTCTTTTTGATTTTGATAAAGATCAGACCATGTAGTGACCAATTTAGGCAGAAATGTGAGAAATTCCAAAGCATTCACATATATTTATACAGATTGGGAGGACCCACTGTAGAATCACTGCCACCACTCAAAAGGCAGCTCTGATGAATAATACACCAAAATATGTCCAAGGAGAGGTCTAAAATAATGGAACATAATTATACCGAAACGGTTCACAAGTGACAGAACTAGGGATGTCAAGATGAACCGGTTTTTACGATTACCACGATTATAAAAGGACGCGGTAGGTTATCCGTAAGAATTTCAGAAGCCACGGTTTACCGCGGAAATGTTTCATGCGGACGCACGAGCCGCTGACGCCATAAACAGCTTAAACTCACCGGTAGTTGAGCGAGGCAGAAGGACGCTCTCCTCCAGTGTTGTATCCACCCAAAAGTGAAGTCAGCAGAGTGGGACCTCTTTAGATCCGAAACATGACCAAGGCGTTGTTGTTTTCGATGGACGTCCGTTATGAAAATCCTGTCGTCAGAAAGTTGCAGCAAAAGGCGCTGATATCGGCTACGTCCAATATAAACAACATCTTGGAGATAATCCTTCGCTGTGAATGTCCAGGTCAAGGTAACGAACTGCATACTTCCCAAAAAAGTTGTCCAAATGTTCAGAAATAGCCACAACTGGCTCAGGATGTAAACAAAAGGCTAACGCTCCGCTCTGCTTCAGCGCGACAGAAAGGAAAGTGAAACCGCACATGTGGAAATCAGCTGTTCAAAAGTCTCCTTAGTCACTTTGTAAACATGTTTAATTCTCTGTTCATCAAAATAATTAAGCAACAGTTTAACTTTTGAGAGCAAAAAAAAACCTAGCCTAGCTTGTGGCCTAATAATATATAGTAAAATAATTATGATAATTATGGTCATTATAAAGAAGTCAAGTTGACATTGTTTTGTATTATTCAATGTAGGCCTATTTATTTTAATGCAAAACAATCTTAAAGCATTTTTCATTTTTAGAAACAGTGACTGTTTGTATTAAAAAGCTTTTTAAAGACAAAAACAAAAAATATCAGTTCTTTCCTTTCATTCGGGGAATAATCGTGAATAATCGTAAAATCGCAATTTTTTGTTTCACAATAATCGTGACTCAAAAAATTGAAATCGTGACACCCCTAGACAGAACCAAATGTGCTGAACCCCAATGGTTCAATACTTTATGTGTACCCTTACACCGCTAGCAGCAATATATCAAATATGCTCCTAATCTTCAGATAACCATGCTGTTTTTGACATGCAGAAATTAAAGGTGCATTATTTAACCTTTTTTATGTGGAAATAAAACCTTTTAATAATGAGTGGCCTCTTGACGCTCCAGGATCAATTGTTTTGAGTTTCTAGTAGTTTTTCACTCTCACCACCTACAAAACAATTGATCCAGGGGCGTTGTAGAGGCCGCCGTAATGGAAAGTGAAGGTGCCATGAAATATAGCCAATGTGTCACTAAAAAGTCAATTACCAACAAATGTCAAGTTTATTTTTTTTTCTATAATGCACCATTATAGAACTGGTGAATGAAATGTGTTTTGTCATGCACCAGATTCTGGAAAAATACGATCAGGTATTGATTCCAAATATCCGATACCAGTTTTGGCTCTCAGTTTTAAAAACACATCATTCACCAACTAAATCTCAGTGAATGTGGACGAGCTGCAGCTCATTCTGAAGCTCAGGACATGGAGATTTCAATCGCTGAGTTGGTTTTGAAATGCTACTCAAGTGTAATGTTCAGATCATGTTAGGTGAGTTGTTTATATTAATGCAATGCAAATAGCCAGTCATATAAGCAAAGGGAATTTAGTGAAGTAAAGTCCAGTGATCCTTGTTTCATGATTTTACATTAGTTTAAGAGAGATAATCGATTATTGATCTGTAACGTCTCATTTGCAAGAAAATATGAGACTTATTGATCTGACACTGGAGAAAAGAAGAACATTCACTTTTTTCACTCAGTGGCCACTTTTAAGAAAGTCTCTTGGTATTGGTTAGTTTCAGATATCGTATACCCCCGATACTGGAGGTTTGAATATCGGTATTATAAGCAAAAAAGCTAGATGGTGAGAGCGCGGTGCATCTCTATTCTAACAGCAGACATTTGTCCGTAAAAATTAAAATAAAGTGGTGGATAACTTGGATGTTAGAAATGTGTTGGGGAAAGTTTGGAATGAATTTGAACCACGACTAACAATTTAAAATTCAACAGCTTCCTTTTTCCTCATTTCTACAATAAAAAAATAAAAGGGAAGCCTTTAATATTTGCCAACTTTGTTGGGAGGGACGAGAGAGAAACCATCGCCTGGGCTCATGGGGGAAGCATGTTAAGCATGTATTGCCTAGAGCCACGTTTGCTAGTACATGTTTAAAGCCCTGTATGGTTTGAGAAAAGCCTCTGAAGTGCTCCACTGTGTAGAAATCCCACATGGACGCGTGTTGGATGATGTGCCACGGCGCGCTGCGTTCTGGTGTGCGCTGGCCTTCCAAAGAGGCGAGTCACTCACTTTAAAGACACGTTACAGCCATTTTCCACCAATGATAACGCCATGATGGAATCAATGCTAGTGTTTCAATACTTTCCTCTTTACTGCATGAAATGCTACACAGTATGGCTCTAAATAGATGTATTACTGCTGAAGTGCTGGATATTGGAGTACATCTAAAGCCCTCTTAGACCGTCAGCATGTTGCCCGTTAAAGATGGTGGCTTGTTTTTCCCTGTTTAATCTCTTTCCATACACAGAAATGAAAAACATCAATTCTCACAGCTGTGGATTTCTATGCCACGGTTAAGCAAGATGTCCTCGATTATCCTAACAGCCATAACTTTTAAAGTAACCATTTTATAATCTTCCTTCATCAACAACATTCCTGACTCCCTGCAGATTGTTGCATAGTGGGCGACAGTGGCGCAGTTGGTAGAGCGGGTCATCTCATGATCGGAGGTCGGGGGTTCGTTGTGGCCTTGGGCAAGACACTTCACCCACCTTACTCCCAGTGTATGTGTACATTGGCGTATGAATGAGAGTGTGAATAAATGGGTGATTTTCCTACAAAGCGCTTTGGGCCTGATGAAGGTAGAAAAGAGCTGTAAATGTTGAGACCATTTACCATATTTGCACGTGGTGCGTTTTTCCACATTGTCCACAGTCTTTCGTTCATAAACCGTCACCAGACCCGTTCTGAACAGTTTAGTACTCCAGCTTTATTTTGTTATGATTTTTTTTTTTTTCTTTAGGTTCGTTTATTTATTTAAAAGGGACCATGTACAATTATAACATAAATGTGTTGCCATTTGATGCATTGTACCAGAGTTAGGGAACGGACAACTCATAACAGGAAACAAGACAAGGGGTTGACCAGGAAAGACAAACCACATACAACATGACAGATTCATAAAAAAACCTTCATCCCTCCCATACAACCAGACAAGACACATCAACAACACAAATACAGACAAACAAGTCAGTACTAGAGGGAGTGTAAAACCAAATCGAGTGAATCTCTCTCAAGCTCCGATCGTAGCCCGGCTGACTCTGTAGATCTTAAACACTTAAGTCAGAATTCTATATCTCAGCATGTATGAGAGCTGCTCGCACGGTGCAGGGTCAGACAAAGCGAGATGCAGGTTAAACAACTGTCACAGGGAGATCATGGCACTTGGAAAAGTTTTAGTAATAAATTGTTATAAATGCAACATAGAACTAAAGCTCAGATGTCTTCTTGAACAGAGTCACTTGTCAGTGGGCGGGGCTCCAGACACAAACATAATAACACAGTAAAGAAATAAATAGAATGCAGTCTGTGTAGATCAGCAAATGTGAGTTTATTTTTTCTACCCTTATTCATCATAAGGGCAGCACGGTAGCGCAGCGGTTAGTGCTCTCGCTTCACAGCAAGAAGGTCCCGGGTTCGATTTCCACCTGGATGGGGCCTTTCTGTGTGGAGTTTGTATGTTCTCCCCGTGTCTGCGTAGGTTTCTCCTACCACTAAAAACATGTATAATAGGCCGGGATGAATGATGTGTGTTCGTGAATGCATGGTGGTGATCACAGAGACCGTTGGCGCAGATCAGTGCAGTTGCGACAGTGTTTCTGTCTCCCCCAGGGGAAACTGAAGCACGCCCAATAATTTTATATGAATGTAAAATGATGTCATGTAAAGCGCTTTGTGACCATGTGTGTGAAAGACGCTATATACCTGTAAATAAAGATCCTCATCATCTTCTTCAGCATGTGGAGGGAGTGAGGGCTGTGGGTGAGGGGGAGGGGGCGCAGAGCAGGGTTTACTACTGACACCATAGCCGAGGGCAGCGTTAAGGGAAAGGACTATTTGTTAAACAGTAATGACCTTGAATTCCACACTTCCAAAATACGTGCTCGGTCAATGTTGAGTCGAGTAGTGCATGTATATGCTCTATATTCATTAGTGATATAAAATACATTATAAACTAAACTGTGGAGTCTAGCTTGACTGAAAAGAAGCAACTACAATACTATCATTTTTGTGTGCAGAAATGGCAGCATATTTACCTCGACCTCTACTTACAGCATTTATTGGATTTTAATATTCTGATGAGCTCAGGGTGAGCTTTGATTTGACATATAAAAAGACATTCTTCCCAAATGTCACTCATGTCATTTATATTGTATTAGCAGCCCTCAGTATGTTGATGTAGAGTGTTGTGCCTGCAGCAGAATATACTGAATGAATGGAGATGTTATGGCGGGTGTACACTGCACGATGTACGATCACTAGTCGTGAGAAAAATCTTAGGTTGTAGCTGAAAATCGCAGGTCTTAGGTCTTACAGTGAGACATGGACAAAGATTTCAAATGGAACCGTCATACGACCAAAGACGAGCTACGACCGACATCAGGCAGTGTCTGATATTTTGGAAGGCTAGTCGTAGAGTGAGCGATCCTCTCGCTGCAGAGGGGATCTCGGTCAGTGTCCCGTCAACACATCAGGGCATCCTGCTGCACCACGGCCAGAGTCACAGCAACAGAGACCGGGCATGAGCTGGTCCGACTACGCATTTTAACAGGACTTTTGTGTGAAAATAAAACCTGCTAGCATGCAGCACTTGTCTCAGCTACACACACGCCTGAA
This sequence comes from Proterorhinus semilunaris, assembly GCA_021464625.1. NCBI lineage: Eukaryota > Metazoa > Chordata > Actinopteri > Gobiiformes > Gobiidae > Proterorhinus > Proterorhinus semilunaris. The sequence goes on along the minus strand of CM038360.1, from coordinate 30,985,130 downwards.
GCCTGAAACTGCAACGACAAAACTTTGATCATAGCTACTGCGATTGTCTCTTTAATCAATCGCAGAGTGGAGATGAGTGCAGCTCACGATTTTAACATCCCCACGTCGTGCAGTGTGACATCTAAAAATCGTGCAGTGTACACCCGCCATTAATGTCCTGTTTTGTCTTTGCAGTGAACTGAACTCCAAACTGCAGGACACGCTGGAGCAGATTGAGGTGAGGACACGGTGTTGCTCAAGTCATCAGTGCTCAGTAACTCGGTATGTTAAAGTCCCTAGACATGGAGCAAAGTGAATGGAATCTGGATATTGAAAATCCTTTTCTAAATCTAGTTGCAATATAAGAAATAAATCAAGGAATAACCCTGTGGAGGCTCTGGACATTCACTGTAAATGTCCACATTTAACAATTAAAACTGATCAGACCCAATCCTTTCTGCTGTGAGAAAGTTGTAGAGATATGGAATAGCTACAGAAAAGTAGCAGGGTTTGGCATCGGCAATGACATTCTGAGTTTGCTTTAGTGTTCATTTTTGCCTTTTCAACTTTCCGGTTAGCTTTGAGTTATTAGCCACTGCGCTTTTAGTTTGTTATCCCTTTATATAATATAGTACCGATAAATAATATCCCTTAATCGACTTTAAAGTTCTTTTAATGTTTTTTTTTAATGTCTTAATGGTCTTGGTCCTTCTTATCTTTCAGAACTGCTTTTACCTTATGAACCTTCACGGTCCCTTCGCTCCTCCGGCAGGGGTCTCCTAGTTATTCCTAAAGTCAACAGAAAGACTCACGGCGAGGCGTCTTTCCAATACTATGGCCCTCGCCTCTGGAACGACCTGAGGAGGAGCTCAGGACCACAGAGAACGTTCATGTATTTAAGAGCAGGCTCAAGACCCACCTTTTTAGCTTAGCTTTTAACTCACATCTATTTATTTATTCCTAATTATATGTTATATAATTATATACAGTGCCTTGCAAAAGTACTAATACACCTTGAACTTTTGCACATTGTCATGTTTACAACCATAAACATAAATTATTTTATTTTTTACTGAGTTCCCACACAAGTACCAGACAACTGTGAAGTGAAAGCAAAATGATACATGATTCTGTTATTTTACAAAAAATAGAAAAGTGAAAAGTGGGGCGTGCATAAGTATTCATACAGCATTTCCTGAGTGCATTAAATTGCCTTTATAACATTCCTAATGACTGCAGAAAGTTCACACCTTGCCCTAACCATTAAATAGAGGCCACCTGTGTGTAATCTACTCTCAGTATAATTCCAGCTGTTCTGTGAGGGCCTCAGAGCTATGGTCAGAGTGTATTGGTCACTAAACAACATCATGAAGGCCAAGGAGCTCACCAGAGAGGTCAGGGATAAAGCTGTGGAGAAGTTTAAAGCAGTGTTAAGTTATACAAAGATTTCCCAAGATTTGAACATCTCACGGAGCACTGTTCAATCCATCATTCGGAAATGGAAAGAGTATAGCACCACTGTGAACTTACCAAGACACGGCCGTCCACCTAAACTAACAGACCGAACAAGGAGAGCACTGGTCAGAAATGCAACCAAGTGCCCCAAGATAACTCTGGAGGAGCTGGGACGTCCTGCCGCTGAGCTGGGGGAATCTGTACATGGGACAACTATAAGTCGTACTCTACACAAATCTGGCCTTCATGGACGAGTGGCAAGAAGAAAGCCATTATTGAAAGGAGGCCATAAGAAATCCCGTTTGAAGTTTGCTAGAAGTCATATGGAGGACACAGCTACCATGTGGAAGAAGGTGCTTTGGTCAGATGAGACAAACGTTCTGTATGGAGCAAACCTAACACTGCTCATCGTCCTGAGTGCACCATCCCCAGTGTCAAATATGGTGGGGGGAGCATCATGCTATGGGGCTGCTTTTCCTCAGCGGGGACTGGGAAGATTGTAAGAATAGTTGGGAAGATGGATGGAGCCAAATACAGAGACATTTTGGAGGAAAACCTGCTGGAGTCAGCGAGAGAACTGAGGCTGGGGCGGAGATTCACCTTCCAGCAGGACAATGACCCTAAACACAAACATCTACAATGGAATGGTTTAAAAACAAACATATTAATGTGTTAGAATGGCCCAGTCAAAGTCCTGACCTAAATCCTATTGAAAATCTGTGGAAAGACCAGAAAACTGCTGTTCACAAACGCTCTCCTTCTAATGTGACAGAGCTTGAGTCGTTTTGTAAAGAGGAATGGGCTAAAATGTCAGTCTCTACATGTGCAAACCTTGTAGAGTCAAACCCCAGAAGACTTGCTGCTGTTATTGCAGCAAAAGGGGGTTCCACAAAGTATTAAGTCATGCTGTATGAATACTTATGCACGCCCCGCTTTTCTATTTTCTATTTTTTGAAAAATAACAATCATGTATCATTTTGCTTTTAACTCCACAGTTGTCTGTTACTTGTGTGTGAACTTTCAGTGAAACATTCAAAATACAATCTTTAGGTTTAGGTTTGTAAACACAACAAAATGTGCAAAGGTTCAAGGTGTATTAGTACTTTCGCAAGGCACTGTATATATTTATTTCTAGCTTCATTAATTGCTTTTTCTTCTGGAATTTAAACTCTTATGAGTGTTTTTAGATGGTTTCTTATATTTTTAGGCTTTCCCAGTGTTTCCTCTGAAGGGGCCCTCTGGCTCGGGAGCAGTAATTGGCTGTGGCTGTGTTGGTGCTGTCCTGTGGGTGGTGTGGTGCCTCTGCCGCGCCTCCTCTGGGCTCTCTTGGGTCAGCGCCCTGTAGCACTGACCCTCTCTCCCCTCTCTTCTCCCTCCTTTACCCCCTCACTTGCTCCTCCTTCTCCTAGCTCACTAACTCCTTTCCCCTGTGTGTTCCCCCTACAGGAGCAGTTGGATGTGGCTCTGTCAAAGACGTGTAAGCACTTTGACGTGGTGCACTACACCAAGGTGCAGCGGGCCTACAGTCTGCTGGGGAAGACTCAGGTCAGTGCTACCCAGGAAACCGCCAGGCAATCCTCACACCACACTTTTCACAGCTTTATTTAACTTCTTTTCAGACAGTAGCGGTGCAAAAACAGCTATTGATCCTCTGATATTTCTGTCCTCGCTAGAGCCAATTGACATCACCAAGCGCTGGCTTTACCTCTGGCTTTACTTCTCCTCTATTATTTTTCAGCTTTTTGACATCCTGTAAATAAGATATCTTACCAAGCAGCTGTACAGTAGTCCTAAAAGCGTCCTCCAATTTTGGATGTAAGAATTTCGAGTCTTGAAATTAGTAACTTTTGGTTCGTTAACTTTATGTGCACAATGTGACTTCGCATTACATTGTCCAATGGCATTATTTTTCTTTGACGTTAGCCGTGTCTCGCACAAACAAACGTTTCAAGATTCCGTAGTGGAAAGTTAGTTACTGATAGACAGTCATGGGCAACATGTTAAAAACAGTGTGTCATCTTTTTAAGGCTGTACTTTTTATCAGAGATAATGGTTAATGTATTGAAGCAAAATGAAAACGTTAAGCAATTAATAAAAGATTAAAGACAAATTAAGAAGCCACTGGGTGCCTGTAAAAACATTAGCGAGGCCTACACAAAGAAGTGTAGCTCCAAACCACACAGCCTCTTCTGCAAACATTTTAAGTCTGTGGCCAATGTTCTGCTTCTGTTCTAAAGGAACATCCAAAAGTATATCGGTATCAGTACAGCCCTAATCCTGAGATCAGCCAGGATTCATTGTGCTCAGATTGTTGAATGGTTCAGGGAGCACCACAGAGCCCAGACCTTAACCCCATTGAGAATCTTTGGGATGTGCCGAGATCTGACTCTTCATCAGCAATACTGGTGCAAATATAACTCTTACAACATGTGTGACCTGTTTGGGCCAGGCAGTTATTTCGAAGAAGCCTGAAGGCCGATGCACTTGTGCCTCCACTGACGCTGGTGTTGCTCCTCTGTTGTAGATGGCCATGGACCAGCTGCACATGCACTTCACCCAGGCCATCCACAACACCGTGTTCCAGGTGGTGCTGGGCTACGTGGAGCTGTGCGCCGGCAACGCAGACACCAAGTTCCAGAAGATGCAGTACAAAGACCTCTGCACGGTTTGTAACAAACAAGTGTGAAAACTATGAGAGAGAGAAGAGAGAATCTCTACTGGCAGTTCTGACCTTAGCTGTGAGAACATTTTTTTAGAGGGTGCCAAGTAATGACACCTCGTCTAAATGCTTTTTCTGTGCTTATTTCCCTATTCATTATTGTTATTGCGTACAATCGGCAAATATAAGCCACCCATTGCACCCCCACTTCTCTCTGCCATGGCGATAGCTGGAATGCCAAGTTTTTTCCCACAAAAAATAAACAAATTGGATATATTAATCTAATAATTTGAAGCGTATAATTTAGCATTGCAAAATAAAAGCTTGTGAAATGGTGCAAAGTAGGGATGTTAAGATTAACTGGTTTTATAATTATCGTAGCTATAAAAGCTCACAGTAGGACTTTACCCACGGTAAACTGCCATCTCATGAGCCACAGCGTATTTATGCCAAATGGTGCACACTCATCCAAGACTGGAAAAAAAAAGACAAAATAAAAATCTTATGTGCAGAGAGCAAATTTGTGTCAAGTTTCACATGCTAACTGCATAATTTTGCCAAAGGAAGAGTCCCAAAAGAACGGTGTGCAGCCGAGTTTGTAATGTCAGGGTAAAAACAAAAGCGATAGGTTCATTTGTGTAGATCTTTTGAAAACATTCACACCAATTTGCTGGTGTACTAAGTAACTAGTTTACCTTAGTAAATCCTTTCTGTAGTCCCCTGGGGGTAATACAAGTGTTAATGGGATGATTGGGGGGTCTTTCATCTCCCCCTGGTGTCTCTGGTCAGAAAACCACAATTGCAACTTGACTGTCACCGGGTCAGACCAGCTAATACACACTAATGGAATCACGAAGAAGAAGCTAACAGGCTAACGGGCAAAGCTAACTGCGGGCTAGCGCCACTTAAACAGTATTTACAGCCAAGTTTGAGTAAAGAAAATTATTTCCATTGTGTAATTGGATGAACAATATCCTTCTGTCCCTTTGTCTTTTCTTTTTTTTGCGTTAAATTCCATGCATGCATCACACTTTCATTTTGTCCCCTTTTTGTTACCCACATCCCCATTTCCCTCATGATGGGCAGAGAAACTCAAATGTGACATACACAAATGAAGCAAAGTGTACAGTTGAGCAATACAAGGTGCCAATTTCTTTCATCCAAGACATCCACAGAAATAGCAGTATAAATATGGCTATGTACAATACATCAATCAATTCACACAATACATATAATTATGTAATACACTTTCTCTCAACACACAGTAAATCAAAACATGTTCATTGTAACATTGTAATTTATATCTCGAAATCTAATCCAGTTTGAGTGTATTTAATAAATTAGACCAGCATGAGATATTTTCAGTTTTTGCTCCATGAATTGGAGCGGCAGAGACTAGAGCTCCAACTGAATTATATCTCTGTAGGACAGGAGCCATTCCCTTGCAGCCAAAGGCTGCACTGTCTTCCATCGGCATACTACCATCTTTTGAGCAGCAGTAAGGCCGGCTAATAAAATTCTACGGTTATAAATTTTGAGATTTAATTTGGAAGTATCACCTAACAAAAGAAGCCTCGGAGTGCAAGGTATGGCTCTTAACATGACGTTTGAGAGCATCTTTGTAACGGTTTCCCAAAAATGAAAAACCTCAGGGCATTGCCACACCACATGAAGAAAAGTGCCAATGGTATTGTCTGGACAAAGATCACAGTATTGATTGTCTTTTAACTTCATTAGATGTAGTCTTCTAGGTTATAAATATGCTCGGTGAATAATTTTATAATGGATCATTTGGTGAAATATTTGACCAAATGTGATTCCAATCCCCCTCCGAGTGGTCCCTATATTCCGTTTTCCAAAGCTGTTCAATAGGCAATATTTTTTGTGAAGAACAGACTAATAATGTGTACATGTCCGAGACGATGCCAGTGGTTTTTGCTTTGCTCAGAATGGTGTGGAGAGGATGATTTTTTAGCGTGCGTCCCCAAGGGACTCCATGAGAACGCATAGCAGTTCGCAACTGTAAATTAAAGAAGAGGAGCCAGGTACATTGTAACACTTTGTCTTTTCTGTCAGCGTAGTTTACTCTCAAAGGAACAATTAATTAGTAAAAAAATGCAATGACACCTGCAGTGGCGCTTATGGCCTCTAGGGTGCACAAATTACTTAGTACTACTTTAAGGTATTGCTAATAATATTTCTATTGCCTATTTATTATTTTAAAATCATTATTTTGTTAGGCCTATTATTTTTACATGAGGGTAAAAGCATAAAGATAAAATAAACACAGCCTGAATAGGTTTTCAATTTAACAATCCTTAAATAAACATCATAAATATACATATAAAGTATTTTTTGTGTCTGAACCTTTTAACAGTGCTGTAAAGTATTTGCAAAATTCTCAGTATTTTCTTGCTTAATTTGTGATGATTTCCTCATGTGTATTAATATTCGAATGCTTTTAAGGTCTGTATTGAAATAGAAACTGTAGTCACAAAAATGCCAAACACAGATTAGTTTTGTTCCTATTGCAGTATAAACTGGACGTGACAGTACAGTAGTGTCTTGATGGTGCACGTGTTGAGTCTACAGCCTGACCTGCTGGTCAGAGTTAAAGGTTACTTGTCGCCCTGCATTGGCCTCAGTGTGACGGCTGCTCTCAGGGACTGATGTTAGTCCTGGGTCCTGCTGTGTGTGCAGAGCCTTCGAGGAGCGCAGAACTCCACACAACTCTGCAGTCCCTTTAACATAACAGCCACTCAAGTAAGGACCGTACAAATAGTACTGCACCAAAAATGAGCCTAAAAACACTTTCAACGGAGAACGCTGTTGATGTCACTTGGGCTGCTCAATTCTAGAAAATAATGATTATGGTGATATGCTTTCTGGACACTTCAGGTCGGTTACAGCTACTGAAAATGACAGCACTCGTAGATAATGAATTCCTGATGGCTTAATGCATGATTTTTTATTTTTTGTTGTCTTTGACCATTACTTTCTGGCTTTTCTTGTCAACTCACTTCCTACGACCCTGTTGGCAATAAAATGTTTGACGCTTTGGTGTTCCGTCTCAAAATGTTTAGATACTTCAAAAGTGCTGCATCCCTCTGACCAGCTATTAACAATTTGTAACTTTTCAGAGTTTTCCAGATGTTTTTTTCCTTCCTATTCTGTGTGAAAGCGTGGTCCTGCTTTTACCAAACTTCCTCTCATTACAAACCTCACCATCACACTTCAGTCCAACAGCCTTTAGGTTTCACACAGTTTGGAGTTTGAAAATATAACAATATGGTCAAAAAAACTCACTAATAATTGTGCACACAGTGTATTTTGAAGTTGGAAATGTCTAGTTTTATGAAAAAGTAAGAATATATGCCTAATCGTATATGAAGGGGGGAGCCACTTTTGTTGAAAAATAATCACAGAGCTTCTTTGCAAAGTTACTCAGCCCCTCAGAGGCATAGAAGGAAGAGGGCTCATTTCAAAGCTTGACATTTCCAACACAAAATATGACTTTCCTCTCCAAAATTACCTGCCAAAGTTGATGATGTTGTAGATGGTGAGGGCATGGACCTGGGAGGGTTGAAAATGAAATGTACAATTGGGCCATAGCCCGGTTTGCACATTGGTAGAAAAGGCGCCTCCAGACCATGCCTCCAGTTTGACAAACGCATATCGTTTCTACTTCACTGCCAGAAAATCTCTTTGTTTAATTCACTGCAACCACATTCAGAATCGAGCTATTAAGTTTTTCATTTGCCTTCATCACCCCTTACCCGGGTGTAATCAGAAGTTGCTTTCAGCTCGTTTAAGAAGAGTTGTTTGCCACGCGTTATAGGCCCCCGCTGTGCTGCCTCTGCGTGTGCTGTGGCCCATCCAGTGTGAATACTAATGAATGTTCTGTAATTACTTTTACATAACGTCACGATTCAGAGATAAGCGACTGGGGACAGGGACGCGTTCTTCCACTCAAACACTGCTACTTAAAGGAGACGTGCTGAACTGCTTTGATCAGCTTCTAAACAAAGGAATACTACTTCAGTTAGAGGAACTTCACTGACGGTTTTCTCAAGTTGAAGTAAAGTAGGAATCCAAATAATTACTCAATTACCGAGTTGATAAAGAGTATTTGTTGAAAATTGTCACCAGATAGTTGGCGGTTCAAATCTGGAAAAGCTGGCTTTGACAACAGCACTTATTTGTTGTTTAAAGTTCAGTTCTCGGTCAAAGACAACTCCCAGGGGCCTGACGGCATCACGGACTGGACCCACGACCCTGGACTGAATCTGAGGAACGTCCCCGGAGCCAAAAATAATACATTCGGATTTTGTTTCATTGAGGTGGAGAAAATTCTGCGTGAGCCATTGTTTAATGTCCGAAAGGCAGTGATGGAGGGAGTCAAGAGCAGTGGCAGTGTTCTGCTGCGTTTACACATAAGCATGATGCGTTACGAATGTCATTTTTCCGTCATTCGTGACGTTGGTGACGTGACTTAACGCATCTCAATGGGATTCTTAACAGAACGCATCAGCTCGTGACATTCGAGACGTTCGTGGAGAAAGTTTTTGTCTGTCAAAATATTTTCCACGAACGTCACGAATCGCCCTCTGTTCGTGGAGTTCACAACGGAGCGTGTCCTTTCGTGAGGAGTAGTGGCGCTTCCTAATTCAGCGTGAGAGCATTCGTAGAGCAGAATCACTGTTTTCACGCTCAAAACTGATAGAAACCCACGCTACGCCCAAAAGTAAATGTTGGTACCTGCAGTAGCTATGCCAAGTGTCACAAAGTGCTGACGGCCTGACAGCGGTATTTGGGAACTGGAGAACATTAAGGCAATAAGAGAGAGCAGTAAATAAGACGATGTAAAGTTCATGCAAATGAAGCATCCAGGCAAACATAAAGTCCAAATAAGTGTCAGCAGCAGGTGGTGACGAGCCCGAGGGTGTCCCCTTTCTTTAGACTCTCTGACAAGGCGAGGAAAAACTCAAAAACCCAGGGGGAGAAAAGGGAAACCTCGAGGAGAACCACAGAAGGAGAGATCCACTCCCATGGACGGATAGGCTATAGAGACCCAGGGCCGATGGGAGTCCCTCAGCAGACGGGCCAAGTACTTGTTACACAGGCTGGTAAAGCACAATACAAGTGTAAGCCGTTATTATTCATCAGGCTACAGTACTGTCGGGATTCGACCAAATCGGCACCATTTTAAAATCACAGCTCATTATTATTATCAATTTATTGTTTCTCAATAGTATTTTCCTGTTTTCGTTATATGTGGCCTGTGACCCGCCATGGGAGCTGAATTTTGGTCCACGACTCAGAATGAGTTTGACACCCCTGTGATAAGGCCTACCTTTAACTTGTGAAAAATCGAATCCAAATATAATAAGAAGCCAGATCAAAGCGCCGTGTGTGACCTTTATGAATAACGCTGGCCGCTTTTGTTTGTTTCGACAGCACATCACTCTGGACATCTACATTCCATGTCTGACTGACCTCTGCAAGGCACTATGGGAAGTGATGCTCAGCTACCACTGTACGATGCAATGGCATGAGGAGCACGACAAGCAGGAGACCCCTCCAGGTAATGGTCCGTATCTCTTGGACTGTAACAGGCAGAAGTACAGTGCATTGACGAGCCACTGCCACACGGGGCACCATGAGCAGGGAACACGAGGAGCACAGCCAGCTGGAGAACGGGCAGCACTGTCGTTGGTCTAGCCGGCTGTGATGGGGAAAAGAAAGAGAGGAGCAGGGAGTGGGTGTGTGGTTTAGAAAGCGTTGCACTTGGATCAAAAACATGTTTGTGGAGTGTAAAACTTTGTAATGTAAATATGGCATCTGAATTCGACAGGATAAGATCTTTCAGTTGAGGTACAGCTGTCTATATTTGGAAATGCAGCACATTTTTAAAACGAAGAGAGCCATAAAAGGTATTGGTTCTGTATCAGATAATGTATAGATACTCAGTATCGGCCACGATCTCCACATCCATATTCATGAAACACTTCATCAAAGAGCAACTAAAGACCAAACTCCGCCCACATTTGCAATTTGGAATTGCCGCCGGGGGAAGCGAGAGGCGCCAAAGGGGGTGGGGTCAGTGCTACGGGACACGGCCGCGAACAGCGTCAAATTAATGCACAGAATTGTCACACCACGCAGCCGAATTGCTGACATCTCCACGGTAACGCTAAGTGCTAATGACACTGACGCTTTGTGGATGTTCTACTGAAACCTACACTTCCTCCTTCGCTGGCCGTGATCGGGGAAGGATCAGCTGATCAGATCGCCGTGAGCTGATGACGTGGAGTTCTACTTTTTAGCTGTGAGGGGGCTGTACACACACGGTTTTAGCCTATATAACTGCAGAATATACTTATTTCCACTAAAATGACAAAACATGGAGTGGGAGCAGCAGTAATACAGTTTATCAGCAGAAAAAAGTTGGTTTGGCCTTTAGTTGCACTTTAAAGGACCTGTATCATGCTATTTTAGCCATTCCAAAGTAAAGTATATGCATTTATATGATATATTGTACCTCTACCACTACGGAGCACTAATTTTTGTGATAAATATAAGTATTTTCTGGAGGTATTTTTCCAACCCGGAAGACAAAACGCTTGGATTCAGTTAACTCCGCCCCCTCTCGCCGCTCATACAACTTTAGCAGTAGTAGAAATATATATATCACAGCAAAAAGTGAAGTTACTTTATGATGCCGTTATAAGGAGTTAACATGTGCAACACAGCTTCATGGCTAAATGGCTAACACGCACGCTAACACACACACGCTAACACACACGCTAACATGCATTTTGATGACTCACCACTCTGATGTTTCCATTATGGGATTTGCGTTGGTTATAAAAGTTAATCCACTTTGATTCTGGCCGAGGTTCATCAAGCATCCATCAGTACAGGCACAGACAAACACTATTGTGGCTGATAGTCGCTGAATCCCGGAGGGAAAGTCCAACTTCTATGGCCTCTTCTTTAGGAAGGTTGAATAAAGTCCAGTCCTCGCAGCCAAACGCGGTTTTCTCCGTGACATTATCGTGAGGTAAGAAAAAAGAACAGGTGTCCAGACTCCAGAGTAGGTTAGAAAAAGCTCCCTCTTCACAACTTTCGGTGCAACATGACATGACCATCTGTTCAGACCGTTCGGACGCTCAGGGGGAGCGTTTGTTTTCGGTACAGGGGCAGCGCAGCGTCAGGCACATCCTCTTTTTTTTTTTTTTTTTTTCATTTTTTTTTTATTTATTTATTTTTTCTTACGACAGAAATAATGAAAAAATCAGTTTTATAAATAAAAATCATGCCGTAAGGCATTAGATTACAGACGTCGAGCACTTCCGTTCCGCTGTGACGACACAACTGAACATGCCAGTCGTTTACCAGGAGAGGGCGGAACAGCTGCTCAGAGCGCAGGATTCAGGAGGATTACTGAGAACTGCGTGAATGAAGCCAAAAACCACTCTGGGGGTGTTTTTGATAAGGAAATAGCATAACAACATGGTTAAAAGCTCCAAAAAGTCGATTTTGCATGATATAGGACCTTTAAGATCTGATATTGTATCTTAAAGGCCCCACATTGTTTTTCTGGATACTTTTGTACGTTTTTGCCGTGTTTTTGTGGAGGTTTGGTCGATTTGTTTAGTTTGAGAGTCTAAAATGGTCCTGAAGAAAGCAGCTTTTTAAAGGCTAGCTTATCAGCTAGCATTTGCTTTTTAAAGGTAAACAAAATGCTAGCTCATCAGCTAAACCCATTTGAGACCTACACATTTCTTCTTCTGAGACACTGAAGAGGCACCAAGAGCCTCCACAGCTGCAGCACAGAGGAGGCGTCACAAGAGGATCTACAGGAAACAAAAAAGGACAAACGAGAGATGGTGAAAGACTGTTGTGAAGCGAACGAGGAAGAGGAATGAGGAGGTGGAGCTGACCCATGCAAGACACCACGCTCTGAAACAGGGACAAACCCAGGAGGCACGGCACCATTTCAGAGGAGACAGAGGGCAGCCAGCCAGGTTTCTTCTGAGTGCTACAGTTTCCCCGACCTCCAAGGTCATGCGGGTCAGGTTAACACAGTGGCAGCGCGGCTCAGCCGCAGCAGCTCAGGACTAACACCTGAACACTATTTCATTGTACGCTTGTACAATGACAATAAAGCACTTACTTACTTACTATACCTGATTACAGAAAATGAAAGAAGAAGCCTCTATATAAAAATGTTAGTTGTGGTCAAAAACTTTTCTAACATATTTGTAGCATCCTAATTTCTCAGGACGGCATGTTTATAGGCACGTTTCAGAACTTAGTGTAGGGTATTAAAAGTTCGTACTGGAGCCACAAACCACCAGGAGTCGGAAATCATAGTTAAGTAGGTTTATTCCTCCATGTTGAAGTTAATTGCCATGGTTCTGCAACAATATAAGTTTCAACATAAGTTCACATATGTACACATATCAACATAACTTGGCAAAGCATCAAAAGAAAGTATTACATTTGTGGAAAACAAAGGACGCACGGGCAACAACAAAAGGAGGAGAACAAAAGCACAGAAAGGCCTAGTGTACAGTTCAAGCCACACTGTGAACTGGGTGTGGCAGGAGGTCGCAGGTGCCACCATCTTGTGGGGAAGACGGGAACTACAATTCACTTAATGATTTCTTGTGTAGTTTCTCACATACAGGGTCACTGTAAACCGTCCTGTAAGTCCATGAAATTGGTACAAATACTTAACCCTCGTGGCATCCTTCAATGTTGCACTCTTTAAAGGGTCAAAAAATTTACACTTAAAAAAGAGGCTGAAAATTACCACACATTAATATATTTGTCTGTTTCCTTTTACAAAAATCCTTCAGTGGCTTTTGAGCCATTTGGATGGCTCCAGTGGCTTTCGTGTCAAAATGACCCAAGGGCACTACGAGGGTTAATACTTGGATACACAGCAGTGTTCACTTTATCCATCCACCCATTTTCTTTATCCGGGGCTTGGTGGCGGAGGCAGCAGTCTGAACAGAGATGACCGGACTTCCCGATTCCACACACACCTCCTCAAGCTGTTCTGGGGGGACCCCAAGACGACACCAGGCCAGCTCAGAGACATATTCCTTCCAGCGTGTCCTGGGTCTTCCATGAGGCCTCCTCCCAATAGGACAAACCTGGAGCACCTCCCGAGGGAGGCCCGGTTAAGGCAACATAGCTCCTAGGATCATTCGGGCACTCAAACAACGCCACCACGTTAAGGTGGCACTTCCCTTGGTCATGTTTGCTACAATATTTAGCCATAACTTTAGTCAAAGCATTATTTTGCTGGCTAAAATTAGTCTAAAACTATATTAAATGTATTTAATGTGAAATGTGACTAAAATGTACAGATATTTTTGTGAACTAAAAAGAAGTGAATGAAAATGAGAAGAAAGGACTAAAAACATGCCAACGTCCATGGTAACCATAACAGAGAAACGTGTGTGTCTCTCCTGCAGATGGCGCCGCAGAGGAGTCAGACGAGAGTGTGGACCGGTCGTACGTGAAGAAGAAGCTGGAGCACGGCCTGACGAGGATCTGGCAGGTAGGGTTCATCTGTTCAGCTGTAGCTCATCAGTTTTTCAGATGTGTGCTAATCCTCTCTCGTCTCCTCAGGACGTGCAGCTAAAGGTTAAACCCTTCATCCTTGGCACAGACATGTCCAACTTCAAATACGACGACTTTATTGTGGTGCTGGACATCATCAGCAGGTGCCCAGGCACTTTCACACTCAGCACCAACATAGCTTACAGAATGACACAATATCAAACAGGTTTATATGTGACTGATATTCACTTATTTATGAACACAAAGTTCCATAAATGAAAAATTGTCTTATGTAAAGCACTTTGCTCTTCTTCCTCTTCTTCTTCCTCTTCTATCTCATGCTTTTCTTCTTCCTCTTCATCTTCTACCTCCTCGTCATTCTTTTGCTCTTCCTCTTCCTCTTCATCCTCTTGCTCTTGCTTGTCTTTCTCTTGCTCCTCTTGCTCTTCTTCCTCTTGGTCTTCTTCTTCCTCTTCTTCCTTTTCATTCTCTTGCTCGTCTTCCTCTTGCGGCTCTTGCTCCTCTTTCTCCTGCTCTTGCTCCTCTTGCTGTTACTCTTCTTGCTCTTCTTGCTCTTGCTCCTCTTGCTGTTCTTGCCTTTGCTCTTCTTCTTATTCCTCTTCCTCCTCATTCTCAATGCACCTTTAAACCATGTTTTAACATTGTTCCCTTGTCAAAGACGGAGCTGCTGTAGTATTTCACTACAGTCACGCAGTAGGCCTTAGGGGATCCGGTATAATTTAGCTCTTCTTCTACGGTGTCACCACTTCCTCCTGTACTTCCTGGATACAACGGCATCATCGTTAAAAACTGTTAAAGCCCATAATCCAACATTATATTGGTTCTGAGCCGTGTGTTTCATCAGGCTGTGCTGAACCTGCTAAATGCTTCCTGTAGCTACCTGCGGGAGGAGCCTCAGTCAAAGTCTTCACCAGCTCTAGCGCCTATGATAAAACCTAAAAATACCCGTACGATATTTGTACGAAGAACAGATGCGCCAATGAACATGAATTCTCCAATTCAAACACCCAGAAAACGCTGACGAATATGTACATATATATATTAAATAACAATGGAATAACATGTCACTTTTATGACGTGTGTCTTTTCTTTGCTCAGGCTGATGCAGGTGGGGGAGGAGTTCTGTGACAGTAAGTCTGAGGTCCTACAAGAGTCCATCAAACGGCAGAGCGTCAACTACTTCAAGCACTACCACAGGTAAACGCCTCAGTCTGTCCACCCTCAGTCAGGGGAAACTACTTCTGAAAATAAATAGTATATTCTTTTACCTTTCTTTTTTGGCACATTCAAAACGAGGCATGGGAAGTCAAACCGGTTCTACTTGAGCAAACCATTGGAACCGTTTGCCAGTGAGCCGCTTTATATTTTATAATCCGAAGGCCGGAGCCGCTGCCGATACACACACCACTATCAATCACATCACGAACTAAAGTCCTCTCTTTTTGCTTCTAAACGTGCAGCTGCTACGCTCAGAAGAACCAAAACAATGAGCACGTGCTCAAACATGCTCAGATCATTCAGAAACTATCCTGTTTTTCTTTGTATTTGACCTTTATTCCCCTGAGGAGAACCTATTGTACGTGTTTTAGTGGTAAGGGAAACTGGAGCATCTGGAGGAAACCTGCGCAGACACACGGAGAAACATGGTGGCAATCAAACCCGTAACCTTCTTGCAACTCTGAAATGAACATTTCAGCTTTAAATCTGGTTAACTTAAAAACCATTACAATAGCTTTTCAAAATGCTTGGTATGACAGGAAGTTGCTATCAATTGTGTTGAAATGTGAACCTACAAGACGCAGACAATCCAAACCCGATTTTTAGTTATTTGGAATTGATAAAGAACCGGATCGATAAGTACTCCTCTAGTCCAGAGGTCCCCAAACTTACCCCCAAAATCACTCAACAACGGGATCCCTTCTGTAAAAACTATTTTAGATTAAAAACATTTCAGATCTGACTTAAATATGTTATG
Source organism: Proterorhinus semilunaris (assembly GCA_021464625.1). Classification (NCBI taxonomy): domain Eukaryota; kingdom Metazoa; phylum Chordata; class Actinopteri; order Gobiiformes; family Gobiidae; genus Proterorhinus; species Proterorhinus semilunaris. The sequence goes on along the minus strand of CM038360.1, from coordinate 30,969,462 downwards.
GATGTTTGGATAATGTATTTTGATATTTGTCGTTATTGCTGTTTTCCAATTTAATGTCAGTAATTCCTGACACAGCGCCCCTAATGGTGAAGCATGAGAATGCACCAGAGCAGCTTTAGTTGGTTTGTAAATGCCAGCTGTGCCAGATTGGAAAAGTGAAGCATGTTGTCATGTTGGTCTCCAGTGGAACAGTCCATCTGAGCGGCCTGGCTCTGGTACGTCCCTGTGTTCTGTTGGCCTTTGCCGCAGTGTTTGTTGTGTCCCCCGTGTGTCGCCGTTTCTTCACCTGGTGTGTACACTGTCCCCCGGGACAGCGCGGCTCACTGTGATTGTTGTGTGACCCCAGGGCCCGTCTGGAGGAGCTGCGGATGTTCCTGGAAAATGAGACGTGGGAATTGTGTCCGGTCAAATCCAACTTCAACATCTCCCAGCTGCACGTGAGTCTGTGCCGACAGCACTCGGGCTTATTGCGCAGGAACATCATTTTCTATCCAGGGTTTCAAACAACATTTATTAGCTTTTGTCAGTTTGGGACACGTCACATGGGCCGGCAGACAAAGATAGAAATTGAGCAGTGGTCTATTGTAAGCAATGGCAGAGTCAGCATGTGTGTAGCAATAATAATACACCAAACACAGAATAAATCCAAGTTAAGGTGTTAAGGCTAGGACTGGGTATTTTACTTTAACAGTACTTGGTTTTCGATACCTGTACAAAAATATTTGTCATCTAAAACCAGAAAACAAAACAATGTGTGGAAGATTTGCAAATGTACACTATCGGGCTTATCTTCAGTGTCAAGAAAGGTGTATAGCTGGGGGGAAATTGGGAGAAATTATAGCACAAAAATTACAATAAATGTAGTAATTGGGGCAAATTGGGGGAAAATGGGTAGAAAATATTGGTAATTATAGCCGCAAGCGGCGATAGAGGCCCTCGCCATTTGGGCAGCTTCCTCCCATGCGACCGCCCCGTCCCGCTTTCTTCCCTGCGTTGCAGCCACTCCGCATTGTGCCCGCCGAAACTCAGCCTCACAATTCACACTGGCCTTGCTGAGTTTCATCAACAAGAAAGTTTCCCTCGACCAAAATGACATCAAATCATTGCAGCCCTATCTCTCTTGGTGATAATAACCAAGTTTGAGTTGTTGTTTTTTTGTCACTCCATTAGACTATAAGGGGATACATATTTTTATTTATTTATTCATTCATTTATTTGAGCAGTTTATCTGCTCAAAGGGAGTGGGCCGAAGCCAAAGGTTTATAAGCGCCCACCCCAAAAGTAAAAACGATAACATTTCATTTAACAAATTATAAACAAATCATAAATAATTTTTCCAAATTTCTACACCACGTCTCGTGGGACACATACTTTTCAAGGTTGTTCTGGAGTACTGTTTATCAAAACTCATCTTTTCTCTTAAGTTGTATTTGACTTCTCATTTGCAGAACATATTTTGTAAACTTTCACGAAGTGACTTTAGTGAGGCTTTAAACATAATTTGAGCATCTTAAATTCAGTAAGGTCCTCAAATGTCATTGTTTTTTATTTAAATAATAATGGATTAGTGTGTTCAGCTAAATGGATTGTTCTTAATTGCCTTTTTCTGAACTTTAAATATTGTCGAAAGCCTTCTTAAGATCGATGAAAATACTTATTGAATACTTGTTCTTGACGATATTATTTGTAATTTCCTCTGAGTTCCATTAACGTGAGAGCGGGAGATTTGCTTTTGCAAAAGTCATGTTGACTGTCATTTAAAATATTGTATTTATCTATAAATGCATCAGGTCGAGTTATATTGAGCTTTTCTAATATTTTTGAGAATTGAGGTAGTATTGAGATAGGTCTGTAATTAGAGAATTGAGTTTTGTCACAATTTTATAGATGGGAATAACTTTAGCCATTTTCATTAAATCTGGAAATTTACCAGTTTTGAAAGACAAATTAAAACTATGGGATAGCGGTGACGATGTGATCGATGACCTGTTTAACAATACTCATATCTACCTCGTCACAGTCCACGGATTTCTTATTTATGACATTTCTAACTATATCAGTTATTTTTAACTCGCTCACAATTTCATTTTAATTTTCAATTTTCTGACCATTTGACATAAAGCTCTGTGGTAGTACATTTCCTTTTGGAGTCCTTTAGAGTTAGGCTTGTCAAGATGAACCGGTTTTACGATGACCACGATTATAAAAGGACGCGGTAGGTTATCCGTAAGAATTTCAGAAGCCACGGTTTACCGCGGAAATGTTTGACGTTGACGCACGAGCCGCTGCACGCCATGAACAGCCTAAACTCACCGGTAGATGAGCGAGGCAGGAGGACGCTCTCCTCCAGTGTTGTATCCACACACAAACGATTGAAGTCAGCAGAGTGGGACCTCTTTAGGATCCAAAACATGACCAAGGCGTTGTTGTTTTCGATGGACGTCCGTTATGCAAACCCTGTGGTCAGAAAGTTGCAGCAAAAGGCGCTGATATCGGCTACAGCAAATTTAAACAACATCATGGAGATAATCCTTCGCTGTGAATGTCCAGGTCAAGTTAAAGAACTGCTTAATTCCCCAAAGAGTCCAAATGTTCAGAAATAGCCACAACTGGCTCAGGATGTAAACAAAAGGCTAACGCTCCGCTCTGCTTCAACAGAAAGGAAAGTGAAACCGCACATGTGGAAATCAGCTGTTCAAAACACGTTTCATTCTCTGTTCATCAAAACATCTGACAAATAATATAGCAGCAGCATAACTTTTGAGAACAGGAAACCTAGCCTAGACTGTGGCCTAATAATATATAGTAAAATAATTATGGTCATTATGGTCTTCAACCGTATGGACTGATATGAGCTTAAATACGGGGGAGATCCTGCGTAGACCATGGGGGTACAGTTAAAGATCTATACGACATGGCAGGAGCAAAGAGGGAGAGTAGCCTCCAAACAACTATAGTTTTCAGGCAAGAGCTGCTTCCAAGATGGCGACGAACGCACTCTGAGCTGACGCTCAGTGACATGTGTGACAAGCGTCCAACTACGGGCTTGAGGCGCGTTTTTGACGCCCGCAAGGCGTTCGGTGTGGACGCAGCATCAGCGAATTGGGCAGACTACATTTTTTTCGTACCAAATTAAAAATCCTCTTTTTCTGTAGGGGGCGCTATAGCATGGACCATAAGTGTTGTAATAGATGGGGATTCTTTCCCATCCAGTTTATAAATGATACAATTTCCGACTCAACCTCACAGGGCACATTCGAATTAAAAAGGATAATGTGCAATTGTGGAAACGTTTAGCATGGCCACGCCCACTTCTTTATAAAATATAATTCAATTGTAATATATCTTTTGTTAGTGCTGTCCAATGATTAAAATATTTACTCGCAATTATTTGCATGAATGTCATTGTTAACTCGCGATTAATTGCAAATTGATCACACATTTTTATCTATTCTAAATGTCCCTTGAATTATCATTTTAATACTTTAATACTCCTGTTGGGTTCCTCAAATCTACAGCACAAACTTGGGCAGGTCGGGTCAGAAAGTACACTGATTTTGTTTATTTTGTCCTTACATTGTTGTTTTACAACATTAAGTTGATTCTTATCCATAAATGCCCCTCAGAGCAGACGATGTATTGTTGAATGTCCATTAGCATGTTTTGTTTTCTTGAGTTTAGAGAAAAGAGTTTAGCTCTTTGACTTCTTGGAGAAAGCAGCAATGCGCTCGAGCACATACTGTACATGACGTGCACATGCACGTGCACATGTGATGAAAATACTGCAGCAGCAGATTTGAAGAACGAGGGGACCTCTTCTTACGGACCTGAGGAGAGCAGCTTCATAGCGTCAGGACTGCTTCACTTTAGTTCCAAACTTGGTTTTGTTTAACACAAAGAGCTGTCCATGACGTGGTGAAAGTAAAGCCTCATGGGGAAAGTGTTTCCTAATAAGTCCACATACGATTGCAAAGCTTTCCTCAGCGTGCAGTAGCAAAACAAACCAACGAGCTCCTCTCTTCCTGTAAACCTGCGGTCACGTGATGCGTTCCCACAGCTGCTGCTGAGAGCTGTGTGAAGCTGGCCCCCCTTTAAACGTGAATGTATACACTTTTGATTGACATACATATTGAGCATAATGAGGGGCCAGGTTCACGGAGGTGCAGCAGAGTGCATGGGGCTCATGCGGCTTCGGAAAATTGAGACAAATAAATCGCGCGATTAAAAAAATGGACGGCGTTAAAATATATTTGCGTTCACGCGTTAACCTCTTATTCCCCGCCTTAAGTGAGCGCATTTGCTCCAGTTTTAAATAGCGCTTTACATTACATTATTCATTCACTCTATACTTTGTGGTGGTTAGCTACTATTGTAGCCACAGCTGCCCTGTAGACAGACGGAAGCGAGGCAACCAGTCCCAGGCTTCCTGTTGTTTCCCTAACGGTCTCCCATCCAAGTACCGACCCGGCCCTTCCTGCTTAGCTTCCGAGATCTGACGGGATCAGGCAGAGCAGAGGTGGTGCTCCTATAGTCTATATCAGGGAATTTAAAACTCCAAAAGACATTAAATCAATTTTGTCTTAAAGGGACAAGATGGAAGTTGACATTTTTATACTCGCTACTGCCACCTCAGGTCCGTAACTGCAGTCTCTATACTAACTCATTGACTGCCAGTGACGTCTTTAGGTCTTTTAATGGGGACGGGTGCATTAAAGCCTTATGCAGCTCTGGTGTAAATATCTTAGTTGTAGACATTATTTTATTGAGTCAGCAGGTGGCAGCAGTGCTCTTTGGATGCGATCACAGGCAGAAGGATTTACCGCAGCGACTTATTTTGATCTGACGTGGTCTCAGACAAAGGAAGGAGAAGATCCAGAGAGAATGGTGAAACGTAAGGAAAAATACAGGCAAGTTACACTTGAACAGGTTTTGGTTAGCGGTGGTATTCGTAGTAATGGTGGAAAACGGGGCTCAAGGAGGCAGACCAAACAAAAAGCCCATGATAGCCATGCTAAAAATGCTAACCCCGAGCCCACATCCGGACATGGCATCCAGCGGCGCCTTTCATCACAGCACACATGAGAGAAGTGTGCTTCTGTTTTATGGATGGAGACCACTGTTCAGATGTTTGAGGTCTCACTTAAGCAAAACGTATTAGCGTCAAAGTCACTGTTCTGCTTGATTACAAAAAGCTTGTTTCTCATCTTTTTTGTTAGAAACCAGCATTTTGGGTGATTTCACCTATTTTCTACAGACAATTACTAAAGAATGGAGGTACAAACAAACTTTTTTTTAGATGAAAGAAGAGTCTAATCTTTCTTTTGGTCAAAATCTTGAAAAACCTCAGGCAGTGGGGAGCTCTCTGATTTGAAAATGGCTGGCAGTCAATGAGTGAAGCTCGTGCATGACGGCAATTCGGACCCGAATTAACACCTTTGTGAGTGACAGTGCAGAGGCAGTTGTGATGAATAGTTCTGGGCTCATTCTACACATTAGGACATGGCTGGAACATGTAGAGGGAGGAAAATACATAATTTAAACATTTTTAAACTCTCTGTAGTCCGTATAGTCCCTTTAAATGGCCTTAAATGTCATTATAAAGCATTACATTGGATTCAAACTGGCATTAAATAATGACATTGCTCAACAATTGGTACTGTAGAAGTTCATTGAAAAAACCAAAACGATGGTCTCAGACATGTTCAGCTGCAGTTTTGGCTGAAATTTACCTTTTTTTTTTTGCTCGAAAGTTTCCTGTTTTGTCTAAGAAATTAAACAAATAATTAAAAAAAAATTAAAGAATAAATAAAGCAGTTGTAAACACCTGAAGAAAGCGCAATGTGTGTCCTTTAATGAAAATGATGCCATAATCATCCATGCTGCACGAGCGTTTGACCCGTCTAGAAACACAACACGTCCATTTGTGGCATTCACTCATTTCCGATTGGCTGCTGTTATTGATATTAATCTCTCTCTAAATGTTCTATTTGAAGACCTTTGTCTCAACACAATTTGGAGACGCTTCATGCTTTTGTTTATGCAGCTGTCAACTGTAATGAGAAATGTGGAGGAAATCTCATCATGTATTTCCTTTTGTAAGATGGATGTGTTTTGTACATGGCCTCCATTTGAATAAACAAACGGAACTTTAGCAGAGCCTTTGCAGAGCATTTCTTCTTCTTCTGCTGAAAGGCTCCAAGGTACCTTCCCCTTTTATAAAGGCCTCAAACCGTGTCTGAAACCGCTCTGAGCTACTCTGCATTAGGACGGTATTTATTTAGGTGAAACTTGGCAAATTTGAATATCGTGAAAAAGGGCATTAATTTCACTTAAAATGTGAAACTAATATATGATATAGACTCATGACATACAAAGTGACATATGTCAAGCCTTTGTTTTAATTTGATGATTTTGGCATTTTGCCATTACATGAAATCAATTAAAAAAAAATATTTTAAACAGAGAAATGTGGGTCCTCTGAAGACTATAATCATGCATATGTACTTAGTACTTGGTTTGGGCCTTAATGCGGTTGCGTGGCATGGATGCTCTCAGCCTGTGGCTCCGCTGAGGTGTTATGGAAGACCAGGATGCTTCAACCAGAGGAAAACGACATCTGAAGCCCCCATGTCCAGGATCCGTCTGTGTGTGGAGGCTCTTGATGCACTGACTCCAGCCTCAGTCCACTCCTTGTGACGGTCCCCCACACTTTTGAATGGCCTTTTCCTGACAGTCCTCCCCAGACTGTGCTCATCCTGAGATATTACTGAGATGACCGCCACCTTAACGTGGTGGAGGGGTTTGAGCCTGAATGATCCTGGAGCTAAGTTGTCGGGGGCTTGGTGCCCCTGGTAGGGTCTCCCATGGCAAACAGGTCCTAGGTGACGGGTCAGACAAAGAGCGGTTCAGAAGCCCCTTATGAGAGACCAACAGGCCCGGTTAGAACCATGAGGCCGTCCTTCTGTGGACCCCCCACCTGCAGGAGGAGCCATAGGGGCTGGTGCAGCTCCAACAGCTGCCCCCACGACCCGGCAACGGACAAGTTGGATGGATGGATTGTTACAAGCTTGTAAAAACACATTCAAAATCTCAGAAAATTAGAATATTGTGAAAAGGGACTATATTGTAGCTCAAAGTGTCACCCTTTCATCAGCCAATGAATCCAAAACACCTGCAAAGGGTCCCTGAGACTTTAAATGGTCTCTCAGTGGTTCAGTAGAATTCACCATCATGGGGAAGACTGCTGACCTGACAGTTGTCATCATTGACACCCTCCATAAGGAGGGAAAGGCTCAAAAGGAAATGGCAAAAGAAGTTAAAGGTGCTTTGATACAGCACTGTGAGAACTCACAGTTCTGTATCAAAGCACATTCATAGACAGATTTGTGGAAGGGAAAAGTGTGGCAGAAAAAGGTGCACAGGCCGCAGAGATGAGTGCAGTCTGGAGAGGATTGTCAGGAAAAGGCCATTCAAAAGTGTGGGGGACCTTCACATTCTGATAGCATCCATGCCACGCAACCGCATTAAGGCAGTCATTCAAGTAAAAGGCCCAAACCAAGTACTAAGTATATATACAGGATTATAGTTTTCAGAGGGCCCACATTTCTCTGTTTAAAATCATTTTTTATTGATTTCATGTAATCTAATCATCTGAGTTTTTGAATTTGGGTTTTTTACAAGCTGTATGCCAAAATCATCAAAATTAAAACAAATAAAAGCTTGACATATGTCACTTTGCATGCCATCAGTCTATATCGTATATTAGTTTCACATTTTAAGTACAGAAATAAATGGGTTTTTTTCACGATATTCTAATTTTCAGAGTTTCACCTATTAAGAGTTAGACTGGCCTCCCCCTCAACCGCAGCACTTATTTAGGCTTGTCTGTTTTAGCCAATAAGCTATATAATATGCCAGTAATAGTTATAATAATATAGCTACTGTATCCATTAAAAGTAAACGATAAACATTTTTAACATAATGACGACATTCATTTAAAATGTCGTCAGGTAAAATGCTTAATATCCAGCCCTGAATCTGATGTCTGCAGTCATTTTTAAGTGCATTTAATAGTGAAACTCGGAAAATCTGAATATCCTGAAAAAGTTCATTTACTGTGTGTCTTCTTTAAAGAGCTGAAAGAGCTGTTCCAAATGACAGCAGCATATGTCACATTAGAGAATGAGTTTTGTTGGGTATACTTGACGATATCCCAGCATACATTGCACTAATCAGCTCCACTGTAATGTATGTAGTCAATAGCTCTGTGCTTGAAATTCCCCTCACTGCCTCTTGCGCCGCAGACAGCTTCCTCTGATAAATGGAGCTAATTTGAACACAATCTATTTTTCATCTTGTTTGTGTCACGCTCGGATAAAGCTCACTAAAAAACACATTTCCCAATCAGCAGAATAGACCCAAACCCCAAGCTGCTCCATATCTGCAGGCAAATCATCTTTCCTCATAAAAACTATTGCATTCTCAAAAACATAAAAAATAATCTATCGTCAAAACTAGTGAAGTCGCTATGTAACCAGGCCATAAAAGTAACAAAGGACTTTATTATTACTTCACCTACTTCTGACAGTAAGAGAAGTCCAGATGACTACTTTAAACATTTAGCAGGAAGGCTTCTGGACTGCGTTGCTTTACTGTAGAATGTTTAGCCTCTTAGAAGTTTGGTTTGAGTTTCAACTTATTTCATTAGTTCTTAAACTGAATGGCACTTAAACATGAAAACATCAACAAACTTCCGAAACAAAAGGCTACGTCACCGCTGAGGCGAGCTCGGGCACGCACAAACACGAGAGAGAGTCCGAGGTTGGGATACACATCAGTCCAACATCAGTGCAAACGGGACAGAACTATAGAGATATGTACAGGACGGGTAATCACCGTCTAAAAGCATCGTAAAGTAGAAATAAACAAGTCCTGTTCATTCATAATTTGTTCATTACCGTTCATGCTTCCAAAGCCCTCCTATAGCACTCAGATGGATATTGTGTGTGATGATGCTGCTGTGTGTCTGCAGGAGTTCAAGTTCCTGGGCCAGTGCCGCTCTCCCTCAGTCTCCCCCAGCAAACTGGCCTCTTCAGGGGCTGTGCCGGGCCTGGAGCTCGGCCTGTTCCAGCAGTACCTCCAGGAGGGAAACCCGTTTGAGATGCACATGGAGCAGAAGGAGGAGGAGAGCGAGGACGTGCTGGCTTCAAACGGGGTACGTCTGCTGAGGGAACTGCTGGGTAAAAGCATCAGATTATCATGGAATTAGCAGGTTGATATTAGTCAATCTCAAGACTGCAATTATTTTGATTGGTGGTTCTTCTGTACTGCTACAAGTGGTTAGGGCTGTCAAAGTTAAAGCTTTAACTCATTATTAATGAAAAAAATAATTAGTGCATTAATCATGAAAGAATGACTAAACACACCCCTGTTTCTGAGCTCACACGTGACCTGAAAGACACTTGTACCAACTACATATTATAAACCAGGAGTCTTTTTCACATGTATGTAACAAAATCGACAGAGCTACTAATGCATCAAAGAGCCTTCTCTTTAGATTCCGTTTTAAAATCAGCACCAAAGAAAAATGTCTCTAAAATGTGATCACGAAGCGCAGGTCAGGTTTAAATGGCACGATTATGGATGATATGTCTAAAAGTCAGTTATTTGAGCAAAATGCATCTGATTGTAAAGTGTCCTTGAAGCCATCCTGCCTCACTGTGCTCTGTGTGGTGCTCTGTGCTGCAGTACGAGTCGGATGAACTGGAGAAGAGCGTGTATCAGGAGTACGACAGTGACAGCGACGTCGCAGATGAACTTAAGCAGGACTATGTGGACGAGAACACGGGGGACGCCCCACTCAAGAGGTACAGCACTTTTTAGATCCTAAATGGTGTCATACTTTAGACACACCATTCGCCAGGTCTACGGTGCGCTCAAATTGATACATGCCAAAACGGGCTGTGACTTTTTGTACACCCCACATACGCGCTGATTTCGCTGTACGCAAGTTTGATAAATAAGGGCCAATAGCCTTGGTATTGTTTTAGACTGTAGCTTGAAATATATGGTATATTATATACACTGAGTTCTGTGCTCCGGTGACTCTGGCAGCAGAGCGAGACTGAAAACGTGGCCATCTGCGTTTGGTGAAGGAGTCTGGGCTTTAAAGCTCTGGAGCTTGATGGGTTTTGTATACCAAGGGCCTAAAACAAAATTCATCAAAGGCTATATTTATTCATTAAGATCAACATGAATCTGTGGTTTTACTTCTAACTGAAAAAAACCAAACATATTATGGCTAACTGCTTTCCCCTCCTGGAACCGCCACCTTAACGTGGTGGAGGGGTTTGAGCGCCCGAATGATCCTGGAGCTCTGTTGTCGGGGGCTTGGTGCCCCTGGTAGGGTCTCCCATGGCAAACAGGTCCTAGGTGACGGGTCAGACAAAGAGCGGTTCAGAAGCCCCTTATGAGAGACCAACAGGCCCGGTTAGAACCATGAGGCCGTCCTTCTGTGGACCCACCACCTGCAGGAGGAGCTATAGGGGCTGGTGCAGCTCCAACAGCTGCCCCCACGACCCGGCAACGGACAAGTGGAAGAAAATGGATGGATGGGCTAACTGCTTTGCCAAAACTGAGCAGGCCACAACACCTACAATAGGCTTCTTTTGGAGTTTGCACTGTTTTAGATCAGTCAGGAGGCTGTGGGATATTTACATGTACATCCTTATATAACCCTATCTCTTTGTGTCTGAGCTTTGACGTGACTTAAGTGAGATCGCCTTGTTGTCTGTAGTGCAATGCTTAGGAAAGCTAGTAGTGATGGGTGATCACTACTTTTTTTTTAAACAATACAGTATCGATACATTTGGGGGTCATTTTTGTCTGTACCGATATTGTTCATTTCATATGGTAATATTCATTTCTAAAACTGCTTATTTTATTCTGTATATTATTATGTGAATTAAAATGATGTGTGACTTTAACTGGTTAATTAAACAATGTCAATGTGAAATGAAATACATTCAGGAAAGAGATTCCGTAGCATTTTTGTCAGGACCGCAAGATACTATAAATTGTTTCCTAGCAGCAACTAGACTGCGTATGACTGACTGACTCAAAAGTCCGAAAGAAGACTTTCTGCACATGCTGCTTGCACTTTACTCATTCATTTTTTTATTAAGGGCCAGTTTTTAGAACGTGCAAGTACAATGCAATGAAATGTCATCCTGTGTACCTTATGCGTTAAATGACAAATAAAGTCCATCTGCAAACAGAACCTGAACTAGAATGATATGGACTGCTCAGCTCAATCCTCTGATGCTGTAAGTTATTCTGGCTCAGAACAACGAAGTAAATCGTCCTTTTGTGTTTGTAATTGATGTAGTTCCTGCTGTTTACATTTGCAAATTAGTAGTGACATTGAAAAAGTAGCTGTTTGGTATAGATATATCAATACTAGGGTATGGGCGGATCCTTCCCTAAAAGTGAGTATATGCTACTGCCCCCTGGAGGTCATTCAGGATGCAGAGACCGACCCCCCCTCCTTGTAAAGATGAGCGTCTCAACAACCTGAGAGTTTGCTCTTCTCATAGCAGTCCAGAGTGCCATTTCAGCGGGGCAGAGGGAGTGCACCGCCCTCTGCACTCTCAAGGCACCTACCCACACTCCGGTAAATGTCATACGGAAAATCCATCCAGTAACTGTGTTTTAAAGTCACTTTCAGCCATCCCGTCTCTGACCTTGGCCAGACTCCTTTTTCCCGCTCCGTACCAGCCTTTAAGGTTTATTTTTGGGTCTGGTCATCGGGGATGGGGTGGTGTTATCTATATTCCTGGAGTTTATGTTTTGTACTTTTACCACAAAGAAAAGTCTGTGGTGTCCTAAAAGAGTTGTAAAAGCTTGTTAACCATGCAGAGATTTACATTTTGTTTAAACCTCTTACCCATTTAGGCCTGAAATGCCTGGAAAAAAGGCCTGTGAAAACCTATTGGCGATTTCAGAAAGGACCCCAAAAACCTCAAGTTCCAGAAAGTTCCAGAAAAACTAAGTTCCTAAAGTATTCAGCAATTGTGTCAACGCCGACTAAATGATTGATTTCTCAGCCTCTGTAGCAGATAGGAACAAAATTCAAAAAGTATTTGCGAGCTTACACTTGTGGCTTTCCTGAGAAATTGGATTTATTTAGATACACCTTCACAAAAATAAAATATGTAAAAGCAAAGTGAAATAAAGTATATAGCCCTCTTATACTAAAATATAGGCCTATATTTTTTATGTTAAACCTTTGTAATTTGTCTTTTGAGGTCACTTCAAAAATGTCTAGCAGCTTCTCTCTAAACCCAAAACAATATCCACTCTTTAAAATACAGTTTAATGAATAGTTTTAAATAGAAACAATAAATATAATAATTATTAAGCTATAAAGAAATAAAAAGCTGGTAATGGGGAAGGGCAGAGTATCCTGCTCCAAACATCCATCCATCTTCTTCCACTTGTCCGTTGCCGGGTCGTGGGGGCAGCTGTTGGAGCTGCACCAGCCCCTATGGTGCCCCCTGCAGGTGGTGGGTCCACAGAAGGACGGCCTCATGGTTTAAACCGGGCCTGTTGGTCTCTCAACACCCTTATACTCGAAAAATGACATCTACGCGTTCCCGGCCTCAATGGTAGAATTGCGCAAGAGCGCCCCTAGGCTTTAATGGTAGAAATGCGGCAATGCTTTCCCGGCCCAAATGGGTTAACCTCCACCTGAACCGAGAACAGTTTCTCCAGTACGGCTTAACACAGATCTGAAAGCTTCTTGAAAAAAACAACACAGGAACACAACCAAAAAAACTACGAAAACACAACAAAAAGGCGATTAAAAAAAGAGATGAAAACATGACAAAAATTCTCCAAATAATTTCATAAAAATGCTACGACAACACAGCAAAAAAGTTACAATCAGTTTTGCAGGTTAGCTTTCAAATGAGGCGTTACACCGGCCAAGCTCTCCAGTCAAGAAGCTTTTAGATATAGGTAAAGCTGAACTGGAGAAAATGCGCTCGGTTAAAAGGTTCACTGCAAATTCTTCCCCCATTATCTAGAGGCTTCTCTGTATCATAATGAGAGGACTTCTTGTAATGGTGCTGCTTATGAATTCATCAGAGCTCAGGCCAGACCTTAATGAATGTCTGTGGTCTATTCATGCATACAGCCGTATAATCGCTCTAATGACCTATAGTCAGTGAGTTGACACCCTGTCACGGATGGGAATGCTGATGCTGAATTAGCGGGGGTCAAATGGGTTAACTGACCCTCAGTAACGGGCTCCACGTGATGCACCCACACCAAAGGGCCTCTGATGCATTATCTCCGTCTCTCTGCGTCAGAGACGGGATTAGTAGAGTTAACCCTGATCACTGTAAACCCGCTTTTCTCACGGCGCTGACCTCTGACCCCTCACCGCAGCGTCTCCCAGGAAACCATCCGCAGCAAGAAGAAGTCCGACTACAACCTAAACAAGGCCAACCAGCCCATCCTGACCAACACCACGCTCAACGTCATCCGCCTGCTGGGTGAGTGTCCACCGGTGTAGCCCCACTGGACTACTTCATTCAACCCAATGCACAAATCTACCTTCATGCTGGGCTTTTCACAGTGGCTACAATTACATGGTCAAACATCAGATAACCCAATAATCAGATCTAATGCGTTTCGAAGTCAGAGAATCTAAAAGTCCGGGTTTACATGAGCTAGTGCAGATTTGGATTGTGGCGCCTCCATATTTGGACTTGGAGTCAAAATGCTCCATGTGCACAGATTTAGAAACTCAAAGTTTTGGGGTTCAAAATCCGTCAACCATTTTCTTTAGTAATTGTAGTAGTAAAGTAAAAAACAAATAGCACAAATTGTGAAAAAGCAAAACGTTCACAGCAAACGGCTGCTGCTTAACGACATTACGCTTTGGGGACAAGGGAAGTGTGAACTTCCTTTGGTGGTGGTAAACGTCATTGTCCCCATAGGGAAATCTGTCCTCTGCATTTGACCCATCTTTCGATGGCCTGTAAGCAGCAGTGGGCGACCGCAGTGCGCTGTGAACGATCTGCAGTCTGAAAAAGCCCACTAAGTTCAGAAATCTATTCCTGGCAGAGGGTGAGCGAGGGAAATAAAGTGCATTGATATGCTATCAATTATAACCTCGGGATGATATTTGTGTTTAAACTTGATCTTCAGAGCTAAGTTTATTTGTATTATTTCATTTAGTTTAGTCCACCAGTCTCTTTTATTTCAGGTGATAAAATGCCCCAGGATGTAGAAAATTGCACTTAACACTTTGACTTTAATCCAGTCATTAAAAAGGGACTTCCCAGAGCAGCTTAAATCCTGTTTTTTCATGAGCTAAAACTTCACTACGAACAGAGAAATCTTTATCTTATCTCGATGAGGCCTTCATTTAGTCTTAAGAGTGGAAGCAGAACTTTGGTACTATGGAGCATTGATGACTTTGTTTACTAGGCATAATTGCACGTGCTCTTGGTTTTAGCTCGCTTTTTGTTTTTATTCATTTTTATTCACCTGTATCAGCCAGTGACTATTTGCTGCACCTTCAATACGGGAGCCAGACCACTGGGACTCTCTGAATAAGCAGCTTTAGAGCAATATAACATTTTCTATTAAAAAAGAGCTAAAAAACTTGTGTTCCTTAATGAATCCTTTCCGTAGCCCCTCTGGGGGTAATACAAGTGTTAATGGGATGATTGGGGGGTCTTTCATCTCCCCCTGGTGTGTCTGGCCAGAAAACCACAATTGCAACTTTCCTGCACCAGGTCGGAGGCACAATACACACTTGTAGAACTACGAAGAAGAAGCTAACAGGCTAACGGACAAAGCTAGCTGTGGGCTACCACCACGTTCGCAGTATTTCCAGCTAAGTTTGAGTGAAAATAATTATCTTTATTGTGTTATTGGATGTACAATATCCCTCTGTCCCTCTGTCTTTTCTGTCAGCGTAGTATTTACTCTCACGGACAATTAATGCTACGACCCCTGCAGCAGTGCTTATGGCCCCTAGGGGCATGAGTTACTTCTGCTTTAAGTTGGTGATCGAGATGTTTAATATTGACACCACATTCTTGTAAAACTATCTAACACATCTACAATGTCTACAAAGCCCAAGCAGCTCTTTGACCTTTTTATTTAGTGAAAGCGTTTGATGAGTTAAAGCTTTGGTCAGTGGTGAGTATGGCCAAAGTGCTGGGATGTGTGAGGAGCTACTGTCCTGTCCTGCAGAGTGAGTGAGTCTGTGTCCCGTTGTCCTCTCTCAGGGAAGTACATGCAGATGATGAACATCCTGAAGCCCATCGCGTTTGACGTGATCCACTGTGTCTCGCAGCTCTTCGACTACTACCTGTACGCGGTCTACACCTTCTTCGGATGCAACGACACGGTACATGCCCCACACTCTCCCTTTAACACTAGATTTACACCGTACATGCTTCACTACTTCACTACCAATGAGTGAGAATAGCTCTACTTTTAGTGCTTACACTGCTGCCCCCTAGTGGCTCGGGGTGACTCCTGAAGGCTCACTATAGGGGCATTTCCATAGGACCGGACCAGGGCTGACTGGAGCGTTTTGAGTGTGTTTCCACAGCCAAAAGTGAACCGCTCTGCTCCCAAAAGCCATGTCACCACTGTGCTGTAGTTTGGCAGGTTCATTGTGGCTGTGCTGTAGTTTGGCAGGTTCGTTGGGGTGGTGCTGTAGTTTGGCAGGTTCATTGGGGTTGTGCTGTAGTTTGGCAGGTTCATTGGGGTTGTGCTGTAGTTCAGCAGGTTCATTGTGGCTGTGCTGTAGTTCGGCAGGTTCATTGGGGCTGTGTTGTAGTTCGGCAGGTTCATTGTGGCTGTGCTGTAGTTCGGCAGGTTCATTGGGGCTGTGTTGTAGTTCGGCAGGTTCATTGTGGCTGTGCTGTAGTTCGGCAGGTTCGTTGGGGCTGTGCTGTAGTTCGGCAGGTTCATTGTGGCTGTGCTGTAGTTTGGCAGGTTCATTGTGGCTGTGCTGTAGTTTGGCAGGTTCATTGGGGTTGTGCTGTAGTTCGGCAGGTTCATTGGGGCTGTGTTGTAGTTCGGCAGGTTCATTGTGGCTGTGCTGTAGTTCGGCAGGTTCGTTGGGGCTGTGCTGTAGTTCGGCAGGTTCATTGTGGCTGTGCTGTAGTTCGGCAGGTTCTTTGGGGCCGTGCTGTAGTTCGGCAGGTTCGTTGGGGCCGTGCTGTAGTTCGGCAGGTTCGTTGGGGCCGTGCTGTAGTTCGGCAGGTTCGTTGTGGCTGTGCTGTAGTTCGGCAGGTTCATTGGGGCCGTGCTGTAGTTCGGCAGGTTCGTTGTGGCTGTGCTGTAGTTCGGCAGGTTCATTGGGGCTGTGCTGTAGTTTTGGCAGGTTCATTGGGGCTGTGCTGTAGTTCGGCAGGTTCATTGGGGCGGTGCTGTAGTTCGGCAGGTTCATTGGGGCGGTGCTGTAGTTCGGCAGGTTCATTGGGGCGGTGCTGTAGTTCGGCAGGTTCATTGGGGCTGTGCTGTAGTTTTGGCAGGTTCATTGGGGCGGTGCTGTAGTTTTGGCAGGTTCATTGGGGCTGTGCTGTAGTTCGGCAGGTTCATTGGGGCGGTGCTGTAGTTTGGCAGGTTCGTTGGGGCTGTGCTGTAGTTTTGGCAGGTTCATTGGGGCTGTGCTGTAGTTTGGCAGGTTCATTGGGGCGGTGCTGTAGTTCGGCAGGTTCATTGGGGCGGTGCTGTAGTTCGGCAGGTTTATTGGGGCGGTGCTGTAGTTCGGCAGGTTCATTGGGGCCGTGTCAGGCTCATTTCCTGGCCACTGCTCCTCTCCTCAGTAATGGCTGTCTGTCACACAGCCCCTGCTCTGAAAATGCTAATGCACCTGAATGTTTAACCGGGTTCATGTGGTGCCAGGGCGTTGGGGAGCTGCTCTCTGTGAACTCGTCCCATTGAGATGGAAGCTCGACTCCCATTCTCATTCAGATTCGTAAATACCTGAGCATTTTGGATATTGACTGTGTGATTGGCAGCCAGGGAAGAACCAGGCCCTTTGTGGCTGTGACATGGCTACAGTTTGACAGAGGCCCTCAATATTAAACTTGAACTTAACCTATTTGTTTTCTGTCAACTTTCTGTGCAAAATTGACATTTGATAGAAAATCCTAAGTTTACATTTTAAGAGTGAATATTATTTATACTGTGCATAAGAGCTAAAAGAAGCACCCTTAGTGAGCATTTGATATCATTTAATGTTTCAGTTGTTCCATCATATGTCCGAAAGTGGAGTGAGCTTAATTATGTATACTTACAGTAAACAATACTTGTGATGGATGTTACCAAAGAAGAAGAAAGCCATTATTGAAAGGAGGCCATAAGAAATCCCTAGAAGTCATATGGAGGACACAGCTACCATGTGGAAGAAGGTGCTTTGGTCAGATGAGACAAAAATTAAACTTTTTGGCCCAAATGCAAAACGTTATGTATGGAGCAAACCTAACACTGCTCATCGTCCTGAGTGCACCATCCCCAGTGTCAAATATGGTGGGGGGAGCATCATGCTATGGGGCTGCTTTTCCTCAGCGGGGACTGGGAAGATTGTAAGAATAGTTGGGAAGATGGATGGAGCCAAATACAGAGACATTTTGGAGGAAAACCTGCTGGAGTCAGCAAGAGAATTGAGGCTGGGGCGGAGATTCACCTTCCAGCAGGACAATGACCCTAAACACAAACATCTACAATGGAATGGTTTAAAAACAAACATATGAATGTGTTAGAATGGCCCAGTCAAAGTCCTGACCTAAATCCTATTGAAAATCTGTGGAAAGACCTGAAAACTGCTGTTCACAAACGCTCTCCTTCTAATGTGACAGAGCTTGAGTTGTTTTGTAAAGAGGAATGGGCTCAAATGTCAGTCTCTACATGTGCAAACCTTGTAGAGTCAAACCCCAGAAGACTTGCTGCTGTTATTGCAGCAAAAGGGGGTTCCACAAAGTATTCAGTCATGCTGTATGAATACTTATGCACGCCCCACTTTCACTTTTCTATTTTTTGAAAAATAACGGAATCATGTATCATTTTGCTTTCACTTCACAGTTGTCTGTTACTTGTGTGTGAACTTTCAGTAAAAAAAATCTAAATTCAATCTTTAGGTTTATGGTTGTAAACATGACAAAATGTGCAAAGGTTCAAGGTGTACTTTCGAGTACTTTCTGTTAATATAATCATTTTCATTGTTAATTGGTTTATTTGGTCGGGACAGGGCAAGTTAATGAACAAGCCACACCGGATTGTAGCCTTGGGCTAATTTCCATCCGTGACCTCATCTAAAGGAAATATTCACTAGCAAGGATCATGCCACAACTGTATGTACAGTAGAAATATAGATTATCAAGACATACGAAGGGATGACGAGGTCAAAGGAAGTTGAGGATAGGAGGCAGCGCAGAGGGTAAGACCGAGGAGGGGATCAGAGTAAGAACGTCAGCAGAGCAAAGTTAAGACCAGACCCGTTTCTGACCCATTCAGCACACACCAGTGTTGTTTTTGGCGCCCCCTTAGTTTTGTACTTAGTCTTTTGTTTTCATTATGAAAAGTAAGTAAAGTATTAATATTTAAAACAAGGATTTTGATAAGTATTGAAAATAAGTATTTGACAGTCAGATTATGCTGCTATTTTTAGCTCGTCTGCGTCCACGTGATATTATAGTCTTCGTTGACGAAAACCACACTGGCACACAATTGTAGAGGCTATATATGCTGCAGCCCGCTTGCTGACTGGCACAAGAAAATGGGAGCACATTACTCCCATTCTGTCCTCTTTACATTGGCTCCCAGTTCCTTTTCGTATAAAATTTAAAATACTGCTGATTGTTTTTAAATGCCTTAATTCGCTGGCACCTAAGTATTTGTCAGAGCTGCTGCAGCTCTACTGTCCTTCCAGAGCTCTGAGGTCTGCAGACCAGCTCCTTTTGTCTGTTCCTAAATCAAAGCGTGTGTCCAGAGGTGACCGAGCCTTCTCAGTGGCGGCCCCTAAACTTTGGAACAGCCTTCCCCTACATGTACGCTCGGCTCAGTCTGTAGAGGAGTTTAAATCCAAATTAAAAACTCACCTTTTTGCTTTGGCCTTCGGTTCTATGTAGACCAGATACAGTTTGTGACTTTTATATTACCTGTGCTTAAGTTTTATTGTGTTTATTGTACATATTGCTACTGTACTTGTACAGCACTTTGGTCAACTGAGGTTGTTTTTAAATGTGCTTTATACATAAATTTGACATTGACATTGACATATATTTGATCAGTCAAGATCAAAAACTTGATCTTGAGTAAAGCCAAATTAAAATACAGTTACAATAGAAATACTTAAGTATTGTCTGGCTAAATGATGGCGAGCAAAATGTCTTCAGTTTACTTTACCACACTACACTGACTGGCTTTTGTTCAGTATGTTTTCTTTTGTTCTTTATGTCCACCAGGGAGGCTAGACCTTATAGAATCTTTAAAGAATTGAATCAGAATCCGTAGGCTGTCCAGGGTTTGCCCCTGGGTCACAGTCAGTGTAAGTGCTGCTGTAAGAATCCTAATCGGCTAAATCTGCTGCACATACTTCAGTTTAACGGGTTTATGTGGCACTGCGGTCTCACAGCGCAGCCTTGTTTCTGTGTTTTCAAAGCTTTCTGCTCCTGTAGACCAAGTAATGGAGTAATCCACAGCAGTGAGAGGGCAGTGGACCGCAGTCCAAGCTCTGCACAGCTCTGTGGCCAGCACACATAAGGGACTGGCTGAGCAAGTATGTTACAAGGATTTTCCGAAGCACATTTAGCATGCACCTTATTCTGAGTATTAATAAGTAGGCGGCTGCATATATGGAAAAAAAACACCTAACCCCAAAAAAATTGCTACAAAAGGTTTTTCAATGGTTTTCTGTAGTATTAGGTGTGCTTATTAACATACTAAAAGTCTACCAAAATCTGACCACTGGAAAGGTGTAATTTCCAAGATGGCGTCCAAGATGGGCGCCAAATCCTTAAAATGCCCATTACTCCTTTATTATTCGTCCTAGACAAGTCATTTCTGTGTCTAACCCCATGTTTAGGGTATCTAGGAATCCAATAGGCTTGTTCAAATTGTAGTGACATGATTGCATAATTGTTAAATAGAAATGGTGGACAAATACTCTATGCATTAATATTAGCGAGGTTGTCACGGCAACGGTACACATTTTCCCAGAGGCTTAGAGGGACATGGATGGGCTCATTTTAAAGCCCCGACCCGGTTCTTCCCAACACAATAAAGAATAAGTCTGTACGACATTTACTCCGAGATATTCGCTAATGTCTGCAAGGTGAGCGACCATGTCGGCCCTGACATGGTAGACCTGGATGGGTTTTAACCTCTCTGTTATCTCAGCATATTAGCAATTTGCTATTGCAATCATTTCACTATAATGTAAATATGCTAAGTGATTACAAATCTCTTATTTATTTTTTGAAAAGAATGCCTTTGATCTGCACTAGATTTACAAATAGTCATTGTCAAACTCGTCCTCCCGTAAAGGTTGATTATGTGGATTGTCACAATTTTCCACTTGACATGGTCCACAAGCAGGTGTGCGTGGTGGTCCATATCCTCTGTAACTACACCGGGGTGTTCGGCAGGCAGTTGTGCTATTACAGTGGGCTATCTGCAGGAGACTTATCAGGGCAGCAGTTTTATCGGTAAGAACTGGCACAAACCGACTGTCCTCCAGTTTCCATCCCCAATCCACCACATTCATGTCACTCCCCTGTCCAATCCACATTATCAATACACTCTGAGCAAATGATATTAAGTTGAGAACTTGGTATGAGGGATACGTTGCTAAAAAGGTTATAGCACAAAGAGGCTAGTGAATCAGTACTGTTGCCACCAAACACAGATTGAGAACCATATGTTTACATACACTTCTTAGGTCAAAATTATTTATCATTTCTATTCATCAAACACCAGAGGAATGAGAGATAGAATGTTCTCACTATTTTTTTAATCACTTTTTACAGTCAGACGTTTATATACACTAAGATTATTAAACCTTTAAACAGTTTAAACCCAGATGAAAGCACAAGTCTGGTTCATCCTTGGGTGTAATTTACAGACACTTGAAAGTTCAGGTTCATTGGTTCAAACAATGATGGAAATGTCCAGTCATCATACAGATCAGAAAGAAGGCGGGTTCTGTGTCCCAGAGATGAACGTGCTGTGTCTGAAATGTAAATATCAACCCAAGAACAAATGCAAAAGACCTGGAGAAGATGCTGAACCTGGTAAGAGTTTGTCATTATCCAGAGTGAAACAAGTCCTGTACCGACATGGGCTGAGAGGGAACTCTGCCAGGAAGAAGCTCTGACTCCAAAAGAAACATCAAAAAGCCAGATTGGAGTTTGCAAATAAAAAAAGGATAAAGATTTACATTTTTTGAGACATATCCTGTGGTCTGACGGAAAAAAATAAAGTACATTTTGGCCATAATAACCATGGTCACGTTTGGAGGAAAAAGGGGTAATCTTGCAGCCTGACAACACCGTCCCAACTGTGAAATACGGGGGTGTCAGTATCAGGCTTGTTTTGGGGTTGTTTTGCTGCGGGAGGAACTGGTGCACCTCACAAAATAGATCATGAAGAAAGGACTCACATTAATGTTACGTGTTTAGAAAGATTTTTAAGCAAAATGTATTGCTACGTTATGCTTAAAAATCACATTGGTCACATGTTGGTCTGGCCCCTGAATGCATGGAATGTCAGGAATATTATGATGTGTAGAGACTGGATAGGTACATTTAACAGGCAATTTTTGTAATTTGTAATTATGTATTTTTTTGCTTCTGCACTTTGATTGTATGTTTTAATTGTGGGTCCCTGTCCTTAAGCTTTGCGCTTCTTGGGATTCCCTTTTGCAAAACGAACCTCAATATCAACAAAACTGAATGATATAAATTGTCACGTTTTGTAAATATTATAAAAACTATGTGGAAAAATTGTACGAACATCTCAAGAGCCAGGAAGTTAAAGCTTGGACAGATGGGTCTTTCAACTAGACAATGACCCAAAGCCAAACTGCCAATACTGGTCACAAAGTGGCTTAAGGAAAACAAAGTCAATGTTTTCAAGTGGTCATCACAAAGTCCTGATCTCAGTCCAGTTGAAAATGTATGGGCAGAGCTGAAAAGGCATAGGCACGCAAAGCGGCCTACAAATGTTTCTCAGTTACACCAGTTCTGTTTGGAGGAATGGACCAAAACTCATCTAACTATTGTGAGAAGCTTGTGGAGGGAAAACCAAAACGTTTGAACCAAGTCAAAGTCACAGTTTAAAGGCAATTCTACCAAATATTCATGAAATCTATGTAAACGTTTGGTTTTGTAATAAGTAATAAAACATTTTTTTAGAAAATTCTATCGCTCATTCTTCTGGAACACTTTAAATCTGGGAAGTTGTGTCACAACCTGTGAAAGCAACAGCAACTGAGAACTGAAGTCACTCCCCAGGACTTGTTACATCTCGCTGATGTTGTATATCTCAGGAACTGTGGATTTGTCCGAACGAAAATAGAGACCCTAATTGTTCATCTCAGCTTAGTAGAGAAGAAGAATGAGCAAGTCTGTATCTTCACCTATCAAGGTCGTGGGCTGATGTTGTGACACCTTGATTGCAGCCTTCACAATGTCCACGTCTGCATCTCCTGATGCATTGATAACACTGCAGTCTTTCTTCTGCAGTTCCTCAGTCACAACACCAATAAGTCCTTGTTTGTTAGAAGGTGTGGAAAGGAAATCTTATTTTTCCACAAACTCAGTTTTTGCATTGAAAACCTTCACTGTAGCCATCACAAACTACGGTTGCTTTACCATAATGACGTATCAAGCAAAGAATATCATAAATGCCATTTGCTCAGAGTGTTTTACCAGATCATGGTGTGGACATGAATGTGGTGGATTGGGGATGGAAATTTGAGGACAAGTGGTCCATGTCTAGCCTGGTCTCACCATA
Organism: Proterorhinus semilunaris; assembly: GCA_021464625.1. Classification (NCBI taxonomy): domain Eukaryota; kingdom Metazoa; phylum Chordata; class Actinopteri; order Gobiiformes; family Gobiidae; genus Proterorhinus; species Proterorhinus semilunaris. Next base: position 30,946,413 of record CM038360.1, on the reverse strand, counting down.
CCCTCGTACCCATTTAATACAAAGGGTCTTCTTCTTGTGGATCTTCACAATTGAGCTCCGTTTTCAGGTGGGAGGGGTGAACTCCTTTTAAACGATTGGATCTGATTTTACCCAATCGCTAGCATTTTTACCCGCTCACTAAATGGCAGGTTGAAATTCAACCGATGTAACGCGGTCACTGAGATCATACCCAGACGGACATGTATGGAAATGATAATTGACCGGACTTTGCGCATGGCTAAGGCCAGGCTAGTTCATGCCAGTTCTTACCGATAAAACTGCTGCCCTGATAAGTCTCCTGCAGATAGCCCACTGTAATAGCACAACTGCCTACCGAACACCACAGTGTAGTTACAGAGGATATGGACCACCACGCACACCTGCTTGTGGACCATGTCAAGTGGAAAATTGTGACAATCCACATAATCAACCTTTACGGGAGGACGAGTGTGACAATGACTATTTGTAAATCTAGTGCAGATCAAAGGCATTCTTTTCAAAAAATAAATAAGAGATTTGTAATCACTTAGCATATTTACATTATAGTGAAATGATTGCAATAGCAAATTGCTAATATGCTGAGATAACAGAGAGGTTAAAACCCATCCAGGTCTACCATGTCAGGGCCGACATGGTCGCTCACCTCGCAGACATTAGCGAATATCTCTGGGAGTAAATGTCGTACAGACTTATTCTTTATTGTGTTGGGAAGAACCGGGTCGGGGCTTTAAAATGAGCCCATCCATGTCCCTCTAAGCCTCTGGGAAAATTTGTACCGTTGCCGTGACAACCTCGCTAATATTAATGCATAGAGTATTTGTCCACCATTTCTATTTAACAATTATGCAATCATGTCACTACAATTTGAACAAGCCTATTGGATTCCTAGATACCCTAAACATGGGGTTAGACACAGAAATGACTTGTCTAGGACGAATAATAAAGGAGTAATGGGCATTTTAAGGATTTGGCGCCCATCTTGGACGCCATCTTGGAAATTACACCTTTCCAGTGGTCAGATTTTGGTAGACTTTTAGTATGTTAATAAGCACACCTGATACTACAGAAAACCATTGAAAAACCTTTTGTAGCAATTTTTTTGGGGTCAAACCATATTTGCAGCCGACTAAAGTATTTACAGGTAACCTTCAACGTGTCACTGGGCAAGTCACGACCCAAAGTGGGTGGCTGATGGAGACATGTAAGAAAACGGGTTTAAAAGAGTGGACCAAATTAACATTCGACTAGTCAAAGGAAGGGTGAGTGCTTCAAGCATCCAAAAAATGTTCAGCAGGTGCTCTATGTAGGGACAACGAGCATTAAAAAACAAGATTTATTATGTGGTTGGTTGGACGTGTTAGAAATTAAAAACGGAAGACACAACAGACATAGTAGAACCTCTACGCAGAGACAGCACAATGAAAAAATACATGACGGCTCCATAGAGTCTGCCATATACTGTAATTTATTCAGTGCACTGAATACAACCATGGAACCATCGAGCAATTACATAATATAGAGGAGAAACATAGCATTTTTTATGTTTCCTCTTAATATGGATCTGTAAATTTGACTGGTATCTTATGTAGAATTCCTTTAGCGAGCAACTTGGAAGCTGATGAGCTTCTGTTGGAGACCTGTGGTCCAGTGTGACTGTCCATCAGCTGAAGAGGATCTGACTGTTTTGTTTATGCTCAGACTCCAGGTTTTACAGAGGAGAATGTCAAGGTTTGCTGTTGCGACTGAAGTGACCCTCTCACTGAATGTGTGGATATTTTTGTCTCTACAGTATGAGGCGTCGGGGCTGGGCCTGATCAGCAGCAGACTCCGGAGCACCCTCAACCGCATCCAGGAGAGCCTCATCGATGTGGTGAGTCATTTAATTGGGGATTGTAATTACCCAGGAGCAACGGCAGGAATCATGTAGATGACAGTGTTCTACTTGATACAATAATGCCCGTAAATAAACAGTATGTACAAACATCTTAATATACAAGATGTTTATAAGACCAGTGGTTTCATTGGGGATCATTTCTGTCATGATCTATTTTTTACTCTCATTATATATATATATATATATATATATATATATATGTGCCCAGTCACAGGAACCAGGGACCCATGTCAGTTCTGGGGCATCTTGAGCTTTTTACAGATTGTTAACGTGTAGTCTCCAAGCTTTCCAACAATGTGTAACACATGGAAATCTGATAATATTCGGAGACATAGCAGCGATTTGAAGTTAACAATTCCAAAAAGCCCAAACGGCAGAAAAAGGCCTCTGAAGTTTTGGGCAGTTCTCACCTCTCTGCGGTTGAGAATAACAATAGGGCTAATTTACATCTCATTTACATAAGCCACACCCCGTAAAGCTCCCCACTGTCATGTCATGGTATGTGTATGTTGTCGCTATATGTGTCCAGCCGTGGAATCCAGGGACACAACTCGGTTTTGGTGCATTTTGAGAGAGACCTAGCTTGAGACAGTGTAGTCTCAAAGCTTTCCAATTCTGTGTAACACATGGAAATCTGATCATATTTGGAGAAGTTGTGGCAATTTTTTGGGCTGTTCTCACCTCCCTCTGCTGCTTGAGTGACAATAGGGCTCATTTACATCTCATTTAGACAAGCCATACTTGCTCCCCCCGTAAAGCTGTAAAGCACAGGGGGTAGAAAAGACAAAAAGGAAGAAAAATGTGCCATTAAAGAAAAAAAAAAAAAGGTTTGTAAATAGGTAATATATAAATGAATATTTCTTGCATAAATCCACTTCCCACAGAGCCTACCTCTACAGCAACTAGCAACACAATGACAAGTAGCAACATTATCCCAACATAAACACACATTTGACCAGAGGGAAGAACGCTCACATGATCATTAGTGCCATGGACAATGACTACGTTATATTATCCTTAACCTGCACACACAGCTTACGACCAAAAACAAAACACAAACAAATCCAACCCACTGAACACCACGTTAGCTTACAGCACAACAATAGCCTCATCAAAAAGCAGACAGGATGGCACAGCGGCCACAAGCGAAGAAAACTTTCACTCACCCGTCTGAAGTAACCTCTGCGTGCCTTCTGCTCAGCAAACTCGTAGTAAATCCCTTTTCGACGCTCAGTTCTTTTCAATGTAGAGTTTGGCAAATCATCCTTCTGTCTTAAATCACGCTCTGAAGGCGAGGAGTTGGCTCGGGAAACGTAATGGTAGGCAGGGGGCGCTGTGCATGCTTACAGCCAGGGCATCACCAGTCACACTGGGAAAGTCAGCCTGGAAACGTTCACTGGTTTCACTCAGAAAAACTTCTGTAGAAGTATTCCAGCGTTAGCATTCAGCTATAGCAACAGCAGCCGGCCTCCGTGAGACACAGGGGAAGTGTTCAAATCAAACTTTATTTATAAAGCGCTTTTCAAACAGAAAGGTATCACAAAGTGTTGCCTAATCATGAGCCACACACACACAATGACATGCCCCCACGGCGTGCGCTATTTCTCCCACTTTTTCACCTGGAGATTTCACGCTTTTGAATATACCAATTCTGTTATCTAACACATGGTGACGTTTCTTCGTAATCTCAACTAAAAGAATCTGCAAAAAAGTGGAAATCACCAATAAAAAAAAATAAAAAAACTTCTTTCTCGATTTGTGGGAAACTGAGTCAGCCGACTTGTGTCCTTGGTTCTAGCGACGGGGCACATATGTTTTTAGGTGTTTAATAAGTGCAAAAAACCACGGAGCCAGTAAAAGGCCGTTTAGTTGCCGTGTGAAATGCAAACCAAACCACGCAGGGTTCCACGGTGATGTAGCTGCTTCAGCCCAGAGGCCGCACTCGGAGACAGAGCAGCGCTACGTTTGGACTTTCATTATGAAAGTAAATCAAATTCCTTCCCTCTTGGACCAGAAAACCTCTCCTAGTTTGGAAAATGAGGAGAGCAGGGACAGAAGTTTCAAAAGTAAACGATCAAGCTCCTTCCGCTTTCCTTCTTTATTGGACCTGGCAAGTTGGTCAAGAGACTTATAATAATAATAAGTTGATTATTTAATATTACTTATGTTACCTCCAATTTCAGACCCAGGAGTAAATTATACACAAACTAATACATTGGTATAACATTCAAACTTACAATGACTTTAATGTAACTCAGTGGCCTAAATAACTGCAGTCTTTGTCATTTGCTAATTATACAAATTCACATCCTTTTGTCAAGAAGAAACAAAAACGGAAATTGTATATTTTTCTAAAGTTGTTGCGCTCTTCTGAGTCTGTGGGAGCATTGAGTCTCATTGATATGGTGAGTCTGTCCTCATGCATTTCCTGTCATTGAGTGTCCCCTGCACCCTGATGGACTCTCCCCAGTGCCCTGTGACCACTCAGCCCATTAGGACGCACCGGACTCGCCATTAGCAGTCCCTATTACCGTCCTCACTAATGCTACAGCCACAATTACACTGGCCATGTCCGAGCAGGCTTTACCCACACCTGAAAACACATCCATGTCAAACAACACAGTTCTATACCGCTGGGGCCATTTTATCCATTATCAGTACTTTACCGGTGCATGAACAATACTTTTTTCAATACCAGGCCTATATTACTCATTATGTTGTAGATCCTGAAAACAATGCCAATAATCGCCAAATGACTTATCACAATATTAGGTGATGCTATATTCATATTAGTAGAAGCCATGAGAAATCCCAGAATAACTGAACTCTTACACATTTTTACCAGCACACCTTTATAAAGTCTTTTATTCAAATAATTTTTTGTATTTTTGCCTTGTTTTAGTCCTGATTCAGTATTCATAAAGTCTTATTTTGGCGTTTTGATGATGTGAGGTTGACGATATATCGGTCGGCCGACGTATCTTGCCAATATATGCATATTTGACTATATCGGCTATCAGCAGATGATAAGCCGATTAAAGGCTAATATCTACGGAACCGAAAGTGATAGACCTTCCTTCTTTTTTATTGGAAAGAGTTCAGTCCTAGCCCTTTTGTACACCTCGGATCATATTTCATATACACTCAACAAAAAAACACCTTTTGTTTCTGCTCCCATTTTTCATGAGATGGACTTAAAGATCTAAAATTCATTCCAGATACACAATATTACCATTTCTCTCAAACATTGTTCACAAATCAGTCCAAATGTGTGATAGTGAGCACTTCTGCTTTGCTGAGATAATCCATCCCACCTCACAGGTGTGCCACATCAAGATGCTGATCTGACATCATGATTAGTGCACAGGTGTACCTTATACTGCCCACAATAAAAGGCCACCCTGAAATGTGCAGTTTTGTCTCACAGCAAAATGCCACAGATGCCACAAGCATTGAGGGAGCGTGCACTTGGCATGCTGACAGCAGGAATGTCAACCAGATCTGTTGCTCGTGCATTGAATGTTCATTTCTCCACCATAAGCCGTCTCCAAAGGCGTTTCAGAGAATATGGCAGTACATCCAACCGGCCTCACAACCGCAGACCACGTGTAACCACACCAGCCCAGGACCTCCACATCCAGCAGGTTCACCTCCAAGATCGTCTGAGACCAGCCACTCAGACAGCTGCTGAAACAATTGGTTTGCATAACCAAACAATTTCTGCACAAACTGTCAGAAACCGTCTCAGGGAAGCTCAACTGCATGCTCGTCGTCCTCATCGGGGTCTTGACCTGACTCCAGCTCGTCGTCCTCATCGGGGTCTTGACCTGACTCCAGCTCGTCGTCCTCATCGGGGTCTTGACCTGACTCCAGCTCGTCGTCCTCATCGGGGTCTTGACCTGACTCCAGCTCGTTGTCGTCCTCATCGGGGTCTTGACCTGACTCCAGCTCGTTGTCGTCCTCATCGGGGTCTTGACCTGACTCCAGCTCGTCGCCGTAACAGACTTGAGTGGGCAAATGCTCACATTCGATGGCGTCTGGCACGTTGGAGAGGTGTTCTCTTCACGGATGAATCTCGGTTAGGGTTAGGTGAACATCACCTCATGTTTCAGCAAGATAATGCACGGCCCCATGTTGCAAGGATCTGTACACAATTCTTTTTCTGCGAACTGTATTTGTGGTCTCTGTGTTCCACATTGTTTTCTGGATACTTTTGTACGTCTTTGCCATGTTTTTGTGGAGGTTTGGTGGATTTCTTTATTTTGAGAGTTTTTAAAGGTAACCAAAATGCTAGCTTATCAGCTAAACCCATTTGAGACCTACACATCTTCTGAGACACTGAAGAGGCACCAAATGAGGACATGGTCAAAAGACTGTTGTGGAGCAGAGGGAGCTGCAGGTGGAAGTGGAGCTGACCAGTGCAAGACACCACGCTCTGAAACGGGGACAAACCCAAGAAGCGGTGCACCATTTCAGAGGATCAGAGGAGACAGAGGGCAGTCAGCTCAGCCGCAGCAGCTCAGGACTAACACCTGAACACTATTTTGTTGTACACTTGTACAATGACAATAAAGCACTTACCGACTTACTTACCATAATTATTAGGCCCGAGCGGCCTGCCGTAGCAAGGGCCTATTGTAATCGCAACGCAGTGCGCGCAGCGCACTGTACCGAGGTGCGCGGAGCGCACGAAAACAGCGCGAAGCGCTGTCCCCATGTCAAACGTAAACTCACCGTGTAAAACAGTGACTGCCCACACCTCTGGTGTGGGCCCTTATACTTATAATTGCATGAAAATCAATGGGGGTATATGGCCAACTGTCATACGGAGGTGGATGACGAGCGCGAAGCGCTCGTCATCCACCTCCGAGCCCCACGGGTGCGTAGGGGACTTCGAGAGCTTTCAAAAAATGTATAATATGTTGTAGTCGCGAAAGCGACTATATTGTTTTTGCAAGAAATATTATTATTCTTCTTTATTCTTTCTTCTTCTTCTTCTTCTGCTCTTTGAGCAGGAATTTGACCCCCTGAACATTGTTGAAAACTCACCAAACTTTGCCCAAAATTCAGATCCGGTGAAAAATTAATTAAAATATGTGTTTCGTTTTGGGGAAATAAAAAATGGCGCGACAGCGCCACCTACAAAAGTGAAAATACATTGCGCCTATGGGGAGGGGGCCAACATAAACTTTGTCGTAGAGCGACGAGATTCGGTGCAGACATTCGTCATGTGACGACAACCAAAAAACATTATTGTGGCCACGCCCCCTGACAAACCGGAAGTCCGCCATTTTGACAGGAAGTCGGGAAAATGGTGAGTCAACGTTTTCGCTGACGTCGCATTTTAACGAACTCCTCCTAGGGCGTTTCACCAAATGAGCCCAAAATCGCTCCAGTTCATCCCGAGATGTGGGGCATCAAAAGTTATCCAAATTTTTTGGCTAAGTTTTACGGTTTGTGTGCGGCGAAGCCGCAATCTTTATGAAGAATTTTGCGACTTACCGAAAACTACAAAATGCTCCCATTTGCACAAACGAACTCCGATTAAAAATCGGAAATATACATTTTATTGACCTTTCACCCCCGGACACAACGCATGTGAAAAAGTGAGATTTGGCGCGATAGCGCCCCCTCTAGGCCGAGAACAAAAAATGCATTATGGAAAAAAAATTACTTTCTCGGAAATGGATAAAATTCGGCACAAAAATAGCTGATGGCATCCCAATCCAAAAAGCCAATGAGACCCATACCGTATTTTGTACGGTGTTGCCATGGTGACGCCCGGGGCCCTCCATGTTATTCCAATGGGACTGACCCGCATATCACACATTATACACGATTACAGAGTGATAGCGCCCCCTGTAAGGAGCTTGTGGACAGTAGCCATGGAAGTAAGGCCCGTCAGGGCCGTCCGATGCTGCTTGTGAAATAAAAAAGATTTGGGGCGCGCCAGCGCCCTCTGCAGGTTGGAGCCATCATTCACATGGAGCCGCTAAAAATCTCGTTTTGATGTTTACTCACAAAGATTAATGGCTCATCAGGCCAATAAAATGTAGTGTGGCCACGTTGGCGCACTCGGTAGGGTTATGGCGCGGCAATGGAGGCACTAAGGGAGGCCTCCATTACATGGTTGCTAGGCGACCAACAGGTGGTCGGCCATTTTGGGAAAAATTGAGTAATCAGCGCCGAAGGCGCCATTTCTTGCCTTTGCCTCTTTTATAAACTCGACCTAGGGTGGCAGCGACGTTATAACCACGTAGGGCGCGGCAGCGCCTCCCGGTTATTGCGGCGGCGTGCGGCAACCGGCGTCAACCGGCCCACGAGACCCGCGAGGGCCTCTCGATGCCGCTTGCGGCTTTAATTGTACTTATTTTATTAGGCTATATATTAGGGATGTAACAAGTTTTATCGAAAATCGATTTAAAATCGATTTAATATGCGTAAAATGTGAATCGATGTAAAAAATAAAAGAATCGATTTTAAAGCCACCCTCAGCTACTCCATTTTGCGCGACCGAAACAGACCGGAACATACTAGCTCGTTGTTTCTAACAACGTTAACTTTTTCTCAAGACAAGCTCCACACCTTCCCCGCCTCACCCCCAACACACGCCACACCATGTAAACACATACACGTGTAGTCATCGAAGAAACAGACGCAGCTAAAGTTAGCAGCTACGAGATTAACATTAGCGGCTAACACAGAGTTTAGCATTTTGACAGAAGTTTACCAAAGATCGTAAACTGACAAATATCTGACCAACCAAACTTGAACAAACTTGTGAATTATGGCGTTCGTTACCTTGACTTGGACATTTACAGCGAAGGATTACGTTTCAGCGCCTTTTGCTGCAACTTTCCAACGACAGGATTTGCATGACAGATGTCCATCAGCGACAACACCTCCAATAGTTAAAGCTTAGTACGTGAACGCTTTAGGTTTTTAGCTTCTAAATGTGGAATGGCCTTGTTACATATAGAGAAACATCTGCAGCTTAAGGTGTCGTAGTTGGTGTGCCTTGTTTGAAACTACTTTAAACATTGCCCTTTGAAAATCCAATAGCAAATCTAACTTAATGTGCAAAACGTCTCCATACTTTCCCTAGAAATGCCGTGGCCGTGCTTGAACTTTTGTCATTAGTACCACCTCAAAGGCAGTTCACTGTGTGTCTGCTGGTCAGTGTTCTGTGGAAGAGATTATCTTCCCAAGTGACTTGTGGCACATTTGCAGCACACAGGTAATAAGGAAGCTTTACAGCTGAACAATTCTGGAAAAAGATCAAATTGTGTCTGTCTCCTTTGAAGTGTTGCTTTTAGATTTGCAATTTGTTTAAAAAGTGATTTGACCGTGAACGTTTTAATTAGTCCTGGAGCATAACATTCGAGAGAAGACAAAATGACGTTAAGATGTTATTGTTGGCAAAGGAGACTGTGACAGATGGATAACTTCACTCTTTGGATGGTTGCAGTAATCAAATTGCAAACTGTGATTTTGTTGTTGTTAATTTATTGTGTAACATTACAGGTTGTGCAGTCTTGGTAAAAACTAAAAATATTAACATGCAAGCGATGCCAAATATGCTCCTAATACTCAGCTAGGCACTGCTATTTATGCTGTGGAGTTTCAAAATGAAACCCATAACATCACCATGAAGATGTCCCTTTCCCTGTAAAGCCAGGTCAGCTGAGAGGCGAGTCGCTCACAGGAAATACAACCATAATGAAATAAATACACTGCTTTATTTTAAATGTCACACAATGTGGCTTTAATCTCGCACTATAAGCTCAAGCCTTTTCAGTGGGTCTATCGTATCCAAGCACTAACCAGACATGAAACTAAAAGCTCTGCCTGGTGGAGGAGATGATGTCATTAATCAGCCCATTACACCATGAAGGGCCAGTCCTGACCTACAGCACGTAGGAGTGCTCCGCTGCAGACTGTCCTGTGACCTTCAGTATGTTTACATGTAGAAGGTCCTCCAACCTCCCATACTGGCCGATTAGTGGCTAATTTGTCCAGAAAAATGTCGCACTGTGTACGGTACACTAAGCGAAATCACACAGAACACAATACGTGATATGGCCTCCTCCCAATAGGACATGCCTGGAACACCTCCCGAGGGAGGCGACCAGGAGGCATCCGAAACAGATGCCCGAGTCACCTCAGCTGGCTTCTTTCAACGTGAAGGAGCAGCGACTCTACTCCCAATCTTGAAGGAAACTTTTTTTGGCCGCTTGTATCTGCGATCTAGTCCTTTCGGTCATTCTCCAGATCTCATGACCATAGGTGAGGGGGAATGTACATTGCTTCATACGTTCATTTAATAATAATAATAATACTGATGATGATAATGATGTAATGTAACCTAAAGCCTATCATATACCCAAGGATATTAAATGTAGAAAAGTTAAGTGATCCTTGTTAAGTGTTTCGCTAAGAGTTTATTAATAGATATAATCGATAATTGATTTGTACTATGATGGAGAAAAGGGTAAATTCGATTATATCGGTAAATACCGATATTTACCGATACCACCTTCTTCAAAGTTGCTTTCTCTGAGTGAACAATTGAATTGACCCTTTTCTCCATCATAGTACGAATCAATTATCGATTGGCAGATACTCCTTATCGGTATTGGGAGCAATAAATGCTGGATCTCTACTAATGATGATGATGGTTGATGGTTAATGATGACTGTTGATGATGGGTCTGCAACATGCAGACTCCACACAGACAGGCCCCGTCCAGGTGGGAATCGAACCCGGGACCTTCTAGTTGTGAGGGCTAACCGCTGCGCTACCGTGCTGCCCCAATGACGATGGTTAATGATGATGGTTGATGGTTCATGATGACGATTGCTGGTTGATAATGATGGTTATTGATGATGGTTGATGATTATGATTGATGATACGTTGGTTTTATACATCGCTTTTCTGGACACTCAAAGACGCTTTACATTGCATTCTTCATTCACCCCGTTCGGTGATGGTAGCTACAGCTGCCCTGGGGTAGACTGATGGAAGCTAGGCTACCAGTCTCTGCCTTCGGCCCCTCTGACCACCACCAACCACTCACACTCACACTACATTCACCCAGGCTTCCTGGTGTTACCAAATGATCTCCCATCAAAGTACCAACCAGGCCCCAACTGCTTTGAGATCTGACGAGATCAGGCAGAGCATAAGATACTATTGGTCATTGGTCTAAAACCTTTAAAACTTTAAAAACAGCATATTTTTTATTTATTTTTATTCTGTAAATGTGTCACTTTTACACAAAACTTCTCTCACATGGCCCGTATCTAATTTGCGCTTGAATATCTTAACTTCCCTTCATTCCTCTGTAGGATGATTGTTTGCTCATCTTAAGAAATTATGAATTATCAAATATATATTTGTATTGAAAAGCTTCAAATCGAACTTGCTGCTGTGTAAACCCTATATTTGGATAAGAATGTCTTATTATGAATACAGATGCTCCGCCTGCTCCTCTGACTGCTCAGACCTCATCAGGAAACACATTATGAAGTTAATTGCATGTTGCGTTTCATTTGGCGCCAGATCCTTGTGGTTTTGTCCCTCTGTTTTCAAACACAGTGTATGCTAATAGGGTGGAGGTCCCGGGAGGTGTCGGCGCTGCCCCTCCCAAGAATCTGAGATCAGCTCCAGTTAATGCGCTCGTCAGTCCCTCGAGATCTGTCTACGCCTCCCGTATCATTTCATTAGCGTGGAGCAAACGTTTGATTTGTACAGATGATTTCCCCGTCCACAGATGTGCTCTTTTGTTGTTGAAACAATGGTGGCACTTGTGGGATTAGCTCTATTACATTTCAATTTTCCTTGAATAGATTAATTGTGAGTGTGCAAGGAGATTTTTGGGATTCCAGGTGTATTCCATTGTGAGAACAAGGACTGCCAAAGTTCATGCTTACGGTTAATCCAAAAAATTATGTTTACCATGGAATAATCGGCCCAGGGTTTTTATAGCCCAGCTCCTTACAGTTCTGTGTTTGCACAATTAATATTGGGTGAACTTTACTGAAAGAGAATCAAGTCAGGTCCTTTTAAAACTTGTCCAATAAAAGAAACTTTAGCCCACAGGACCCGCCCTCATGACCCGTGTCAACAATGTTTCCTTTTTTTTCTATCATGTGTTTAAATTCCTGGGGAAAAAAGAAAAGTGTTTAAATTCATAGGCGCCGATTTATGTTCTTCCCAGTGGGTGCCCAGTCCCCCCCAAAACAAAGTTGAGGCTGGGCTCGATCTCGCAGTCTCGTGGTTGGGAGCCCTGCGCTCTGCCTTTGGAGCTAATGTAGCGGAACAAAGCTGGCGGCCTGTTAAGTATGCTGTGCGTTCACGCTTGTCCATGATCTCCCAATGAACTCTGCGATCGTTAGTGTGGTCTGCTTATGTACGCGGCAAGTGCTAATTAGTTGAATCTGTCTTAAATTAGAATCAGAAGCCCCTTCAATCAATGGTTTTGTATAGTCCAATATCAAAACAGGATTTTTTAAATTATTTTTTTTTAATTTATTTTATTAAACAAATGTACAAATATAATTTACAAAATCTCTCGTAGGGAGACATAAGTGAAGAACATACAACAACCATCTTAAACCAAATTGAAAATAAAACAAATCAAATTGTAACTGTCGTTGAAAGGACTTACACTTAGTATTTTTGTTTTAAGGTATTAATATTTTTTGTTGAAAATTATTATGGCTCTTTTTGTTAATTCATGTTACATTTTGTAAATAAGATATGTTTATTTCGTTATAAAGGGTAATTTTACTTTTGTTATTCCGCTATCATCGCGAGGTTTAGTTGTAGCATAAGAGGCTACGAGACCTGCACTCGCCCAGACATGAAAAAGACTCTGACTGAGCCATCCGCAGCAGCAAGGCCAATTAGCTAGCTGCGCAAGGTATTTTTGTTATATTGTGTTGAATTATTCTGTGTATTTGCAAAGTATATTGTTCTAATTATTGTGTGTTAATTTGGTATGCACAAGACTAATATTATCTGCCCAAGAACCTCCGAAGTGGCAGGCGGCCACGAGGTAGCTATTTTGTTTAGCACGTTTATGTTACCTGTGACTGAAATATATGTCTAAAGATTGTATTTCATGTTCTGTAGTTTTCACGGCATATACCCCAAGTAAACGCCCGTCTTTAAAGAAGCCGTGCCTGTGTTGTCATTTCGGAGCCACACAAATAAAAAAACAAATCAAGCAAAGGCACTTCAGTCCATCAGGCAAGTCAAAGCGATTCACACACTCATCCTCCTTAGTCCTCACACTCCTACAAAGCCTCATGGAAGCCCCCAAACTAGAATGATACATATTCAGAGACATCTTCTCATAGAGAGCAAATGATATCACTTGAGTCTTTCAGTACTTTCAAAGAAGCAAGGCAAGGCAACTTTATTTATACCGCGCATTTCGTACACAAGGTAACTCAATGAGCCTTGAAATATTCTTTCACTATTGGGGATAGATTTTTGTCTTACCATTTACTTTTATGAATATAGTATTTACCCATAATTATTATATTGTTGTAAATTCTAAAGAAATCTTTTGGAAGGTAGTCATTACCAAAAAGAATTTGCTGTAAATCTAATTGTGTAATTTTACTTTTTAATGTTAGTGTAATTTTTGTTTTCAGCCAATTCATGACGTCCTGCCAGAAACCTTTTATCACTGAACAGGAGAAAAGCAAATGTTCAGATCAAATCAAAATCAAATCAAACTTTATTTATAAAGCACTTTTCATACAAAATGTAACACAAAGTGCTTTACAGTGCTTAAAAATCATTAAAATCGTCCCCACCAGCAAATATACTTAAATAACTAAAAAAAACATAGGTGTAATGTGTTCTCTTCTCTTTGCAGCTGCATTTTGAACTAATTGAAAACTTTTTAGGGAACCTTTAGGACACGCTGCTAGCAGGCAGTTACAGTCGTCCAGCCTTGAGGAAACAAATGCATGAATACTTTTTTCTGCATCACTCTTAGGGAGGATGTTTCGTATTTTAGCAATGTTGCGCAGGTGAAAGAACGCAATTTTACAAGCCTGGTTTATATGCGTTTTAAAAGAGAGGTCTTGGTCAAACAGAACTCCAAGGTTTTTTACTGTAGAGCTCGTCGATACGATATTATCCAGGGAGATGATCTGCTGAGATAAAGACTTTTGAGATGTTTTGAGGACCTAATATAATAACCTCTGTTTTATCAGGGTTAAGGAGGCAGTAATTTACAGTCATCCAGGTCTTAATGGCTTTTACGCAGGAACTAAGCGCATCTAATTTATCTGTCTGATCTGGTTTCATTGATAAGTACAGTTGTGTGTCATCCGCAAAACAGTGGAAATGTATATTGTGATTTCGGATTATGTCACCTAATGGAAGCATGTACAATATAAATAAAATTGGACCGAGCACTGAACCCTGTGGCACCCCATAGCACACGTTGGAACACAGTGAAGACTGATGGTTTACATTAACAAATTGGTGCCTATCAGATAAGTAAGATTTAAACCAAGATAGGGCTGTTCCCCTGAGGCCTACGTCAGTTTCTAACCTCTGCAGGAGAATATTGTGGTCGATTGTGTCAAAGGCTGCACTGAGGTCTAACAGAACCAGGATTGAAGCTAGTCCGGAGTCAGCTGCTAATAACAGGTCGTTGGTCATTTTGACTAAGGCGGTCTCTGTGCTATGATAAGTTCTGTATCCTGACTGAAATTTTTCAAATAAACTATTGTCCTGTAGGTGGCGGCAAAGCTGCTTAGCCACTACTTTTTCAAGGACCTTTGAAATGAAAGGCAGATTAGATATGGGCCTATAGTTTGCTAAAATATCAGGATCGAGATTGGGTTTTTTCAAAAGTGGTTTGATAACAGCATATTTAAAAGACCCATTTTCTAAAGACGAGTTAATTATTTTCAATATGGTATCTGAGTTTTCAGGAGTAATTTCTTTGAGGAGTTTAATTGGAATTGGATCTGGAAGAGAAGTTGACGGTTTTGAAGACATAATGATTGATAATACCTCAGCCTCATCTACAGTTATGAACCTGTCTAAGACTTCGAAAGGAGACAATGATTCTACAGCTGGATTTAGATCAGAACAAGACAAGGGAAGCTTATCATTTATTTTATCTCTAATGGTTGTGATGTCATTAAAGAATTTAAGGAAGTCATCGCAGCTAAGGGTATCAGGAATGGAAGGCTCTACTGCGCTGTGATTGTTTGTTAGCCGGGCCACCGTGTTAAAAAGAAACCTAGGGTTATTTTTATTTACTTCAATAATGAGTAGTAATTTGTTTTTGCTTTCCTCATGGCTTGCTTATAGGCGAGTAGGCAATTTTTCCAAGATCTAAGAGATTGCTCAGTGCTAGAATTGCGCCATAATCGTTCTAATTTGCGAGTCTTTCGTTTAAGCGAGCGTGTTTCCGCGTTGAACCAGGGAGCGACGCACCTTGGCCGAACCACTTTCTGTTTCAGTGGAGCCGCAACATCAAGGGCTGTTTTTAGTGTGAGCATAACGCTGTCGACAAACTGATCACTTTCATTTAAATCAATAAGCGAGCTATTCTCTGTAGACATAGTATTAAAGACTGGCTGGATCATTTCTTTAAACTTTAACATGGCTTTTTCAGATAGTGACCGTTTTAATTGAATTTTATCCTGTGGATTAGTATAATCTTCTTTTAGGAATTTGAACATAATTAGAAAATGGTCAGAAAGCGCAGGATTCTGAGGGAGAACGTTTAGGTCGCTAATTTCAATCCTATATGTTAAAACTAGATCAAGAGTGTGTTTATGGCAGTGAGTAGGTTTATTCACATTTTGTTTAAAGCCAACCCCATCCAGTAGGGACTAAATGCCTTGCTCAGACAATCACTATTATTATCGACATGAATGTTAAAATCACCTACTATTATTTGGGACAGGTAAGAGACAGTGTCAGACCAATTAAACTTTAGGTTATTTTGGGGATTTAGAACAAGAGTGTGATATCACTGCAACCCCCCCACCTCAGCCTGTGGTTCTGGCAGCCTGAAAATTGAAGTAACTAGGAGGGGTAGATTCATTAAGCCTAACATAGTCATCCTGCTGAAGCCATGTTTCAGTGAGGGCGAGAAGGTCAATGTTGTTATCTCAAATTAAGTCATTTACTAAAATGGACTTTGATGAGATTGATCTAATATTCAACAACCCACACGTTATGTGCTTAGCACTTTGTTTATGGTTTTGAATTTGAGCTTTACTGTGTGAGTTTCATGAAACAGCCCTCTGAGCACTATTTTGTTGTACGCTTGTACAATAGCAATAAAGCACCTACTTACTTACTTACTTACTAATCCACTCTGTGCTGCTTCTTTCAACTACAGTGTTCCAAAATAAACGCAGCCATAGTTTTCCTCTCACAAATATTTTCCGTGGTCATAGGGCTGAACGATTTTGCCAAAAATAATATTGCGATTTTTTTTCAAACAATATTGCGATTTCGATTTTATTGCGATTTTCCGCCAATAACTTTTTGTTGCAATACAATTACATATTTACAACTGCCTTAATAAAGTATTACTTACTCTTAAGTCATTTATAATCATATGGAATATAATTCAAAATAGTCCACATAGCCATTTACATAATTTACAATAAGCTTATACTGATTTTATTTGTTTGTAAATAGTCCAAATAATTTTTTGCTATTTGCTCTTGTGTACTAGTCAGTGGTTGTGCGATAAGTTCTTATCTTTATCCAAAACATTCCCAAACATAAGCCTCCAAAAGTGAGTCACAAAGGACTCTTTACTCTTAACAAGCAGCACAGGCTCACCTTCATCTCTGTGGAGGCACACGTCTCTCCGGAGGAGAGTTTCTGTGATCAGTGCATCAGAGGGATTAGCGCTGCAGCTAACGCAATGCTAAAAAGCAATAGTCCACACAGCTCTGTGTGAAAGCTGGGTTTGATCTGAAAGGCACTGCAGCATCTGGATTCTATTCCATCTCTCCGCTGATGTCGAGTGTTTTTGCAGCTTTATTTGTAGGGATGATAAATGTATAAGTTAAATAAGTTTGTTATATCCAGTTTTGTTAAAACGATCCATTGGCAGTTGTTACAGATGCTTCCCTTTTGTTTACAAGTGGGCGCTTCCTGCTGCCTCGTTCCATGTGTGTTTTTCTGCATCAGGATTGGCCTGATTAAAATGCACTACACCATTATTGAGATCGACCATTATTAATGAATACAATTTAAGATTGGATTCAAATGTAATTAATTGCCCAGCCCAATTTCATTTGTAAGTCATAATGTAAAATATCAGTTCTGCTACAGTAGGAACTCCTATGTTCTTGTTGTGTTGCAGGAGACAGCTGAGGGCGCAGTGACCCACGGTCCGCCAGAGGAAAGGAAGGAGAAGGTGCCCAGTCCTCACCTGAGCCAGCTGGTGGATCTGAGCAACAGCAGCGCTTTATTCGGGCTGGCCCAGCGCGTGGTGGCCACCGAGTCCCTGTGAGTCCCTTTTTCTGCTAAATGCATTTGTGGTTTCTGTGTTCCACACTGTTTTACTGGATGCTTTTGTAGGTCTTTGCCGTGTTTTTTGTGGGGTTCAGCTGATTGGGGGCTGTACAGAAAACAAAAAAGGGACAAACAAAGAGGTAACTGGGAAAGACTCACAGCTAAGCTACACAGGCCTTCTGTCCCTTCTAGTGTTCTGGCTAATGGAATAAACTGGAGAATAAAACAGATGAACTGCGGAAGATGTAAACCTATCATTAGCATGTTTTGTTTTCTCATTGTGCTGAGTTTGGATGTCGCCTTGTATGACTCTGATCTCTGCTCCAAATGTGGCCATATGGCAGATCCCAAACACAAGCGCGACGGCACATGTGATGAAAATAATGCAGCAGCAAGAAGCAAGACATAGTTTAAATAACAAGGTGACAGCTTCTTACTGACCCGAGGAGAGCAGCCTCTTGTTGTGTCAGGTAAAGGCTGCTCCACTTTAGTTCCAAACTCCTTTAGTTTGACAGAAACAGTTGTCCATGACGTGGTAAGAGTAAAGCCTCGGTTTTCTGCTCCTGGTTTCCTGATAAGTCCATGAGCTACAGTAAGTGCCATTTCTCCACTGTAAACTCGTGGTCACGTGACGTGTTCTTGTTTGAGTGACAGCTGTAGAGCTTTTAATGTGTACGGGTTCAGGTCTGGTCAGCAACTCATTTTTTGGGATCGGGTTTGATTTTCATCAGACCAGGTTGGGGCTGCTCAGAAAAAATTGACCTGTGCATCGCTATTCCACAGTGTTTTGGACTGTGTCCCGATGACATCACCCATAGTCGCAGCAGTGCCAGGCAAACTGACCAACCATGTCACAGAGCCCAGGAAGGGCAGGGAAGGGAGGGAGTTCAGGTTTCTGACAACCTGGTGGATAAAACTGTTCTTCATTCGACTGGAGCTGGCCCGTGGATTTCGCAGTCTCCTCCCTGAAGGCATTACCTTGAACAGACTGTGTGATGGGTGCGTAGGGTCCCCTTTGCGGGTGAGACGGGTGGAGAACATGTCCTTAATGGAGGGGAGAGAGGCTCTGCAGATCTTCTCCGCTGCTCTCACGATGCCAGGAGATTCCTACGGAGGTCCATTCATCAGAGAAATTGAGCTTTCAGACGCATTCTCTTTCGCCCAATGGAACGAACACACCCCTTTACCTTGACAGCACACCTTGATGATACTTTTAACTGAAAGTTCATTTTACTCAATTCAGATTCAGATATGTCATATTTACATTATTCAGATGTAAGCTTCTTCAAACTCACAATGGGGCCTTTTCCACTGACAATTAAATCCTATTAGGTCTCATATCCAGTATTATTTTCAAAACCAAATGTCTATATAACGGTATAGTTGTTAAAATGTTCATTTTGGCATTCCTAAATGAACATGGAACTGAAGTTGTTTGGTGCATGTTTCTCATGGGGCTTCTCGCCGGTGTAACACGCACCAGTCTTCACTCCGCAGGCACGTGTATTCCGAGTGTGCTGGTCCCACTGTAAGGCTCTAATTATAATTATCAGCTCAGCTATATTTTTTTTTTTGAACAGGGACAGTGTACAATATACATTAGCCTCAGAAAGGAGAGATGCATTGTACCAGGTTATAGCACTTGTGCTAATTTCCACCTGCAGTCCCTGGGCCTATTGTACATGTTTTTAGTGGTAGGGGAAACCGGAGTACCCGGAGGAAACCTACGCAGACACGGGGAGAACATGCAAACTCCACACAGAAAGGCCCCGTCCAGGTGGGAATCGAACCCAGACCTTCTAGCTGTGAAGCACGAGCGCTAACCGCTGCGCTACCGTGCCGCCCGTTTCACCCATTTCCAAGAGTTAGGCTGGGATTGGACATGTCCGAAGGTCTCCTGCATACCCTTAACACTTGTATAGAATATGAGATGAGAAACAGCTTCCATTACACATACTTCCGTAATCAAATGTAGACCGAATCATTGCTCTGAATATCAATAGCAACACATTCACTCAAAAGGACCACAGCCTCAAATAGAGTGAAATAAACTTTATTGAACAGGCAAGATGACTATCAAGGCAAATGATGATGTGATGCCATTTTGGGGCTTTATAGGAGACGACGATGAGCTCTCGGGATATCATCCCCACTGACCTAAAAGATAGAAAATGTATGTAAAGACGCTAAGATGAGGGACCAGGAGATATTTATAGGACAGAGACCGGAAAGGGAGTACGGTTCATTTAATCACTTTTTCACACTTGTTAACTGTACATTCAAACTTTGACTTTAACTACTCGAATCATCAAACCTCATGCCTGTCCCCAACTAACAGACTTATGCAAGTCTTTCTGAACCTAAGACATCCCATGAGCTACAATGCGACCTCCCTTCCAGATGTCATCATCCAAATAGGGATGTTCCAAAAGAACTTGGACGGTGTTCTTTTCAGTTAGTCACTAAGATGATTTTTACCTAAATGTTTGTAGACTGTGTGCAACTTGTTCCGACTAAATATTCCCTCAACAGTTCTGCGACTTAAAAGGCCTGGAAAATGATTTTCTTTGCTCATATTTTGTAACAATTTTAGCCGAGTGCCCCCTGGACCGGAAATGACTTTGCCGCTAACCTCTATCTTCTTTGAGCCAAATGGCTTTATTCAATAGCGGTCTTTGGGCCTGGGGTTAGGACTGGGAGGATATTTCATCTGCCCGTGTATTCAAACGTCTAGTGAAAGGCAAAGCTGACTGAAGTGAGCTGTTTTTCGCAGAGTGTTTCTGGCTGAGCAGTTCGAGTCGTTGCAGTCTCATCTGGACTCCATGATGCCCCCAGCCAAGAAGCCCTTCCTGCAGCAGTTCTACTCCCAGGTACTTCACACACGCAGTACAGCTGTCACAGAAAGTACCTCACACATCCACCGCAGGAACATGGAAGCTCACACACAAGTGTCTGCACATAAACCACTGGACTTGGCAAAAACAGTAGAAGTGGTCTATAAAACCCAGGATAATGGGATCTTTAAAGAAAATGCAAATGTTGTCCTTGTAATTCCTAGTCTTTGTTAGTGTGTGATAAATCTTACATTAGAATAATGCATAGCTCTGTGTCAGAAGTTGAACAGAGCAAGGAATGCCTTGATGAATTATTTAAAGTTCAAAGTCAGCTTTTTGTCATTTCTTATACATGATGCACATGGACAAGTAAAATGACATGACTCTCAAGCCGCTGGTGCAAAGAACACTGTACATTGAACAGTGTCTAATTGGGTTTAAGGTCATCATTAGGGCTGGAAAATATCAAGTCATACTTATCCACATACTGCAGTAACACTGAGCTCGGGTCTGCCATCTGATAGACATTAGCAGTTCATTTTTAAAGAAGCCAAAAAATGTTTTAGTTCCTTCTAAACCATTTAATCAAACCTGCATGTCATGCGGAGCTGGCGTTTTGGGGGTCTGTAAACCATCATTTTCCAAGCCAGAGTGGAAAGATCTCAAACGCCGTCTACGTGCCTCTCTGCTTCCTTTCCTGAAATGATGATCACAGATCTGCAAAATCTGCTGACCTCTGAATGACTTCACCTGCACAATCCTCCGCTGCTCGTCTTAACGACACAGACCCGTGTGTTTGGACTATGGCTGCAAAATTCGGGTAATATTCAATGGGAATTTATGGGCAATAACAGGAATTATATGAGAATTAAGACAATTGAAGGTTGCTTCTTTACTGACAGGTATTTAAACGGAAGCATAAACATTTGGTTTGATGGACTGAAATATCACAGCAGAGATGAAAAGTGTCACAGAAATCATTTTTGTGATGTCTGATGGCGTCTCTGGCGAGAAAACCACAATTACAACTTTGCTGCCAGTCAGAGTCACCAATACACATTAATGGAATCAGGATTAAGAAGCTAACAGGCTAATGGGCAAAGCTAACTGCGGGCTAGCGCCACTTAAACAGTCTTTACAGACAAGTTTGAGTGACTAAAAATATTTCCATTGTGTTATTGGATGAACAATATCCCTCTGTCCCTTTGTCTTTTCTGTCAGCGTAGTATCTACTCTCACGGACAATTAGTGAGTAAAAAACTGCAACATGCTACGACACCTGCAGTGGCACTTATGGCCTCTAGGGGCATGAGTTACTTAGTACTGCTTTAAGAGGACAGTGTTTTAGGTTGTGGCCGATACAAAGAAGAGCTTTTGAAAACAGCAGATTCCATATTTGTTTCCATCTTGCATATATCCATCATTGTAATACAGTAATGCAGTATGATATTGTTTTAAACATCTCTAATTTAGGTCCGTTCAGTCTAATGCAGCTCTGTGTCGGATACAGTCCCCGCTTACTGCTCATACAATATTGGTCAGTGTCATGATCTGAGTGAGTGACCGGGGAATATAACCAACAGACAGTGTGATAAAATAAAATCATGAAATAAAACTGCAGTTTGTCCCAGCGTTGATTATAAAAAAGAATTAAGCAGAATGCAAGTTTAGGAAAGTTCACGCTTCTTGTTCAGGTCAGGGGTGTGACGTCACTCAAATGCATGTTTTATGGTTCAAAAGTTTGGACGGACAGGAACAGTCCGATCACTAACGGCGTCAGGGCTTTAGTCCAGTCAGATTTGAGGCTTAAGTTTACCTCCTCATCTCGTCTTCAGATTGGGATTCTACGGAGCTGTTTTATGTTCTCCTCAGGGCTATGTTTTTTTTTCATATCAGCTCATGTGCTGTCTACTGCTTTGTTCTGTTTTGGAAGGCTTTCAGACACACGAGTGGATCCACGAGGAGGCTCACATTTACTGAAGTGGCTGATTGTTTATAGCAATTGAAATGATAGCCTTGTTGAGATCCTGAACATGACAAAACGTCACGCGTTTTCAGCACTGGATCACACCATGAGGTGAACGAGAACCAACTCATGACACACAAAGATCTGCCTCTACATGAGCCTTAGAGGAGACGATTAGAACATTGTATGGTCAGATTTCAACATCACTGATGGATGTTTGTGTACTTGTCCAGACTGTGTCCACGGCCAGTGAGCTGAGGAAGCCCATTTACTGGATCGTCGCGGCCAAAGCCCTGGATTATGAGCAGATGCTGCTGCTGATGGCAGGAGTCAAGTGGGACATCAGGGAGATCATGTCCCAGCACAACATCTATGTGGACGTGCTCCTCAAGGTAACACACATCTACTGGGCCGTGGTTTGAAGAAAACCAACGTGTTTCTATTCCATTACGACTCTTACTCAGTTACAGAAACTCCGTTTTATTTTAGCGTTTACAGAGAAGGTCCTGGGGGCGATCCCAGGGTCGGATGGGGCCTTTCTGTTTTTGATCAATGTATTTTAATAGTTAACACATTAAACAAATAAACCAAACCAAAAGGTTTTCTAAGTCCCACCCTTGCTATGCCGGATATACTCTGATCTTTTCCAAATGTATAAGGTCCATAACCTCTTTCATCCAACGACCATATTTGTACAAAATAAGTCTTTGAGCTAATTGTGAACAGAAAGCAATCATACTTGACGCCTCTCTAAGGAAGCGTCTACAGAGACTTCTCCAATGAAAGCAGCCACAGGACAGGGGTGCACTGATTTCCCTCAGACGCTGGAAAAAGCCTCAAAGATGGAAAGCCAGGGTTTCCCACTAATACATTAGTCTGTGGCGTCCCGCCATGGTCTATTTTTATCCGCCACAGTCTCTCGATCTCCTCTCTTTCTCTGTCTCTCACCCAACACCAACATCTGCAGCAGAGGCGCAGGTTTACCCGGACAAATAAGGAGCAGTGAACAAAGTTTAAACACTGTTTAAGTAGCCTGTTATTATTACAACAAATGAAGGCAGCTTCGCGTAGTTTTGTTTTCGCTTATAAGCTAAAAGACCACATGGCTAATTTGCATTGTAAACCTCTCTCTATAATGAATTAAACCAGAGGTCACAAAATGGCGGACCTCAGTCTGGTTCCAGACCCACGCGCCAACCCGTCCAAACCCGAAACTTGGATCCAAACTTTAGGTTGAGTGAGAGTGTGAGTTAGGGACAGCGAATGGAAATGAGCCCATGGCTACAATCCATGCATGAGTCTCGTGTGTTAATAACCTGCACTGTCCCGAGTCCTGACTAAATAAACAACAAATACAGGCTTTTTACTTTGACCCAATAGGCCAGGCTGAATGAGAGGGAGTTTGAGAGTGTGCGTGGGGGACAACGGACAATGTTGTTCATTAACATGCACTGTCCCTACTAAATAAACCAATAAACAAAACTAAACTAAACCCCGGGGGTGACTGTAAGAGAGTACATTCTGTCACTGCGTAGTCATTTAAGTTGAAGGCACTATACTTGATTTATTTCTAGTAATGGAATGGGATTTGTTTTGTCCTCCTTTATCCATTCATCCATTATCCTCCGCTTTATCCGGGACGGGGTCGCAGAGGCAGCCGTCTAAGCCGAGATGCCGGACTTCCTGATCCACATACACTTCCTCCAGCATGTCCTGGGTCTCCCACGAGGCCTCTTCCCAATAGGACATGTCTGGAACCCCTCCCAAGGGAGGCGACCAGGAGGCTCCGAAACAGATGCCTGAGCGACTCGACTCCGAGCTCCTCACACGATCTTGGAGGGTGTGCCCAGCCACCCTGTGAAGGAAACTCATTTCGGCCGCTTGTATTCGCGATCTTGTCCTTTCGGTCATTACCCAGATCTCATGACCATAGGTGAGGGTGGGAACGTAGATTGATCGGTAAATTGAGAGCTTTACCCCGACTTGGCTTCCTTTTCCTCCTTTAGTATCTTGTAAAGCCAGACGTTTGTGGTAAAAATATTATGCCATCCATCTTCTTCCACTTGTCCGTTGCCGGGTCGTGGGGGCAGCTGTTGGAGCTGCACCAGCCCCTATGGCTCCTCCTGCAGGTGGTGGGTCCACAGAAGGACGGCCTCATGGTTCCAAACGGGCCTGTTGGTCTCTCATAGGGGGCTTCACCCATTCACACTCACATGTGGAGCCACAATGCGGTCAGAATCACCTGGCTGGAAGATTAACCTACTGTACATGTTTTTAGTGGTAGGGGAAACCGGAGTACGCGGAGGAAACCTACGCAGACACGAGGAGAACATGCAAACTCCACACAGAAAGGTCCCGTCCAGGGATCGAAGCCAGTGTTTCTGCAGGGCATTAAAAGTCATTCAATGAACTGTGCCAAAATGAAGGCATTAAAATTACATTAAAAAGCATTAGATTCAAACTGGCATTAAATCTAAATTTATTGGAACGTTATAATATCACTCAACAATGTTTACTGTATGTGTTAAAAAAAAAAAAAATGACGGTGTAGAACATATTCATTTACAGTTTTGACTGAAATTTCCCACATTTTTTTGTTTAAAAAAATGCCTGTTTTGTCCAATTCTCTTTCTCCTATCTGATGAAATGTTTGAATCTTAAAAGATGATTTATGTTTTTTTCTGCGTTTGTGGCATTAAAATATACTATTTAGGCATTCAACGTGGCATTAAAAAGCATTCAATGTGACTTGCTTCTGCCTGTATAAACCCTATTCTATCTGTTGACCTTCTCCCTTTAACCTCTGCAGCACCGTTCCTTAGTCGACCTAAACATGCTCTGGCCAGCGTTTACCCGGCTAAAATGGGGCGTGGCATGGCAAAACCTCTGAAAACAACTACTGCTGTGTGCGTGGGTGTGTTTGTGTGTGTGTTGAAATCTATTCCCCGTCATTCATTCTCAATAATTCCTGACGCTCTGAATAATCCAGCGCAGTCTGCCCCAGTGCCGCTCGGTTAAAGAGTATTTTGGGCTCACACGTCTCCTCTAATGTGTCTATTTAATATTCCACACACTTACCTGCTCATGCATTTTCCATCAGCGGGAAACACACCTGAGAGAGGCGCCAAAGGGCTCCTGGCTCACAGCTGTTTCCTGTCCTGAGCCATCAGCTTCTGTCATATGTTTCACTGAACCACTAAGCTGTAAACAAACCAAAAAAAAAAAAAAAAAATCATGATGTTAAAGTGAATACATCAACGTTACAACTGGTATCAGTAAAGTGGATATATGTATTCGACGTGTTTACCTTAGATTTGGGGACACATATCCTAGGTACTTTTTAGGTTTGTGGTCAATTCCATTCGCTGCTCATAGAAAGGTACAGTGTCTTTAAATCTGTGTGGATACTTTTTATAGTTTTAAGAACATACAGCGGGAACTGTATGTGGCCCTCTGTAGATTCCAAAGACACAAGTCGGCAGCCCGTCTGTCGAGAAAAACGTAAACAAAGATATTTTTTTGAAAATTTGTGGTTTTCACTTTTTTGCAGAATCGTTCAGTTAAGGTCATAAAGAAGCCTCTCCATGTTTAAACTACCAGTATTGGTATATTTAAAAGCGTACATTTTTAGGTTCAAACCGACTAGTTTCAGAGCGTGCAGTAGGGGCGTGACTTTGTCTGTGTGTATTTACATACTGGGGAAACACCGCGGAGGAGGAGGAGGCACCGCTGCTTTGGTTTGTGTAGTCGACACATGCTTTAGTAAACAAATGCCACGCAAAATTGTCGATCAGTTTTCAGGTTGAAAAAGTCTTGTATTGTCAGAGAAATAGCGCACGCCGTGGGGGCGTGTGTGGTTTCATGACTATGCAACTCTTCCCTGTGTGGCTCTCAGAGCCCGCCGCTACTTACGCTGAAAAATGGATTTACCACGAGTTTGCTGAGCAGAAGGCACGCAAAGGTTACTTCAGACGGGGGAGTGAGAGTTTTTTTTTTTTTATCGCTGGTGGCTGCTGTGCCAGTGGTTGTTTGATGAGGCTATTGTGCTGTTGTAAGCTTACGTGGTGCGTTAGCATGGGAGACGGTCATGTAGTCACGAGGAATTAACCTGCTATTTACACGAAATCAAGATCTCTAGGCAAGGCAAGGCAAGTTTATTTGTAGAGCACAATTCATACACAAGGCAATTCAAAGTGCTTCACAGTTGCATAAAATTACAAGAAAACAGATCAAATCAATCATTAAAACAACAACATAAAAATTAATCCATGACAGTAAAAGGCAAGAGTGCAGATAAAATACTTTCAGTTTTCATCTGCTCGGGTAAAAAGAGCTGTTTTCAGCCTGGATTTGAACATTGTCAGAGTTGAGGCCTGTCTCACATCCTCATGAAGACTGTTCCAGATTTTAGCTGCATGAAACTGAAACGCAGCCTCACCGTGTTTAGTCCTGACTCTGGGAACCACCAGGAGACCCCTCCCTGAAGTTCTCAGGGCCCGAGATGGTTCATACGGCTCTAACATGTCAGAGATGGACTTTGGTGCTAAACCATGAAAAGACTTGTACACAAGCAGAGCTGTTTTAAATTCTATTCTCTGAGTGACAGGAAGCCAGTGCAGAGACCGGAGCACTGGACCAATATGGTCAAATTTCCTGGTTCTTGTCAGGACTCGAGCAGCAGTGTTCTGGATGTTCTGCAGCTGTCTAACAGCTCGTTTAGAAAGGCCAGTGAGCAGGCCGTTACAGTAGTCTAACCTGCTGGAGACAAATGCATGGATGAGTGTCTCTAAGTCTGGTTTTGACACTATTCCTCTGATCTTAATGTTTTTCAGATGGTAAAAAGCTGATGATGTTATTGCTTTAATGTGGCTGTTTAAGTTCAGGTCTGAGTCCATGATTACTCCTAGATTTCTAACCTGATTTTTTGGTTTTAGAGAGAGAGACTCAAGGTGACTGATAACACTTTGTCTTTGTGTCTGTGGGACAAACACAATGATCTCAGTTTTGTCTGAGTTTAGTTGGAGAAAGTTGTTTTGCATCCACAAACTGATCTGTTCGATGCAGTGACAGAGAGTATCTACAGGCCCCTGTTCACCTGCCATCAGTGACAGAGTATCTACAGGCCCATGTTCACCTGTATCAGTGACAGAGAGTATCTACAGGCCCCTGTTCACCTGCCATCAGTGACAGAGTATCTACAGGCCCATGTTCACCTGTATCAGTGACAGAGAGTATCTACAGGCCCATGTTTACCTGTATCAGTGACAGAGTATCTACAGGCCCATGTTTACCTGTATCAGTGACAGAGAGTATCTACAGGCCCATGTTTACCTGTATCAGTGACAGAGTATCTACAGGTCCATGTTCACCTGCCGTCAGTGACACGTAGATCTGAGTGTCATCTGTGTAGTTGTGGTACGACACATTGTTGCTGTTTGTTAGCTGACCCAATGGAAGCATGTACAAGTTGAATAAGAGGGGTCCCAAGATTGACCCCTGGGGGACTCCACAGGTCATGGAAATTTTGTCTGAGACACAGTTGCCAATTTCGACAAAGTACGTCCTATCCTCCAGATAGGACTTGAACCAGTTTAGCGCAGTACCAGAGATTCCCACCCAGTTTTCTAACCTGTGAAGTAAGATCCCGTGGTCCACTGTGTCAAAGGCGGCGCTCAGGTCCAGCAGAACTAAAACTGAGACCTTACCTGCGTTAGTGTTCATACGGATATCATTTGTCACCTTGATCAGAGCTGTCTCAGTGCTGTGGTGGGGCCTAAATCCTGACTGGAAAGTATCAAACACATTGTTAGATAGGAGAAAGTAAGTGAGCTGTTGATATATTACTTTCTCCAGGACTTTTCCTAAGAATGGTAGGTTTGATATGGGCCGGTAGTTGTTCAGTATCTTGGGATCAAGGCTGCTCTTCTTTAGAAGAGGCTTAATGACCGCGGTTTTCAAAGCCTTTGGAAATGCACCCGTCTCAAATGAAATGTTGACTAACTGAACAAGTTGTCGTAACAAGCTGGTCAGCACAGACTTCAGAAATCTAGTGGGTAATTCATCAAGGCAGCATGTGAATGAACTCAGACCGGAGATAACCTCTTCCATTGTTTTTTCAGTAACAGGTGTGAAATGTGTCAGCTCAAGGTGTTTATCTGGTGGCAGGGTTGGTATTTGTGTTGTTGAAATTATGGCATTTTTAATGCCTTGGACTTTGTCATAAAAAAATATTGCAAACTCATTGCACTTAGATGTAGAGATTAGTTCTAAGGGCAGAGAAACTGGAGGGTTAGTTAATCTGTTTACTGTGGAAAACAGAACACGAGAATTGTTTCTGCAGTTTGCGATGATTTTAGAGAAGTACCTCTCCCTTTCTCCACGCAAAATCTGGTTTTGCGTGAACTTAAACTACTCCATAAATGTAGTCAGTGCATCCCTAGCTTTCAGCCACTTCTTATTTAAGAGAGATCCGCTTCATATTTTCGGTTTTATTGTCAGATAAAGTTACTGCGCAGCGATACATCGCGATGTCGGCCTTTCCCTCTCGTGTATGTGCATTACTAAAACAGTACAGGAATCTTTTCTAAACTGATAACTTCAGTTATGTCCGGAGTCTGTAACTCTCTCTCAACGTGAGGCTGGAGCTGACCCAGGGAGGGACTGGGGAGAAGCTCGCAGGATTTTGACTGTAAATAAAAGAGTCGATTATTTGGTTTATTTGGGCTGCAAATAATTCATTAGTTACAACGATGTTCCCAAAGAAAGTAGGCAGAAGATAACTCATAAATGCCTACCCCCTCATACATTAACAAACATAGCTGTTGACATTCATTTCATTTCATTTCAGTTGATAATTCCTTAGTTTTTTAATTATTGCACTTAGGGGTAGGCGCTCATAAGCTTTTTGCTTCAGCCCACTCCTTTTGAGCAGAATGTATACTGCTCAAATAAACTAAATTAAAATAATGACTACAATAATGTCCATATGCATACCATCACATTGCTAAGATGATGAGATGATTTTCTCTGCGAGATTGGGTCCTATATTTACAAAGTATTAAATTGCTCGAAAGCTTCACTCGTATCTTCTATTTTTTCATTATCATTATGGATAATGTAATCTATAGGTCAGTTTATGGTTATGACTATTTAATACTTTCCATATTTCTGTAATCTTGTTTTTATTGCTTTCAAGCAGATTTGTATAATTATCTTTCTTGCTAGCTCATACAGTTTTTGCCCGTTGCTTGAGCACATTTTGCAAAACTTTGCTCATTGTGCCAAAACTACACACAAGTAAACTTGACACAACACTGGAAAAGTATACCATTCACATCTGTGTCGAATTTAAAATTCTACTATCAAAACCTAAACTCTACTATCAAAACCTAAACTCTGCTATCACAACCTATACTCTGCAATCAAAACCTAAACTCTGCTATCAAAACCTAAACTCTACTATCAAAACCTAAACTCTACTATCAAAACCTAAACTCTGCTATCAAAACCTAAACTCTACTATCAAAACCTAAACTCTGCTATCAAAACCTAAACTCTACTATCAAAACCTAAACTCTGCTATCAAAACCTAAACTCTATTATCAAAACCTAAACTCTACTATCAAAACCTAAACTCTACTATCACAACCTAAACTCTACTATCAAAACCTAAATTCTACTATCAAAACCTAAATTCTATTATCAAAACCTAAACTCTACTATCAAAACCTAAACTCTACTATTAAAACCTAAACTCTACTATCAAAACCTAAACTCTACTATCAAAACCTAAACTCTACTATCAAAACCTAAACTCTACTATCAAAACCTAAACTCTACTATCAAAACCTAAACTCTACTATCAAAACCTAAACTCTACTATCAAAACCTAAACTCTGCTATCAAAACCTAAACTCTGCTATCAAAACCTAAACTCTACTATCAAAACCTAAACTCTGCAATCAAAACCTAAACTCTGTTATCAAAACCTAAACTCTACTATCAAAACCTAAACTCTGCAATCAAAACCTAAACTCTGCAATCAAAACCTAAACTCTACTATCACAACCTAAACTCTACTATCAAAACCTAAACTCTACTATTAAAACCTAAACTCTACTATCAAAACCTAAACTCTACTATCAAAACCTAAACTCTACTATCAAAACCTAAACTCTACTATCAAAACCTAAACTCTACTATCAAAACCTAAACTCTACTATCAAAACCTAAACTCTACTATCAAAACCTAAACTCTGCTATCAAAACCTAAACTCTGTTATCAAAACCTAAACTCTACTATCAAAACCTAAACTCTGCAATCAAAACCTAAACTCTGTTATCAAAACCTAAACTCTACTATCAAAACCTAAACTCTGCAATCAAAACCTAAACTCTGCAATCAAAACCTAAACTCTACTATCACAACCTAAACTCTACTATCAAAACCTAAACTCTACTATCAAAACCTAAACTCTGCTATCAAAACCTAAACTCTGCTATCAAAACCTAAACTCTACTATCAAAACCTAAACTCCACTATCACAACCTAAACTCTATTATCAAAACCTAAACTCTGCTATCAAAACCTAAACTCTACTATCAAAACCTAAACTCTGCTATCAAAACCTAAACTCTGCTATCAAAACCTAAACTCTACTATCAAAACCTAAACTCTGCAATCAAAACCTAAACTCTGTTATCAAAACCTAAACTCTACTATCAAAACCTAAACTCTGCAATCAAAACCTAAACTCTGCAATCAAAACCTAAACTCTACTATCACAACCTAAACTCTACTATCAAAACCTAAACTCTACTATCACAACCTAAACTCTACTATCAAAACCTAAATTCTATTATCAAAACCTAAACTCTACTATCAAAACCTAAACTCTACTATCAAAACCTAAACTCTACTATCAAAACCTAAACTCTACTATCAAAACCTAAACTCTACTATCAAAACCTAAACTCTACTATCAAAACCTAAACTCTACTATCACAACCTAAACTCTGCAATCAAAACCTAAACTCTGCTATCAAAACCTAAACTCTGCTATCAAAACCTAAACTCTACTATCAAAACCTAAACTCCACTATCACAACCTAAACTCTACTATCAAAACCTAAACTCTACTATCAAAACCTAAACTCTGCTATCAAAACCTAAACTCTACAGTCAAAACCTAAACTCTACAGTCAAAACCTAAACTCTACAGTCAAAACCTAAACTCTACAGTCAAAACCTAAACTCTGCTGTCAAAACCTAAACTCTGCTATCAAAACCTAAACTCTTTACTATGACTGTCATGACAGCTTATATTTCACTTGAGGTAGAGCTGCATGTGGCACTCTATTCACTTAGTCTACATAGATACACAAATTGAACAAATAAAATTTTAATATGGTCTTGCCATACGATATCAAACTTGACAATTTAATCCTTAATTTACAGAATCAGGAGAACTAGAACACATTGAATAAAAGCAACGAATGACTAAAACTACAATATTCAACCAGATGTAACACTACACAATTATCTATAATACAAAAATCTATGCTAAAAAAAATCTACCTAAATGCTATAAATAATTGCAAACCTGACAATCATTGAAAATAATCTCACTATTCCTTCTCCAACTCGCTACGGGGGCAACGGCGTGAGCGAGACTGGTCCGTTTTTATAGCCCAGAGCGACAAGGCAACTGACGTCAGGCTCCACGCCTGCGCAAATACTGGCGCAAACCTGAGCTCCTCCGGCAGAGAAGAGGGCCGTAATACTGTAAAGACGCCTCGCCATGAGTCTTTCTGTTGACTTTAGGAATAACTAGGAGACCCCTGCCCGAGGAGCGAAGGGGCCGTGAAGGTTCATAAGGTAAAAGCAGTTCTGAAAGATAAGAAGGACCAAGACCATTAAGACATTTAAAAACCATTAAAAGAACTTTAAAATGGATCCTGAAACACACGGGGAGCCAATGCAGCGACTCTAAAACCGGTGTAATGTGGTCCCGCCTCCTGGTCTTCGTCAGGACACGAGCTGCTGAATTTTGTAAAAGTTGTAAACCTGAGATACTCTTTTTGGGAAGACCAGAAAGCAGGGCATTACAGTAGTCAATACGACTGGTGATAAAAGCATGCATGAGCGTCTCCGTGTTGGCCCGAGAGAGAATGGGGCGGGGCTATGTTCTTTAGATGGTAAAAACCTATCTTTGTGATATTCTTAATGTGTGGAATTAAAGTCAGCTCAGAGTCAAAAATCACACCCAGGTTCTTCACCTGTGAGGAAGGATTAAAAGACAATGACTGTAGTTTGGGTAAAAGTTTCTCTCTCTGGGCCTGAGGACCGATGACTAAAACTTCAGTTTTGTCCTGGTTAAGCTGGAGAAAGTGTTCTGCCATCCAGGATTTGATCTAAAATGCAGTTAAAAAGTGCATCCATTGGCCTGGTGTCCTCAGGAGACATGGAGATGTACAACTGTGTATCATCAGCGTAACTATGAAAGTGTACTCCATGTCTCCTGATGACATCACCAAGAGGGAGCATATACAGGTTAAAAAGCACTGGTCCTAAAATCGAACCCTGGGGCACACCACATGTAATTCTGTTTTTGTAGTTATTTATGTATATTTGTTATTTATGTGAAGATTTATGTGGGCTGGTGCTATGTGATTTGGGCAGCTCCAACAGCTGCCCCCACGACCCGGCAACGGACAAGTGGAAAAAAATGGATGGATGGATGGATGTTATTTATGTATATTTGCTGGTGGGGACAATTTTAATGATTTTTAAGCACTGTAAAGCACTTTGTGTTACATTTTGTATGAAAAGCGCTTTATAAATAAAGTTTGATTTTGAAGTTTGATTTGATTCTGTGGACCTTAGAGGAGCAGGTATCCACACTTACCATGAATGTCCTGTCTGTGAGGTAGGATGTAAACCATTTGTGGACAGCACCAGAGAGGCCGATGTGTTTTAAACGAGTTAAAAGAATAGTCTGGTCGACTGTATCAAAGGCAGCGCTCAGATCCAGTAGAACCAACACTATCAACATTATAGAATCATAACATTGACTTCGTTTTCCTTAAGTCACTTTGTAACCAGTTTGGGAGTTTGCTTTGGGTCATTGTCCATTTGGAAGACCCATCTGCGCCCAAGCTTTAACTTCCTGCTGATGTCTTAGATGTTGCTCCAATATTTCCACATCGTGTTCTTTCTTCATGATGTCATCTATTTTGTGAAGTGTCTCCCACAGCAAAACAACCCCACAGCATGATGCTGCCACCCCCGTATTTCACAGTTGGAACGGTGTTCTCAGGCTTGCCAGATTCTCCCTTTTTCCTCCAAACTCGATGATGGTCATTATGGGCAAACACTTTTTTTTTCCATCAGGCCACAGGAAATCTCTCCAAAAATGAAAATCTTTATCCTTTTTTTTATTTGCAAACTCAAAACTGGCTATTTTATGTTTCTTTTGGAGTCAGAGCTTCTTCCTGGCAGAGTTCCCTCTCAGCCCATGTGAAACAGGACTTGTTTCACTCTGGATAATGACAAACTCTTACCAGGTTCAGCATCTTCACCAGGTCTTTTGTTTCTGGGTTGATATTCACATTTCAGACACAGCACGTTCACCTCTGGGACACAGAACCCGCCTTCTTTCTGATCTGTATGATGACTGGACATTTCCATCATTGTTTTAACCAATGAATTACACCCAAGGATGAACTAGACTTGTGCTTCCAAGGTTTGTTTAAAAGTATAGTAGGGATGTAATGATTAATTGAAAATCAATTTAATATGTATAAAATGTGAATCGATGTAAAAAATAAAAGAATCGATGTTAAAGTTGACCCAGTTGGCACCCTCAGCTA
Source organism: Proterorhinus semilunaris (assembly GCA_021464625.1). Classification (NCBI taxonomy): domain Eukaryota; kingdom Metazoa; phylum Chordata; class Actinopteri; order Gobiiformes; family Gobiidae; genus Proterorhinus; species Proterorhinus semilunaris. The sequence goes on along the minus strand of CM038360.1, from coordinate 30,912,326 downwards.
CTCTATTTTGCACGATTGGAATAGCTTTATTCTCACATTGCATCGTTGGAAACAGTGAGCTAACTTTTTCTCAAGACAAGCTTCACACCTCCCCCGCCTCACCCCAACACACGCCACACCATGTAAACACATACACGTGCAGGCATCGAAGCAGCAGGCGCAGCTAAAGTTAGCGGCTTTGAGATTAGCGTTAGCGGTTAACACAGAGTTTAGCATTTTGACAGAAGTTTACCAAAGATCTTAAACTGACAAACATCTGACCAACCTGCACTTGATGCAGCAGAAATCCTCATCAATTGTCCGCTTGTCAAATAATCCAACATCTACAGGAGCTGTCATGTCTTTTTCCTCCCTATGTTTCATAAGGCTGCTGTGAGGCGTTCGAGGGTTGTGGGCAGTGCTTTAAGTGGACAAAAAGAAGTGCCGGTACTCTATTTTTTGTTCTGGAGCTTGTGCTGTCATTGCAGCTTGTCAGACTCCATTCTGTCTTCAGTCTGCCTCATCTCAGTCCACATTAGTTTGTTTACATCCATATTTACCCCTTTGTTTTGTTTTTTGTTGCATTTACGAGGCCAAACGGGGCACACCACTCTCGTGCTCGTCGCCACTTGTGAGAACCTCAATGACCGCGGCACAGGTGGGGTCAGCCAACGCGTCTCTGATTCTGACCTTGTTGTTTAACTGCTCTGAAGCCAGGAGAGCAGAGTCAAGTGTTCATTGTATTTGAACCGAGCAGAGATGGTTGTGTTTCACGCACCCTCTCCGGGATCCGCCTGTCTGTGTGGACGAGCAGCACGTTGACTTGTTTACAGCGACGCATGTGCTTTTCACTCATTAAACTCAAGGGAGTATGGGTAATGTAGTCTCTGCTCACGATGGGACGAAGTAGGAAGCGTGCATTGTGAAGGGCGCGCTGAAAAGCAGCGGAGCAGCCAAAGGATTAAAACCGAGGTGCAAATGAGCGTAATGGTATGCTAAAAGCACGTTCTTGGTGCACGGAGAGGTGGCGGTACTGAGTACCGGCCCACTTAAAGCACTTGGTGTGGGGAAAAAAACTGCACTGTAAAATGAGTTCTAAATGGTAGTATCAAGTCTCAACATTTTTGCTTTGCTACATATCGGGAAGCTGAACTCCCTGCCCTCCCTTCTGCCCCTCTTCCCCCACCCCCCGCTCCACAATCAAGGATGAGAGAAATATAAATCAGTCACATGGTTTGACAAATAAAAAATAAAAAATCCTATTTATGCTGAAAACATGTACATTTACAAGCACTCATGTCAAAATGATTATAGTTTATTATATTATAATTTTCATGTCTTGTAATTTTTAGTAATGTAAAGTTCTCTTACTGAGACAGTTGCAGTTTGTTACAAAGCCAAAAATGCAGATGTTAAAACAAAATAAACATAGGTATGAATGAGTCATATTCCTTTTCTTAAAAAAATGTATGTAAACTTTTGACTTAGTAAAAAGTAACAAACATTTCTACAAAATTCTCTGTCATTCTTCTGACATTTGACAAAAATAAATATCATTGACCCAAGAAAAATAAATTAATTCTGGTTTTATGACCGTGATGAAAAAATGCAAATGTGTCTTTTTCTGAAAGATATCAAAACATATAGTTCCCACTGGAATAACATGGAGTTTATAGAGGGCTAAGAAACCTCCAGAACGACTACGTGTCTGAGTGCTATGCTCTTGTTTGTGTGTGTTGTACTTTGATGGGAGGTGTGTACTGTCCCTGCATGGAGTACAAACACAGTGTTCTTCCAGATTGTTCTGTGACTCCTAAGTGCATTAGATGAGCTGTGACAGGAGACAGCAGGCGGGATCAGAGAGGTGACACTCCGCTCTCCTCTCCTCGAGCGTGGAAGATGGATGCTCTTTATGACATTAGCGTTATCAGGTGCAGAGGCTTGTTTCCTGCCTTGTCATCACTTCATTAATCGAGTCTAATCCGAGTCTAAGGCCCGTGCAGCGATCACCGGAGTCACTCTGCTCCGTCTAGGATCTGCTGATGCCTTTAAAGGTTATTAGTAAGGAGACAAGGAGCTGATACTGGTATCGGATATCAGAGCCGATACTGAAAGAAATATGGTATTGATTCCAAACATCCAATACTGACCCCATACCTTTTATGGCTCTCACTATTTTAAAAACATAACTTTCACCAACTAAATCTAAGTGAATATCGACGTGCTGTACCTCATTTTGAAGTTTCTGAACCTGGAGAGTTCAATCGCTAATGCTATCTGTAGGCCGGGGATAGAAACTCTGAAGTTCATTCATTCCTTTATTTATTTCTTACTATTTTTATCCCCCAAGGAAGGAAGACTAATACATTGAAAATACGGACATTACAAAAATAAACCAAAAACACTCGCATTCAGTTGTTCTTGTTCATTCCTTTGATGGAGTGTGGTACAAAGGAGTTTTTATTGCGGTTGTGTTACAGAAGGAGGATCCTAAACCACCACCTCAGACGGTAGCAGCTCGTATTTACAGTCGAGCGCATGAGAAGGATCGGCTCTGATTTCACCAGCCTGCGACAATATGGATAGAAGTAATAAAATCATATTGGCCACTGCAGACGAGAAGAATAACTGATCTAACATGTTTGAAATGCACAAGTTGTCGGATTCAGAATTGTATTTATTGCCATGGTTTGAGAACAGGTTCACAAACTAGGATTTTTCTCAGTACAATCATGCAACATAAAACATACACAGAATATAGATAAAAATAGGCTATAAAACTTTAAACTATAAGGCTATAAGGGCATGGATAAAGAAGAATAAAATAAATAAATAAAAATAAATAGGATATAAAATATAAGATGACAACAATTTGACATAGATTGAATTCAGTGATGTGCAGGTGTATCAAGTGATGGCAGCAGATCTAAGTGCGGCCATACCACATAGTGGAATAGAGCAGTGCAAATGGCCGAAACAGGTTATAATGTTCATGAGTCTGATAAAGAGTTACTGGGTCTTGTTATTGTTCATGAGTCTGGTGGCTGAGGGGAAAAAAACTGTTCAAGTGGCGGGAGGTAGGGGTCTGCCCTAGGGTCAGATCAGATCACTTGTTTGTCCATTATTTATAGATATAATTGATAATTGACATGTAACAAAAGATGAGACCTTGATCTCACTCTGGAGAATAGGACCCTTCACGCAGTCACATACTTGTAAGTAACATATCAGTTGATACTCAAGCCCCTGGCGTCGGTACTGGAAGCAAAGAAGCTGGATCGGTGCATCTCTAGTTTTTACTTATCTTTCTTAATCTTTTTTGTTCAGTATTTTGCTTGACTTAAAGCTGCCCTCAGTTGTGTCTTTTGGAATTTTTGTCAGTAGGTGTCAGCAGTGAACCCTGCTCTTTCTGTTTATTCATTCACACAGAACTATTATGTTTCTAGTTTAAACAGCAAAAAACTAAAACGTAAAATGAAACATTAATTTCCCCCTGTTAGGGCGCTGTGTCGTTTCCCAGCCGTGTTCAGAACAAACACTGAAGAGCATGTATATTCAGTCACACATAATGCAACATGTCTTACTAATGGAGTGGTGCGGAGCTATTGTAAACACACTTGGCGTTGTGCTAGAGGGGCTAACTGCTGCTGCTTCCTGTAAATAGAGTTGAACAGAGCTAATGCGTTCTCTGCAGCAATGAACTAGACCTCTGTCCAATCTCGTATTCATGAATTCAGCCTGATCACCGGCATTCAGCGCTGACACTCATTTGCATATAAAGTGGCCATGCAAAGTGGCAAGGAAATGCAGTCGCGCAAATTACTCCATTGAGAAAATGTTCTTAGTTACCCAAACTATTATGATACAAACACAAGCCCACGTGCCTTCATATTCTCTTATATCCTGACATGCTGAACTTTTAATAAGCAATAAGCTGCCACTGTGTGTAATCATGTTTCATGTAGAAATTATTTCATAAATATTTAGAGCTACTCTAAGTGATCCCATTTTGATGGACCGGCATGGTTGCATTCCCACACTGCATCGCTAGAATGAATGAATAGTTGTTATTATTGTGTCTTGCATACACACTGCATGCCCAGCCCCAATGGGCTTATAAGACACCAATAGCACCAGCAAAAGGACCAGTTGCCAGACAGTCGGCACAATATACGATACATAAACTTATTTGAACAAACAAGTCTGCAGGCTTTACAAACAAAAGAAGCCAATTTAAACACATTAGAATTAAACAACCATTTCATCTTGTCATCACTGATCCAAGACATTTCAGGCTTTTGAACAAACAATTCACCAAACAATACATTTCTAAGATTATCGTACTGTGGACAATATAACACAAAATGAGTTTCACTTTCAATCTCTCCTAACTCACACAGTCTACAGAGTCTGTCCTCTTCAGGAGTTTGAGTGAACCTGCCAGTTTCTAAGGCCAGGGGAAGGATGCCCGTTCACAGCTGAGCATCAAAGATCTTTGGTTCCTTGTCAGGTTTGCCTTTACATTCAACTCAGTTTCAAATACATCTTTAATTTGTAAGTAAGTCCTTAGCTTTGGCTTTGCCATAATCCCAGTCAACCATTTTTGTTCAAAGTTTGACATTAAAATTGATCTAATGGTTTTAACACTACAGGACAAATTATTCTGGAATACATACTGGAGTTGTGCACCCAAGGATACTTATTTTTACTCCATAGAAAAACTTTTTTTGTTACTCTATTGTCAGACAAGTTAATGATCGATTCCACAGTCTCACCATTTCACATTTCCTTTGGATTTGCTAGATGCGCCACTGTCTCAAACAGCGAGGAGACCGCCGCCGCACCTCCCTCACCTCACAGGACACTTCCTACCACATGCCTCACCCTCACCTGCCCCCAAATCCAGACTGTACACTGTATCAGTGAGTGAGTCTGGTCACCGCTGCGTTGATTCCATTTCCCACAGCGGTACATACCCAGGAAGCGGAGTAAACCAATCAGCAAAGGGCGGGCGTCTGCCGTTGATGCGGCGTTATTAGCGGTTTTGTGTTAATATTCCTGCAGGATTATGAATCACGAAACTCGTGATTCATAATCTCTCTCGTGCGGCGTTTGTAGTTTGGTGTTGAGGGACGCTGCTCGTGAACAACACGTGACGCAGATGAACTAATCTGATTGCACAGGATCGGTTTGATTTTACTGATACCGCCACCGGGGGCGGAGGTCCAGACCGATTCCTGGGAAATCTTTGTATAACTTAACGCTGCTTTAAACTTCTCCACAGCTTTATCCCTGACCTCTCTGGTGAGCTCCTTGGCCTTCATGATGTTGTTTAGTGACCAATACACTCTGGCCATAGCTCTGAGGCCCTCACAGAACAGCTGGAATTATACTGAGAGTAGATTACACACAGGTGGCCTCTATTTAATGGTTAGGGCAAGGTGTGAACTTTCTGCAGTCATTAGGAATGTTATAAAGGCCATTTAATGCACTCAGAAAATGCTGTATGAATACTTATGCACGCCACACTTTTCACTTTTCTATTTTCAGAAAAATAACAGAATCATGTATCATTTTGCTTTCACTTCACAGTTGTCTGTTACTTGTGTTTGAACTTTCAGTAAAAAAATCAAAATCAAATCTTTATGTTTAGGGTTGTAAACATGACAAAATGTGCAAAAGTTCAAGGTGTATTAGTACTTTTGCAAGGCGCTGTATTTGTCACATTTGGACTCATACTTCTGCCTGTACAGTCTACAACCTCCGCAGCTCCTTCAACCCAACTCTAGGAGTTTGGAACCTTTGGTTCATGATGTGGGTTGAAAGGACAGGAGAAACTGGGATAACATACAAAGTCCACTCAGAAAGTCCCCACATGGACCGGGAATCGAGCTCTGGATGTACTTTTTGTACTGGCTTGGTGTTGTCATGGTTATATTCCATTCTCAGGACCATTGCATTATTAAACTTATGGTTATTATACTCCTTTGTACTTTGGTGTAAAGCTCCTGTCTTGTCTCTGTGTCTGTGCTGCAGGAGTTTGAGCAGTTCCACCAGCGCCTGGCCGATGTGTCCCGACATGTGCGCATCCCCCTGCCCGTGTCCAACGTCCTGTGGGAGCACTGCATCCGGCTGGCCAACCGCACGCTGGTGGAGGGGTACTGTCCTCTTACACTCCTGTTACACGTGTTCACTCTGCGTGTTCACTCTGCGTGTTCACTCTGCGTGTTCACTCTGCCTGTTCACTCTGCCTGTTCACTCTGCCTGTTCACTCTGCGTGTTCACTCTGCGTGTTCACTCTGCGTGTTCACTCTGCCTGTTCACTCTGCCTGTTCACTCTGCCTGTTCACTCTGCGTGTTCACTCTGCCTGTTCACTCTGCGTGTTCACTCTGCCTGTTCACTCTGCCTGTTCACTCTGCCTGTTCACTCTGCCTGTTCACTCTGCGTGTTCACTCTGCCTGTTCACTCTGCCTGTTCACTCTGCCTGTTCACTCTGCGTGTTCACTCTGCGTGTTCACTCTGCGTGTTCACTCTGCCTGTTCACTCTGCCTGTTCACTCTGCCTGTTCACTCTGCGTGTTCACTCTGCCTGTTCACTCTGCCTGTTCACTCTGCCTGTTCACTCTGCGTGTTCACTCTGCGTGTTCACTCTGCCTGTTCACTCTGCCTGTTCACTCTGCCTGTTCACTCTGCGTGTTCACTCTGCGTGTTCACTCTGCCTGTTCACTCTGCCTGTTCACTCTGCCTGTTCACTCTGCCTGTTCACTCTGCCTGTTCACTCTGCGTGTTCACTCTGCGTGTTCACTCTGCCTGTTCACTCTGCCTGTTCACTCTGCCTGTTCACTCTGCCTGTTCACTCTGCGTGTTCACTCTGCGTGTTCACTCTGCGTGTTCACTCTGCCTGTTCACTCTGCCTGTTCACTCTGCCTGTTCACTCTGCGTGTTCACTCTGCGTGTTCACTCTGCGTGTTCACTCTGCATCCACACAATGTCAAAGGGACATTCTCTTCTTATACTTAGTAAAAAATATTTCATTGTAGTTTCACTTTTAAGGCTGGTACATAATGTACTGTTTTTTTATTTTATTTTTTTTAAAGTCCTTAGTGTTTCTCCCATAGCTTCTCCCCAGTCCCTCTGCTGCCTGTAGCTCCGCCCCTGGTCCTGCTCAGTCTGGAGCTGCTCGAGCCTCTCTCTGAGAGAGAAACACAGACTCCAGACATCAATGAAGTCCAAACTTTAGCCTGGACTCCTGTTGTTCTGCGTTAGTTACTTTTGTAACGCGCTCATACACGTGTGGAAAAGGCCGACATTACGACGTGTATCGCCGCTCCACACGTGATCGCATTGTTTATGTTTCACTCCACAAACCCAGCGTAACTTTATCTAACCATAAAACCTAAAATATGAGGCAGATCTTTCTCAAACAAGAAGTGGCTAAAAGCTAGAGATGTACTGACTACATTTATGGTTTAGTTTAAGTTTGTAGAACAAACTTAAAACATGCAACCTTAAAAAAAAAGTACAAAAAGAGAGAGAAAAAAAACGGCTCACTTGTGAGACTCGGCTCTCAACGTTCACTTAAAAAGAGCCGTCTTTGTACCGACTCGTTCGCGACCGACCCATCACACCGAGGGCTGCATGGTGACGTTTATACGGCGTTGAGGGCCACAAACCGGTGGACAATGAAGTGAAACTTTCAACTGGGTGCATTTAAGAGAGGTTTTAACTGTGTCCCACACCTTTATTTCCACCTGGAAGCTTAATGCAGCTCTGTCTTATATTATTAGGCTATAATATGCGTGCAGATTGAGTACATCTCTGACGATGTGTGCCAATTCAACAAGAAGCCGTTAACAGGACCAGGGGTGTTGACACTTCACAAAAAGAATCACATGCATTTCAGAACAAGTTTGTGGAGGTTTAAACCACATGGTTTGGAACTGGGTAGCTGTGTTCCTGCAAAGGTACCAGTATGTTATTCAAAAAAACATTATGTTTCTACTGGCACCAAAAAGAGTTGGACTGAAAACTACAGAATCTTTAGATTCTGGGTTTTGCCGCCTTAAGGTGGCAAAAAGCTAAGGTAAAATGAAGATTTTACTAAAGAAACGTATTTTTATAGAGGTTCCCAAACTGGGGGTTCCAAGTTTTTGTCAAGATATAAATAATAACATTGCTTTAAATTTGAAGTAAATTACATCAATCAAGAATCAAAACAACAAACGAAACCGTTATTAAACCAGATTTGAAATGTTTTGACCCTTGTAATGAGCACATGTTGATTCCATGTTACTTTGGGGGCCCAGGTGTCCACATGGAACTTTTCGGGTGATGACCTAAAAAGTTTGTTCTAAATAATTGAATAATGTAGTTAAAAAACGGTGCGACGGTGGCGCAGATGGTAGAGCGGGTCGTCTCATGATCGGAAGGTCGGGGGTTCGAATCCCGCCTCCTGAAGGTGCACATTGTCGTTGTGTCCTTGGGCAAGACACTTCACCCTCCTTGCCTCCAGTGTCTGTGTACACTGGTGTATGAATGAGAGAGTGAATAGGTGAAGCCCCTTATGAGAGACCAACAGGCCCGTTTGGAACCATGAGGCCGTCCTTCTGTGGACCCACCACCTGCAGGGGGAGCCATAGGGGCTGGTGCAACTCCAACAGCTGCCCCCACGACCCGGCAACGGACAAGTGGGAGAAAATGGATGGATGGATGGATGGATAGTTAAAATAATTGCTCAAATGCCGGTACTGTGAACACATTCTTGTTGTAGTAAAAACAACCTAAAAAGTGGATATGGCCTTTGTGATTTTGATGAACTGTTCAGCCTCTGCAGACAAACCGATGGAAACAAAATCAACATATCCGATACACTTGGTGCATTTTGAGCCGAGCGGCAGAGTTAACATGTTCAGGTGACAGACCAGGCTTTTAGCAGTCAGTGGGGAGCGTCCTGTCTTCTCCTTCAGAAGAACTCTCAGCTGTAGCTCCCATCAGCCTGTCACTCACACATACTTCACCCTGAATGCACCAGGACAGGCCCAGACTGGAGACTGTCTGAGGAGGAGGCTGAAGAGGAAAAGTGAGGAGGTACCTCAAAGAGCTGAGAGAGTCGCAGTGGAAGCCAGTGTAATGTCTTCTGCAGAGAACACACTCGCTCCTGTTATGTCACGTGTAAAGCCTGCTAACCCTGTAGTTTAGACCTCGACAAGCGTGTGTTGATATGCAGGAGATTGTGGTCTTCAAAGTTCAGGAGGCGTTTGTTAGTGTGGTGGCCTACAAACCTTCCTTTGGCGCCTCAGCATTATGATATTTTACATTGTATTACTTATAATCATTTCTATATTTGGAAAGATAACCAAGGAAATACTGGTCAGAGGGCTACAGCAGTAGAAGAAGAAACAACAAAATTACTCAAAACTACTGTAATTACTGTTCTAGGACTGTTTTGTTGAAGAAGCTTAAACGCTGTATTGACGTTATATAACTTTATTGTTAAACTTCAAAACAAACATTGATTTTGCATATGCACCCCACACTCCACCACACTCTGGTTGTCAGCTGCTGTAGCCATAGCTGCCTTGGAGTTGATCGACAGTAGTGAGATGACCAGGACACGCAACATTCACAGTTTGGACCATTGGTTTCGCTAGGGGAAATGAATCCGTCATTTTGACAGACAGGGTCATAAAAAAATCTATCATGAGCATTTTTTATCTGTCATTAATTAATCTCATTATATGAGATCATAGTGTTTAATGATATTATTTATGTTCGGAAATAATCTGATTGTAGGATAAAAGGAGCTAAAATAAAGAATAATTTAACAAAAATTTTACAACAGAAACGTGGCCGTAAAAGTCTCAAAAGAGGACTTATTCAGAGCACCCTCTGCGTCAATATTAAGGCTCATATTTCACTATTAGAAATACAAATTGAAGCTTATTATTTGCATTTCCATCGTTTTGCCCTTTCTTAGAAGGCAAACTTCAAACGATACAATATTCAGCCGTTCACATGTGTGTCTTTGAAGCCTGCATTATACAAGCCTCCGCTGTGTGTCCTCTTACCTTCTTGCACCACGCGTCCTCTCTGTCCTTTGTGCATTTATCCAAGTCAATGCTCTCAGCTTCGATGTGAGTGTCCATCATGTTCAAACCATCTTTGCAGTGAAATCCTTTTTAGTCACTGTGCGAAATGGTGTGCAATACAGGCGGTGCTCCACAGTGATGTAGCTGCCAGACTCACATTGACTACTGAGCCACTTCTGCAAGTATTCCGTACGATGATTTGACCTCTGTAGATACGCCTGTGACATGGTCACAAAGCGCTATACATGAGACAATTTTACATTCACTTCATCCACGGTGGTGGTAAGCTACCTTCGTAGCATCAGTTTACCCTGGGGGAGACTGACAGAAGCGCTGTCGTAACTGCACACATCTGCGCCAACGGTCCCTCTGACCACCATCATTCATTCATGTGCACTGGCATATCATACATGTTTTTAGTGGTAGGGGAAACCGGAGTACCCGGGGGAAACCTACGCAGACACGGGGAGAACATGCAAACACAGAAAGGCCCAGTCCAGGTGGGAATCGAACCCAGGAGCTTCTAGCTGTGAAGCTAACCGCTGCGCTACTGTGCCGCCTACATAGGGTGTGTCTGAATTCCACAATTACGTAGCTTCTATGTCCTGATCCTAGCTCCTAACAATTGTCACGTGATAAGGTCAACTGTCAGATACCTACCCAGTGGCGGAAACAACAGGGGAAGTGATATCACCAACAGCTGTTTTATGTAAAACTACATCCCCCATATAGCATTGGACTACAAAAAACACTCCTACTGCAGCTACTGACTAATTACTCAAACAAGAACCACAATGACGATATGAAGCCACACAGAAAACGGACGATGATAAAAAGCTGTTTTATCTTGCTCTAGTCAAATATTCCTCCAAATTTTGTCCTTTGTTTCATCCTCAGAGAAAGATGCTGCATTAACACACAGTGAGGTCATTAACACACAGTGAGTTCATTAACACTCAGTGAGGTCTGCTCCTTCTCTGCACAATGGATAATAGTGTAATATGTGTTATAGTCCTGTTCATTATTATGTTGATTTTATATGTGCCATGGGCTTTTATGGAAGTGTGTGTGAATCTTTTGAGCCAGTCTTTTTATAAAGTTTGGCTCCTACATATTTTTTAATTTTATTTTTAATATTAAATGTGCGCCTGTCAATCAACAGTGGTTGTGCATGAATCACTCAAGGGTGGGGGCAAGGGGGGTGGGGGGATGCGGCGCAGTGGCTTATGGGATTGTACATAGCTCCTAATCGCTGTTGAGTTAGCATCAGAGGTCCCTATGCTAAAGGCGGTATGATAAGAAGCTTACAGGCTCCTTTTCCTAACTGACTACACTTAGACTCTGTCCTCTTTAGATACACTAACACTTAGCATCTGTCCTGTGTAGATACGCCAACACTTAGACTCTGTCCTCTTTAGATACACTAACACTTAGCATCTGTCCTGCGTAGATACGCTAACACTTAGACTCTGTCCTCTTTAGATACACTAACACTTAGCATCTGTCCTGTGTAGATACGCCAACACTTGGCATCTGTCCTGCGTAGATACGCCAACACTTAGACTCTGTCCTCTTTAGATACGCTAACACTTAGACTCTGTCCTCTTTAGATACGCTAACACTTAGACTCTGTCCTGTGTAGATACGCCAACACTTAGCATCTGTCCTGCGTAGATACGCTAACACTTAGACTCTGTCCTCTTTAGATACACTAACACTTAGCATCTGTCCTGCGTAGATATGCTAACACTTAGACTCTGTCCTCTTTAGATACGCTAACACTTAGACTCTGTCCTGTGTAGATACGCCAACACTTAGCATCTGTCCTGTGTAGATACGCCAACACTTAGCATCTGTCCTGTGTAGATACGCCAACACTTAGCATCTGTCCTGTGTAGATACGCCAACACTTAGCATCTGTCCTGTGTAGATACGCCAACACTTGGCATCTGTCCTGTGTAGATACGCCAACACTTAGCATCTGTCCTGTGTAGATACGCCAACACTTGGCATCTGTCCTGCGTAGTATGAATAAAAAAATAAAGAGCTAAAGGCCCAAAAATGCCGCTATCTGACTCCTCGCCTCGTTGTAAAAAACAGATAGATCAGGAAGGTTACGAGTTCTCAGAAGGCACTTTATTCTTAGATGGTGAGTTACAAGTTACATGTTATTCGTTCAGTTGTTAGGAAAAGTCTCTCCACAACATTTTCCTCCTGGGTAATTCTCTGCCTGTTAGCCCCTCCTACTCAATGCATAGCCACACTCACACTGCAGGACGCTCCAGTTGGCCATCCTGACTCACATCAAAGCCTTATCTCACCATCTGGAGATCTGATCAGCTCCTTCCTGACCACTCTTTATGGCCCAGTGACTTTTCACCTTTGATCGAGATTAGCATACATTCTTTAGCAGAGGGACGAAGGCTACCTGCCTCTGGCCAAATAAACAGGACGCCTGTTTATTGCCCCTCAAGGCCCAGTGACCTCTTCTACAGTTAGCATACAATATTCAGGGGGATAGTAAACAGACATTTTCAGATAATTGACAGTAGATACGCTAACACTTGGCATCTGTCCTGCGTAGATACGCTAACACTTGGCATCTGTCCTGCGTAGATATACGCTAACACTTAGACTCTGTCCTGTGTAGATACGCCAACACTTGGCATCTGTCCTGCGTAGATACGCTAACACTTAGACTCTGTCCTGTGTAGATACGCCAACACTTGGCATCTGTCCTGCGTAGATACGCTAACACTTAGACTCTGTCCTGTGTAGATACGCCAACACTTGGCATCTGTCCTGCGTAGATACGCTAACACTTAGACTCTGTCCTGTGTAGTTACGCCAACACTTAGCATCTGTCCTGTGTAGATACGCTAACACTTGGCATCTGTCCTGCGTAGATATAGGCTAACACTTAGACTCTGTCCTGTGTAGATACGTCAACACTTGGCATCTGTCCTGCGTAGATACGCTAACACTTAGACTTTGTCCTGTGTGGATACGCCAACACTTGGCATCTGTCCTGCGTAGATACGCTAACACTTAGACTCTGTCCTGTGTAGATACGCCAACACTTAGCATCTGTCCTGTGTAGATACGCTAACACTTAGAATCTGTCCTGTGTAGATACGCTAACACTTAGCATCTGTCCTGTGTAGATACGCTAACACTTAGCATCTGTCCTGTGTAGATGCGCGAACACTTAGAATCTGTCCTGTGTAGATACGCTAACACTTAGCATCTGTCCTGTGTAGATACGCTAACACTTAGCATCTGTCCTGTGTAGATACGCTAACACTTAGCATCTGTCCTGTGTAGATGCGCGAACACTTAGCATCTGTCCTGTGTAGATGCGCGAACACTTAGAATCTGTCCTGTGTAGATACGCTAACACTTAGCATCTGTCCTGTGTAGATACGCTAACACTTAGCATCTGTCCTGTGTAGATACGCTAACACTTAGCATCTGTCCTGTGTAGATACGCTAACACTTAGAATCTGTCCTGTGTAGATACGCTAACACTTAGCATCTGTCCTGTGTAGATACGCTAACACTTAGCATCTGTCCTGTGTAGATGCGCGAACACTTAGAATCTGTCCTGTGTAGATACGCTAACACTTAGCATCTGTCCTGTGTAGATACGCTAACACTTAGCATCTGTCCTGTGTAGATGCGCGAACACTTAGAATCTGTCCTGTGTAGATACGCTAACACTTAGCATCTGTCCTGTGTAGATACGCTAACACTTAGCATCTGTCCTGTGTAGATACGCTAACACTTAGCATCTGTCCTGTGTAGATGCGCGAACACTTAGCATCTGTCCTGTGTAGATGCGCGAACACTTAGAATCTGTCCTGTGTAGATACGCTAACACTTAGCATCTGTCCTGTGTAGATACGCTAACACTTAGCATCTGTCCTGTGTAGATACGCTAACACTTAGCATCTGTCCTGTGTAGATACGCTAACGTGAAGAAGTGCAGTAACGAGGGCCGTGCACTGATGCAGCTGGACTTCCAACAGTTCCTGATGAAGCTGGAGAAGCTCACCGACCTGCGGCCCATCCCCGATAAGGAGTTTGTAGAGACCTACATCAAGGCCTACTACCTGACGGAGAACGACATGGAGCAGTTCATCAAGAACCACCGGGTAAGTCAGAGCGCAGGGCACAGAGAAGTGATGTGATTGGACACATGCTCCATTCACAAACTTTTAATGAGGCTAATATTTCTGTATGTGTCCTATATCAAATAGGCGCATTGAATTGCCTTGTGTACAATATGTGCGGTATAATTAACATTGCCTTGCCTATATCTGTGTCTACTTGGCACTGAGGTTGGCTTTCCATAGCTTTAGCTACAGTTAGCTTAGCTTAGCATTACCCTTGTGCCAATGAAAAGATAAGTGCCTCCCTGTTTGGCATCAGCTGCAATAATCCTGTCTGTTTCATGTGTACATAGTTTGTGTTCAGGCTTAGTATTATAGTAAATAAAGGAGATGTGGAGGTTTAGAAAAATCAGTTTTGCACAGTTTGATCTCTAGTGCCGCCTGCTGTAGAAAACAAGTGCAACCTCACACCTGGGCAGAATGTGTTAGTCCAAGTCTCCGCTGTGTGAAAGTTGTTTATAGACCGATTTGGTCATGGACATCAGAATATGAGTCGCGGTGCAGACTTGTTTGTGTGGAGGTTCAAGCTTTGTGTGCTCTTCAGGAATACTCCATGAAGCAGCTGGCCAACCTGGTGAACGTGTGCCTGGGCTCTCACATCAACAAGAAGGCTCGGCAAAAGCTCCTGGCAGCTATCGACGACATCGACCGCCCCAAGAGATAGAGACGGAGGCTGAAAGACACCTGTGGACCTGTCCATCTGCTGTCCACGTCCACAAGCAGCTGGAAAGGCACTCGTCAGTCCAAACCGTGCTTTATATTTGCTCTGTGTAATCTAACTTCATGTGCACCGGGACTATAACAAGGCTGAATCACAAACGTGATTCGCACTTTCTCACAGATCCTTAAGAAGGAGACATCATGCAAAATGTTTGAGCTTTTAACCATGTTATAACGTTCACTCGTCAAACCTGGAATGGTTTCTTCTTCTTCTGCTGAAGTGCCCCGTACTGTGCTTTCTGGATTTTGCTGCGTTACTTTGCTTATTTAGCCCCGCCCACCTGGGTGGGCGGGGCTAAATAGGTGTCCCTCACAGAGAGTGACAAAAAATGGGAATAAATGGAAAACTTGTGAAAAAGCTCAAAGGAAAATAAATTTGCGTGGCCTCGGGCTGATCTCAGAGCAGGAAGACAGCGTGAAAAAGTGAACCATTATTTTTAGCCATATTTTCACATAATTTCTGTTGTGAGTCTACACAACAGGCTGTGAGGATCTGTAAAGACCCAAACAATATTTACACAGCGAAATGTTACGTTATTATAATAAATTAAATTAGACCTGCAGTCTAGCCATGAACACAAGATGGCGCCGCCTACCGTGAGTTCCCTGAATAAGGTGAATAGCTAGAATCCAGATGGAATAATAATAATAATACCTTTAATTTGTAATCAAGAAGAGTCCTCCACACTTTCAAACCCCAGACCCAGCACTCCAACTGCATTTTCTTACAGCGCCATCATTTTGATAAGATGGTATATTAATGGCTGCTTGTTTAATCTTTTAACTTTGGATACTTCCCACTGCTGGCTGCAGAGGGCGCCAGATGCATGCTCATAAAGGACCCATGTTTTGAGTTTGAAAAGATGGAAATTAAATGCTGCGACGCCCCAAAGTAGGTTTATTTTCGACAATTGAGCCACTTAGAGAC
Organism: Proterorhinus semilunaris; assembly: GCA_021464625.1. NCBI lineage: Eukaryota > Metazoa > Chordata > Actinopteri > Gobiiformes > Gobiidae > Proterorhinus > Proterorhinus semilunaris. Next base: position 30,896,439 of record CM038360.1, on the reverse strand, counting down.
GACACATTGCTGAAGGTGAAAACACACCTGGACATTTAAGCATGTTTGACCATTTGTACACTCCTTAAAGTTGGTACATCATCAAAGTCTCTCTGATTCTCATGCTCGGGTACAGCTTCTGATACTGACCTACATTGGACTGAAGTATGTTTAAAGCAGAAAAACACCAAAATGAAATACATGAAGTAAACAATGACATCTCTAATTCAAATGAATCGTTCCTAAACTTACAGAAGACCCTGAGTACCGCTGAATGGGGCAGTGGCAGCTCCACAGCCTGGGCCCCTTGTGCATCATGTCCAATGTTGTTCTATCATCGGGAACAGACCTGAGTATTGTCTCACTTCAGGAGCAACCCTGTTAAATGCGGTGGATTCTACTCCTGCTGAAGTGCAAACTGTTTTTCTTATGTTTCATCGAAGAGGGAACACCAAACTGTCCTTTCCTTACATACATCACATATCATCATCTCAAGTTACACGCAACGTAAAATCTCTACTGAGATGCTCAAGCGAATGTTCCTAAGGCACAGTGATGCCTTATGTCCTCTTGTAAAGCCCGTATAAAGCGAGATGTACGTAGGTTCAGGACTGTGACGGTCACAAAGAGAGAAAGGACAGATTTGTGAATAGACGTCAACTTCCTGAGGCTACAGCCAGAGGGCGCTGCCAGGAACTCCCTGAACACATGCGGAACGGTTCCAACATACTAGGGTTAGGGTTAGCGAGTTTCCTCTGCTCTGTAGCGCCCCCGATGGACAGTCTGTAGTGGGGACTTATTTAGTGTATGACGAATGTCTATTATTTATCTCTATTTATCCAGGCTGGGGACAGTAAACACTATTGTGAATCAATGATGTGTGTTGAGATTGTGATTCTGACCTAATAAACGAACTTTGTTCCTTCTTTTGTTTTACTAAAATCATGTTCCAGAGAAAGACAAGGGGTCCGCAGGGCATTAAAAAGCATTAAGTCATTAACTGAATTTTGCCAAAATGAACGTCTTAAATATCATTTAAAAGCATTAAATAAGATTCAAATTGGCATAAAATCTAAATTTATTGGAAAAATATGACATTGCTCAATAATCCTTACTTTGGAAGTTCATCGAAAATACTAAAATGATGGTCTAAAATATGTTAAGTTTGTCCAATTTTCTTTCCTCTGATGAAATGTTGGAAATGCTAAAAAATTTAATATGCAATGATTTTTTTTTTTTTTGGCATTAAAATATAGTATTTGGGAATTAAAAAGCATTATGTTAGCTGTATGTTGGCGCATTCTGAGCTACAGTGACCATACTGGGATCAAATATGAGGACTCTGGGTTTGCAGGCCCCAGTGCTCCGTCATGAGCCTCTTTAACATTTCTGTTTTACCTTTTAAAAGTCGATAAAGGCAGATTATCTTTTCGGTTCAAAGCTTGTCCAGTGGCTCGCTGTCACCCTGTCTGGTGTGGATGGACAGGAGCGAGCTGTGAGGAGACAGACGAGCGGATGGCCGAGGCTGATCAAAGAAGAGCCAGAAAGAATAAAGCAGCCACGCTCAAAGCTGCTGACCGGTCAGTTTCCCCCTTGCCCACTGCTCATAATGACCCAAGCTGCAGCGTGTGAAAAGTCTGTTCTTGTAAATGGCCTTGTTTTTCTGTGTGCCCGCTGATGAAAACACCTGCTCTCTGCCTGTGGGACGAGATGAACGGCGGGTCAGCCCGAGTAACGTAATACCAATGTCTAATGAGCGGCGGAGGGAGGACAGAGCTGAGTGGGGCAGTTATCAACCAGCACATGTATGGAAAAAGACGTCATATTTATCTCCTGACTAGTAGAGGTTGACCGATATATCGGCCCGATATTTCGGGATTTTACAATATTGGCAGTCGGTCAATCTAGCGCTGATCAAAGCCAATACCTCCGGAAACGGGATCTACCGTGTTTTGCATTGGGAAGAGTGAAGTCAGGTGACGAACACTAGCTTGTTGATGATATTCTCGCTCTCTCTCCTCCGGAGAAACACGTAGGGGGGGGGGGGGGGGTTTGTGCCTGACTTTCCCCGACCCTCAGTGCAGTGTCTAAAGGGACCAACGTGGACCTCTGACGGCCTGATCCTGAGCCGGCTCCGGGCCGTTTGATCTGAGGGCTCAGGGGGTCCCATGCGGGTGTCCCACAGGGCGAGGGCTTATCCACCAGCTCAGTGCTCGCTCATGTGCTCTCACTCACTGAGCAAGTCAGTTAAGTACTGGACCTGACTTTAGTATTTGTGTTGTGAACTCATTACCTTTACTCCACTACAGTGAAATATAATACTTTCTACTCCAAAACATTTCTGTAAAGCCGGGGTTCTCACCTGGTGGGTCGGGGCCAGTGGTTTGGCTCAGGATCATTTCTCGCCGTTATTTTGAGGACAGGGTTGTAAAAAAATCCATCAATAGCCGTTTTTATCCATCATTAATTCATCTCCCATTAGAAGCATGTTTCAGGTGTTTAAAGATCAGGATATTGAATATGAATTTTGTGACAGAAATGTGTTCAAACTTGTGTGTAAAATTCTCAAAGCCCGATTTATTCAGAGCTGATCATCAGCTCTGCTCGTCAATATTAAGGCTCAAAGTATTTGTATTTTCTCAATTTTAACGTAATGTTTAAGAAACAGTGGGCGAATGAGGTGATATTCAGCGGCACAGGGTGTGTCTTTGTAGCCTGCTCTGCTCTCCGTTACCTCTGTGGTGCACCACGCCGCTTTCTCTCTCTCCCACCAAAGGATAAAATGGTCTAAAGTTTTGATCAGCTGCAGAAACAGACTATTTCAGTTCATTTGTTGTTGCTTTAAATTGTTTGTCTCACTCCCTTTTCTTCTTGTTGTATTTTGAAGTTCTTAAAGGGACTATACATAAGTTTAACCACAAATAAATGTATACACATTTAAAACGTCTTCCTCATACATGCTCCAGCAATGCCCTGGTGAGTAGAATGAGCCCTGGCCTTTTCTCCTTGATTCCCTCTATATGTCTGTAAAGTCTCTTAAATAGTCTCTGCTCGGGTCGAACAAGCAAACAGCGTAATGCGTAATGACGTCATGCGCGTTCACGCTCAGCTGTAGCGTTAGCTGTAGCGTTAGCTGTATCTCCCCTATACTGACGCTGCCGAGCGAGTGGTAACTTTGGAAGGATGGATTTAGCGGAGAATAAAAGGAGACCGGCTTCAAGCACCATCAAAACTCCAGCCCAGACCCCGACTAACGAAAAGAAACCAAGAGTTTATTCCAGTGTGACAAAAAAGGCGAAAGTCGAGTCTGATCGGCGTAGGCAAAGAAACATCGGAAAATGTTGAGAGAATCTCTCAAAAGACTCGCAGCTTATTTTTGCTTGAAAGGTAAGACATTATGACTAAATACGTGGAGGAAAAGTGTTGATGCTTCAAAACAACGGTGTCCGACTGTCCGTGCATGTTGTACAAACTTCACTGAAACAAGCCATGAAATAATCATATTTGGAAGTTACCAAAATAGTTGATCTCATAGTTTTATACTACAGAGAAGTTGTGTAGTTTTAGTAGCAGACGAGTAGTGTCAGTAATAACAGTAATTGTGCTGAACCTACAAAACATTTGAGTAGTAACGGTGGTAATGGTGCTGTATTTACAATGGCAACAATAATGCTGCTAATGTTAGCTTTTCTTAGCCGCAAAATAAGCATGACTGTTCACGGATTTATCAGTAGTGAAACGAGTACAAAAAGTGCACGTGCCGTTTACAATATAGTTTACGAGTTAGCTACGCTAACTTTCTGCCCAGAGACGATTTAGGCTTTTCCTAGTAGCATTTTGTTGGGGCTGGTAAACCAACATAAACAATAATTAATTAAAGAAAGCGAGACAAGACAGAATACCATTTTACTTCGAAGGAGAGACAAAACAGAGATAAGGACCCAGTTCCAAAAAAGGAGCTGAGACAATTTCTCCGCATCCTCTGGGCTCTCTGAGTGAATCTTCTTCATTTATTTAGTAAACCACGCCCCTAATTTACATAGCACGACTCTAGTCTGAGGGAAGGGGGGGGGGGGGGGGGGGGGCATCCCAGAGCCGTAAGAAAGTGTACAATATTCTTATTATTTTCATCCTTGAGACAGTCGGTCACACAGTGCAGCTCTCCCAGAAACCCAGGCAAAGGGAGTAACCCAGGCAGATAAGATTCATTCAGTTTTATAAATCAAAGAATCTGTAACTCAAAGCACAAACATTAATATATTTTCCAGTCAGCAGATCATAACGTCTAAGACAAAGCAAAATATAGAGAATAGAAATATTTATCCAACACATTTCTACCAGTGGAATTATTTTATTATTACAATTAGGCCTGCGTTTATGCATACAAAGTATACGAGTATTTTGTTGCTCTCCTTCAAACGTCAATTATTCGTTTATCTGTATTACTTGGCTTCTTCACTCGATTCACTTTGCTGCATTTGCTCAAGTATCGCATCTTATTCACTCAAACTGATTTGGTCTAAATATCTTACAAAACAATAACAGGCGTGACTTCAATCAGTTGAAGTCACGCCTGCACATCTGTAAACTGACCAGGACGGGACTGTTATTTCTGGTGCTCGTAAAGCCTGAGCGCCTCATGCACGAGCTGATCATCGAGGCTGCAGTTCCGCGTTTGGCCTGAGGGGTTTGTGAGCGTGGGAAAACATGTGCGTCATGTGATCGCTGTCACAACAACACATTTCAGTGCTGCAGGTTTGAGCCTTAAACAAATGGAGATAAACGTTGGATTTCATAAGAAAAGGAGACAGACCATGAGGAGATAGCAGAGAGAAGCTAACGGAGAAAAGTAGCTGGAAAGTTCGTCTCCAAACTCGGTAAGTGCTGTTTTGTTGCTGTTCGCGGTTGAAATGTAGCTTGAAAAGGAGGTTCTCGTGAACATTTGATGATATAAAGTTGAGCTGTTTCCCATGGGGCTCGCTGTGGCCATGAAATGAAAAAGGAGGACGGTGAAGTCACACACGTTTCTCCTGTGCGTCCAACATCGGGCTTAAGAATCAAACATGTTTGGTTTCCTGCAGCCGGGTTAGTTACAAACATGGGTCGGGTTGTTTATATAGTATTGACCCGCGCATCACTGACCCCCACACACTACGACACACGACTCTGTGCGACTCGAGAAGACTCGGGAACCAGAACATAAAAGTTGTGTAGCGTGTGCGGACCGTTCCATGTAAACACGGAACAGCTGCGGACAGGAGTGGACAGTATTTGTGGATGTGGCGCTGGGGGGTATGCAGCTGATTGCAGAGGTCCCACAGCGGGTCTTTTCCTCTCGGAGCTCATCGCTCTCATCAGCGTTCTCTATTTACTGAAACCTTTCCTTTGTTCATCCAGTGCAGGATTAGCAGCCCATGTTTTATGCATGTCCCGGGTTCACCGTGTTCCTCCTCCAGAGGAGACGCTCGGATCAGGAGTGAGCCCAACACAGACTTGTACAATGAATTTGTCCAGAAAATATCCATCAGTTTAAAGATTTTCCAGACAGCAGTTATTTAAGAGCCAGCAGAGGGCGCTCTTCCTGTACCTCGGGCCTGATGGGAGGGGCCTTTGTTGGTGAGGGACTGACACAGTGAAGCGTAGAGTGGGACACAGGATCAGTCCACTGGTTTACATCAAAAAGGAGATTTAGCTCCGTAGTTACCAGGGGCTCTTCAGGAGATACGGGCGGGAACGGGTACGGGCGGGAACGGGTACGGGCAGGAACGGATACGGGCGGGAACGGGTACGGGCGGGAACGGGTACGGGCGGGAACGGGTACGGGCGGGAACGGGTACGGGCGGGAACGGGTACGGGCGGGAACGGGTACGGGCGGGAACGGGTACGGGCGGGAACGGGTACGGGCGGGAACGGGTACGGGTAGAAAAAGGTTTCCGAGGCACGTCTGGATTTAGGGTTTTTTATGAATTAAAACGCTGACGTGTTTCGACCCTTAGGTCTTTGTTACGCAGTGCTGCACAGCTGTACCTGGTTCAGGTTTAAATACCCGGTGAGGTCATGTGAACGTGGTTACATTACAAAGGTTTTTTTATACAAATACCAATAATGTATAGGCAAAAAATATACAGAATATTTACAAATATATACACGAGGGAATAGCACATATTTAGGAGGCAAGGCATGCAGCAATAGATCGTACCTGATGTGGGTCACATCGAAACACAATAGCTCTACACACGGTTGGATATACAAATACATGACACACAGAGAAACAAATTAGCAAGAGGAGGCTGGGATTAGTGTTTAATCTGTGGATCCAATACGTCTCGTGTTGAAGAAGGGGTTTAAGTGTATTGCCTCCTCTGGAGTTCACTGGTATAGTTTCAGTGACCATAGCGTTTAGTGCATCTGTGAGATACATTTGAAGTTCCGATGCTTGGTCTCAAACCGTGAAAACCAGAGGTAGTTGGGAAAAATCCCAAACACGTCTCGGCCAGAAGTCAGCGCGAGACTGTGTGGAGACTGTGCGGTCCAGAAAACACTGTGCCCGGGTCAGACCTGTGCCCTACTTACTTAAAGTGTAGAGCTTCTGACACTAACGTGTCCGGGGAGTACACGGGCCATGCAAGGACGTTCTCAGCGTCCAGGAATCACGCACAGATCCTTCAACGTGAGGCCGTGGAACATCACACTGTGACATGAGGTGATGGTCGTGGAAGAATGACAGAAACATGGGCCTCAGAATGTGCTCATGGAGGGTCTGTGTGTTCAAAATGTCCTTATCAACACCCGGATACACTCTGAGGGGCATGTGCTGCCTAAACCCCAGATTCCACATCTTCCAAAGATGCAAAGCAATGAGTTTGAGAAATAAAACTCCTAATGAAATAATAAACAAGTACTCAGGGGCAGAGGAAAACTCTGGTCACAGATCACTTTGAAGCTAGACCACTTCTCACTATCAAAAGGGGCAGAAAAAAGTCACATGAATGATGTTTTTTGTGATAAACTCCTACAGAGGGAAATATCCAGGTTATATTGTGTAAAATAGTGACTTTTGGTTCAGAATAAAGTCTGTGCGAAGGGGAATCTACCTTGAAAATCCAGATGCCGTTCCCTTCCCTGTCTGGTGTGATCTGAACTTTACGACTTGATCCGGCCGGACTCTGACGGAGCTGAAAAACAGATTTGATCTGTATTTTTGTCGGGGAGGGACGGAGGCCCCACGGGCGATGTGGGATGTTTCTTAAACGTGAAATTAGCAACAGGCGAACACAGAGAATGTGGACTCTAGTGGTCAGACATCTTGGCATGTCACAGACGTGCTCACCAACCCAGATTTAGACAGATTTGGGAGAAATGGGTCTGTTGTGTTTATAGAAAATGTCTTTGAGAGCAAAAACAAGTGTTGATATTTTTGCTCAGCTACTGGTGGGCATCTGATATACTGTTTGAAATGGTGTCTTAAACCAACACCACAGCTGCTTTCGGTTGTGCATATTTGACTCTGTGTTGATGGGGACTGGAGGAAAGCAAAGAGGTTGGCTCCACAGTTGGCAGCAGAGCGTTGTGTACAGAGTTCAGCCACACGCCTCTGCCCGCGGGCCCAGCCGAGCCTGTGGCCGTCCTCCTTCCCCGGGAGCCGAGGAGAGCTGAAGGTACGCAGCACCGCTCAATCACGCGCTATTGTTCACTCAGCCTTTTCTACAGCAATGTGGAGCAGCAGACACACAAACCAAGCACATCCAGGACACAACGGGGCCTGGATCAGGATCAACGTGGACCGGAACAATGTGCAGTAACTAAAACACCGAGAAAGGCTAAAGTAGAACAGGTGATTTAGTCTGATCAGAAATAAACTGCAGATTCAACGCGGACTGGAGCCTGAATAATGGACTGAACAGAAACGTTCCTGAGAGCTGTGTTGGCACTGGACCTGCTGAGTCATCAGCGCTGGAATATGACTGCCTGTTTATTAAATGGACTGAATAATGTTAGAAAGTCTCGGGCCGCGAGCCAAAGCACCGCGCTGTCCGGACGGGTCACGCTCATCTTCTGGGACAGACGTCCAGAGGAGGCTCTGTTTACTCACATGCATTTACCCAAGGAACTTCATGGACGAATACTTTCTTTTATTGATAAAGTATTCATAAAAAATACTTTATTCATCAAAGTATGTTACATTTACAGATTTTCCTTTAAAAAGTTCTGTAACAGGTCATGTTGTATCGTACCAATGCTGTCACTTTAAGTTGGGTGTGATTTTCTTTGTGGGTGTTTCTCTGTAGTGGGCCAATGGCCATGTTTTAACTTAAGTGGGAAGTATTGGGGGCGGGGCTTCCATTATAAAACACCTGTCCACCAGGTCAGTGCAGCCTCACACTTGTTAACATTATTAACATATATTGTGAATTATTATTTTGTTTCATTTCTTCTTTGTAACATTGCTGGCTCTCATTGTTTCGTTTGGTCCTGTCCACCAGGGGTCCAGGCCAGTCTGAGGGCGAGTCGGCTGCTCTGCTGGGAAGGCGTGTGGTTGCTGGGGTCATTTGTACCAAACCAGCACAGAGACCAGGAGCCATGTTGTGGAGTACGCCGACCATTAGCCTGGACCCCTGGAAAAGAGCCTGGGCCACGCTGGGGTTCTAATACCTGACCAGTCGTGCCAGCCGTCAACTGCAGATCTTCCCCTAGTCGACCAAAAGCCACTGGACTCCATTTGACTTGCCCACTCCTCCCCAATAGATTTTTAACCCTTTTAAAGCTTTTGTACCAAATAAACTAACTTAAAGCCCTCCCGTTGTCCTGGTCTCCTTGGACCCTGGTGATTTGAACAATAGAGGGTGTTACAGTTCTGTCTGACCAGCCAGATTCACAGTGGACACAATTCACAAGCCAGGGTCTGGTTGGTTTATCCAAAGGGCTCAGTTGTCAGGGGCGGGGGGACATTCCTTCAGTCCGCGTGGCATGGCCGTGCAGTGCAGATTTTGGGCTAAGATTCTTTGTTGGACTTGGAATCTGGTAAAGACCCACTTGCTTTCTCCTCCATTTGCCACGCCCCTTTAGCACACCTGAACAGCAATCAAATCAAATCAAACTTTATTTATAAAGCGTTTTTCATATAAACTATATTGTAAACGGCACATGTGCCCTTTTTGTACTCGTTTCACTACTTGTAAATCCGTGAACAGTCATGCTTATTTTGTGGCCAAGAAAAGCTAACATTAGCAGCATTATTGTTGCCATTGTAAATACAGCACCATTACCACCGTTACTACTCAAATGTTTTGTAGGTTCAGCACAATTACTGTTATTACTGACACTACTCGTCTGCTACTAAAACTACACAACTTCTCTGTAGGCAGTGGCGGCTGGTCCATTATGGGCGCCGCCCCTCCTATCAATTTTTGCTTCATCGTGTGCCTTAACAGCATCATAAATGTGTAGTTTAATGCCGAGGACGCGTCTACTGTAAACAAACGCGAGGAGCAGATCTGAGCTCACGGTCGATCGGAAGAAAAACTTCTCATCTGAGAGACCGGAGAATCTTCGTGTTGTTTCCTGAGAGGAGGTGAAAGGATTTTGTCCAACTTATGGACTTTGACAACTTTCTTCAGTCAGAAGTGACGTCTAAACGGACTTTACTGGAGGTAGCATTACGATGCTAACTAGCTCGTCTGCTTTAGCTACTGCTTGTTTATTTCACACTTTGGGACAACCCTCGCTGACTTGGACAGTTATGTCCCAGGACGTGGACATTTGATGGAGAGAAGATTCAGAACCGTGAGGAGCATAGACAGAAGAGGAACTCATTCATTCATTCATTGAGTGAAACAGGTGGAGCTCCAGGAGCTACGAGGAGGACTCTCATCTAAACACGTAAGTCACAGTTATTTCTGACAAGGGCGTAGGTTTGGTGTCAATGTTGGTGGGGACACTCCACAAAAAGCTTTTTCTCCACGTCCCAATTTACTTTAATATATACATGTATTTTTTTTTTATACACCTCCTGCCTTTGTTCTGTTGGTACAAAACACAAATCAGTGGTGCAAAACAAAAATATGTATAGTGACTATCTTTACACAAAAATGTCATTTCATCAGAAAAAAGATTTTCCAAAAGCATAAATTCATTCCAATACTTCTTTATTTTTAGTTGAAAATAAATAAGTTTAGTTTTGATTATATTCTGCATAAAATAATAATATTAAATGCCCCAACGATACCTTTCTTTTTTAAGTTAAAAACAATGTTTATAAGTATCTTTTAAAATATAATTGAAGGTAGGCATAGGCAACAGCCCCCCCTGGTTTTCACATCACCAGCCGCCACTGTCTGTAGGTATAAAACTATGAGATCAACTATTTTGGTAACTTCCAAATATGATTATTTTATGGCTTGTTTCAGTGAAGTTTGTACAACATGCACGGACAGTCGGACACCGTTGTTTTGAAGCATCAACACTTTTCCCCCACATAATTTTAGTCATTTCTTACCTTTCAAGCAAAAATAAGCTTTTTTGTCACACTGGAATAAACTCTTGGTTTCTTTTCGTTAGTTGGGGTCTGGGCTGGAGTTTAGATGGTTCTTGAAGCCGGTCTCCTTTTATTCTCCGCCAAATCCATCCTTCCGAAGTTACCGCTGGCTCGGCAGCGTCAGTATAGAGGAGATACAGCTAACGCTACAGCTAACGCTACAGCTAACGCTACAGCTAACGCTACAGCTGAGCGTGAACGCGCATGACGTCATTACGCATTACGCTGTTTGCTTGTTCGACCCGAGCAGAGACTATTTAAGAGACTTTACAGACATATAGAGGGAATCAAGGAGAAAAGGCCAGGGCTCATTCTACTCACCAGGGCATTGCTGGAGTATTTTAAATTGTATACATTTATTTGGGGTTAAACTTCGTCATTTTGACCCTGAACTCCCCTGAACAAACACAAACGTTTTCTGGCTGGAGTTATTAAAGTTGTATATTAAAAAGATCCAGTATTTTGAACGGGTCTTTGAAAGGAATGAATGCCAGTAAAGAGCCGTAAATCCCATCACTCTACCCGAATCTCTACCCGATACTTAATAATTCGGCAGCTCCAAAAAACATGGAAACGATCGGCCCCTTCAGTATAATGCATGTGTAATGAAGAAACACATGGTCTTTTTCCATCAGAATTGTCACCATGTATTTGACCCAGTTGAGAGCCACTACATTTCACAAATGTGATCCCATTGCTCCTTAGTGACGGTAAAACGACCTCCCTCATAATAATCCTTGATCATTCTTATTAGAGGGCCTCTCCGCGGTGCTCCGTCTGCTTAATGTTTCCAGCTCAAACGTCTCTGCGGGCCACGTGCCAGCACTGTTTTGTTTACGCTGGGGTCAGGGGCCAGACGACACAGAGGAGGCCCCGTCTCAGCTGATCCCGGTGTGTGCCAGGTACGTGCCAGAGCGTGTGGGAATACAATGGAACTCATCACGATGCCTCCCTCACATCCAAAACCCTTAATGTTAGACATGTATGAACAGAAGTGTACTTGTCTGTCCGAAACTGCATCGTGTTTTTTACACAGAGTCTTGTACCAAATGCTTGACTCTATTTGTTATTTATTTATAACTAGAGTCTTTTACAATTTCACAATAGTACATGTGGTTCTTTCCATTTCTGGGATTCCTGGTTCTTGGTTCTGATCCTGATTGCCATAACATGGTCGGCACGGCAACAGTTTAAAAGTTTGCCTCTATCTATGTCACTTCCTGTCAGTGTCCAATAAGGAAGTGAAACTCTAATCATCACAAGAAATCAAACTAAAGGAATTTTTGAGCACAATCGTGTAATGTGTCATGTGCGCTTTAAGGACGCTCCGATTATCACGGCTCTAGAGATAGTATACCCGCGGTCGCCAAGCTTCTTCTACGCAACAGGAATGGCAGAGAGCTGCTCCTTGTTCAAAGAGAAACACGTCTTCGATGGAGTTCACCTGCAGCCGACAGATGGAAATTCAGCATCATTTAAGTCGTTTTATACTTTAAAATACTATTTTTACCTCGATGTTTGGAGAAAGTGTTCAACATGTTGATTCCCAGCGTCCCCACAGGTTTAAGGTCAGGAGTTCTGACTGATGAAAATACTAAGACGTCATCCCACTCCAACAACGCCGCTGTGTTTAAAGGCGCTGGCGTTTTCTCTGACTGTGGAATGAAATGAGTTTGGTCCCTGAACAACAAAAGTCCTTTGTGCTGTAAAGCTGTTTTCTGTCGATAGTGAAGGGCAGTTTGATGTTCAAAATCACCCCGAGTCTAACAATCTTCACTGACCCACAGAATTGTGAACGTAACTATATACTTTTTAATGTTTGCACATTTCCTGTCTATTTTGCACACCGTGAGTGTTTTTTCTTGAGAGCCGAATGTAACAAGTGAATTTCTCTATTGTGAGATCAATAAAGGATTATCTGAGGTAAAGGTTTAGTGTAGAAGTTTTGGTGAATATGTAACATGATAACTTTAAAGGAACAGGCCACCGTTTTTCAATACTGAGATCTCTTCTTACCTGAGCTTAGACGAGTTGATGCGTACCTGTCTGGTCCTTGTGTGTGCCCTCTGTCACGCAAAACGACCAAAGATGTTGTTAGCATTTGGCCTCTCTCAACATATTCCTATGGCTCCAAACGGGGGTGAAGTTAGAAGCGACCAAGCTCTTCCACAAAGACCAGACAGGTACGCATCAACTCGTCTAAGCTCAGGTAAGAACAGATATGTCAACAACGCAAACCAAAGCAGCCGTGCCTCGGCCCAGAGATGAACCTCCGGGTCCCTTGTTTATCGCGTGGGTTACGTTATGATTTTATTTGTCTAATAAGATTTTTAGCTTCACATTACAGACGTGGGGACGGTAACATCGTGAGCTGCTGTGCGATTGTTCAAACTAAGAGACAATCGTAGCTGCGACTAAAGTTTTATGGTGGCAGTTTCAGCTTCAGAAGGCGAGTGTTTAGCTCTGGCGAGCGCCACATGCTAGCGGGGTTTATTTCTGCAGAAAACCAGCGCCTGATTTTAGGAGATGTTTTGTTGACAGAGTGAGACGTCAGAGATCAACTCAAACGCACAATCCACCGTGATAAAAAGATACTACACTTACAGTGGGATGCTTTGTGGGATGCTATTGTTTGCGCTCGTAGTCTTGTACCTGTCCAGGGCCAAACGTCCCTCTGTCTCCCGCTACTTTGCTATCAAAGGTCGAAGCGGTGCCAAATTCATTTGGCCTCATTCGGGCCAGATCCATGGTTCGGACATTTCACAAGAGGAATAGTTTATTATTATATATGGATATAGTTTACCTGAGCCTGCACTTCTGATTAGAACATCTTGCTCATTCCAATTTTGATTGGTTGATAATTCTGTCAGTCAAACCATGAGTGCGGCCTGAGAACAGAGAGCCAGCTCAAGCTGTAGAGCAGGTACTAAGGAGGAGCAGCTCACCAGAGGCGTTTAAGGCACTTTTTGAGTAGGACATTACAGTTACACCTCAACAATATTAATATAAGAAACTTAACTGTACATTATATAAATGAAATATAAATGAAATACACTATTAAGACATGTTGTACCTTTTTGTTTCCTAATTTGGCTCGTCTGTGTAGCAGAGGTGGTTATGCTGCGTTAGGTCTGAACTCACCTTTAAAGTCTTATGTTGTGGTCGCTCAAACCCGGTGCCTGGAGCCACTAAAACACCGTCAGTAGGTCATCGCTCAGAAACATCCAAGAGCTGCTCTGATTTTCATTTGCAGAAGTGCGTGGGTGGACTGGAAACAAAGCATGAAAGTCATCCATTCAAAGCAACAAAAACTAAGCAACAGCAAAACAAAGTGATTGCCTTAATCTAAACCATCACTTCCAACTTCTCCAAACTTTATAGTCGTGATGAAGTAGCACAAGGCACTTTCAGATTCTTTTGAAACTAACGTTATTCAACACTGATCACAGGAATCTTTTCTTTTCTCGTGTCTGTGGGAGTTCAAATCTTTCCGTGGCCTCAGAAGCACTACGTTTGGAAGGTCACTCTGATGAAACACGATGGAAATCAGTGCAACTCCACTTACGGAGTCGAGTGACATTTTAAACTCTTGGAAACCTCAGCCTTGGTATTTTGCTAATAAAATATAGATGAGAAAAAAAAGGTTCTTTTGTAACATTCAATTCAATGTGCTGTTATTGGTGTTTACTGACAGGAAATACTGCTGGGGAATAAAATGAGCGTAACTGCTGTGACTCCAAACAATGACAGCAGACATTATGGATCTCAGAAAAGGCTTTTTTATTTATCGGGGTGATGCCAATCGACGAGAAGAGAGTGGACTACCACGAACAATGGCTGACGACATATTCCACCGCGTGAAACCAGTCTGTCCAAAGTGTCTGCACGAGAGGGAAAGACTTCATTCTTCGTTTGTGTTCGAGAGCTTAAAGGGGACACACTTTGCCAATATATAACAGCTTCTATTTTATGCTTACGATGGTTAATTCACCCTGCTGCCAGCGGAGGGCGCTCCAAGCGGCTCACGAAAGCCAAAAGCAGGTTGATAAGCCGGATATGTGCCCTTTAAAGTTGTCACACCAGTTTTAACGCTGAATCCTGAGTTACTTCAGTGAATATTTCTGTGCATGGGTGTTGGCGATGCTCCGTCTGAATCATCCCGAGCTGCTTCCAGTGGGTGTGCTCAGTAATATTTTCTTAGGTACTGCACATAAAGGCCCTATACTTGATTTTATTTTTCTAATACAACAATAAAAGAGGAACAATAGCCAAATGAAACCAAATGCTAACAACATCTTTGGACTTACAAGTTGTAACTCCAAGTGGTAGTTACCACTTGTAAAGTGGGAGTTGTCCAGAGAGCTGAAGTGAACGTTCCTTTTGGTCACAGCCTGCAACATAACGTTATGTCCCATGTTTTGAATTATATCTAATGCGGAGAAAGGTTCACATAACGTTAGCATCATATTAGCTAACTGTGGTATTAGGGCTGGGCGATATGACGATATTAGACCGTCTTACGATCTCCAGAACTGACGATCTGTCATTTTTGCGGGATCGTTTTATCACGGTTCTAAGCACTTCTGCACAGTTGACTCTCCACGGTCAGTGAAGCTAACCCAAGCAGCTAACTTTCTGCTACGCAATGTCGGACGCTAATGCGAGCGTTTGGCAGCGAGCCGCTCCTCTACAGTCGCACACACGACCAGACTCCTCAATCTGGAGCTTTTAAACCCAGAGTTCTGTTTCTATTTCAGAGGTATTTATGGCCGTGTCTTTCCCCCGTAACGCCGCTGCTCTGCGTAGATCTCAGCGTGTGTTTATTTATTTACCTGCGACACAAGTGCGACGAAGCGAGTGTGTCCTTCATCCTTACAGTTCTGTAGGCGCCGCATCTTCTCATTTGTTTAAATTAAATCCTGGGCCGTGTTCACAAATGCGCTGTTTATGTCTGAAAATATACAAAGTGCTCCAAATACACTGTGACTCTCAGTTCCTTATTGTTAAGTAACAAACTGCTTCCAGTTCGCCTTTTACACAATAAAAGTAACTGTATGTCATCGCTTTAATAAGACTTTTATTGTGAAAGGGTCAGACAGCATTACATAAGAGCAGCTTGACACCAGGGCTGCCAACTCTCACGCTTTCACCGTGTGACACACGCATTTGAGTGGCTTCACACACTCTCACGCCACACTCCTCATATCACACGCTCTCACGCCACACTCCTCATATCACATGCTCTCACGCCACACTCCTCATATCACACGCTCTCACGCCACACTCCTCATATCACACGCTCTCACGCCACACTCCTCATATCACACACTCTCACGCCACACTCCTCATATCACACGCTCTCACGCCACACTCCTCATATCACATGCTCTCACGCCACACTCCTCATATCACACGCTCTCACGCCACACTCCTCATATCACACGCTCTCACGCCACACTCCTCATATCACACACTCTCACGCCGCACTCCTCATATCACACGCTCTCACGCCACACTCCTCATATCACACGCTCTCCCGCCACACTCCTCATATCTCCCGCCACACTCCTCATATCTCCCGCCACACTCCTCATATCACACACTCTCCCGCCACACTCCTCATATCTCACGCCACACTCCTCATATCACACGCTCTCCCGCCACACTCCTCATATCTCCCGCCACACTCCTCATATCACACGCTCTCCCGCCACACTCCTCATATCTCCCGCCACACTCCTCATATCACACGCTCTCACGCCACACTCCTCATATCACACGCTCTCACGCCACACTCCTCGTATCACACGCTCTCACGCCACACTCCACATATCACACGCTCTCACGCCACACTCCTCATATCACACGCTCTCACGCCACACTCCTCGTATCACACGCTCTCACGCCACACTCCACATATCACACGCTCTCACGCCACACTCCTCATATCACACGCTCTCACGCCACACTCCTCGTATCACACGCTCTCACGCCACACTCCACATATCACACGCTCTCACGCCACACTCCTCATATCACACGCTCTCACGCCGCACTCCTCATATCACACGCTCTCACGCCACACTCCTCATATCAGACACTCTCACGCCACACACGCTCTCACGCCACACTCCTCATATCACACGCTCTCACGCCACACTCCTCGTATCACACGCTCTCACGCCACACTCCTCATATCAGACACTCCCACGCCACACTCCTCATATCACACGCTCTCACGCCACACTCCTCATATCAGACACTCCCACGCCACACTCCTCATATCACACGCTCTCACGCCACACTCCTCATATCAGACACTCTCACGCCACACACGCTCTCACGCCGCACTCCTCATATCACACGCTCTCACGCCACACTCCTCGTATCACACGCTCTCACGCCACACTCCTCGTATCACACGCTCTCACGCCACACTCCTCATATCACACGCTCTCCCGCCACACTCCTCATATCTCCCGCCACACTCCTCATATCACACGCTCTCACGCCACACTCCTCATATCACACGCTCTCCCGCCACACTCCTCATATCACACGCTCTCACGCCACACTCCACATATCACACGCTCTCACGCCACACTCCTCATATCACACGCTCTCACGCCACACTCCTCGTATCACACGCTCTCACGCCACACTCCACATATCACACGCTCTCACGCCACACTCCTCATATCACACGCTCTCACGCCACACTCCTCGTATCACACGCTCTCACGCCACACTCCACATATCACACGCTCTCACGCCACACTCCTCATATCACACGCTCTCACGCCACACTCCTCGTATCACACGCTCTCACGCCACACTCCACATATCACACGCTCTCACGCCACACTCCTCATATCACACGCTCTCACGCCGCACTCCTCATATCACACGCTCTCACGCCACACTCCTCATATCAGACACTCTCACGCCACACACGCTCTCACGCCACACTCCTCATATCACACGCTCTCACGCCACACTCCTCGTATCACACGCTCTCACGCCACACTCCTCATATCAGACACTCCCACGCCACACTCCTCATATCACACGCTCTCACGCCACACTCCTCATATCAGACACTCCCACGCCACACTCCTCATATCACACGCTCTCACGCCACACTCCTCATATCAGACACTCCCACGCCACACTCCTCATATCACACGCTCTCACGCCACACTCCTCATATCACACGCTCTCACGCCGCACTCCTCATATCACACGCTCTCACGCCACACTCCTCGTATCACACGCTCTCACGCCACACTCCTCGTATCACACGCTCTCACGCCACACTCCTCATATCACACGCTCTCACGCCGCACTCCTCATATCACACGCTCTCACGCCACACTCCTCATATCAGACACTCCCACGCCACACTCCTCATATCACACGCTCTCACGCCACACTCCTCATATCAGACACTCTCACGCCACACACGCTCTCACGCCGCACTCCTCATATCACACGCTCTCACGCCACACTCCTCGTATCACACGCTCTCACGCCACACTCCTCGTATCACACGCTCTCACGCCACACTCCTCGTATCACACGCTCTCACGCCGCACTCCTCATATCACACGCTCTCACGCCACACTCCTCGTATCACACGCTCTCACGCCACACTCCTCATATCACACGCTCTCACGCCACACTCCTCATATCACACGCTCTCACGCCACACTCCTCATAGCACACGCTCTCACGCCGCACTCCTCATATCACACGCTCTCTCGCCACACTCCTCATATCACACGCTCTCACGCCACACTCCTCATATCACACGCTCTCACGCCGCACTCCTCATATCAGACACTCTCACGCCACACACGCTCTCACGCCACACTCCTCATATCAGACACTCTCACGCCACACACGCTCTCACGCCACACTCCTCATATCACACACTCTCACGCCACACTCCTCATATCTCACGCCGCACTTGTTTAACTTATTATACTTATGTTTTTGTTTGGTTGCATGTTTTCATTTTATTGGAACTTGCGTTAATGTTAAGTTTAAGCGTACCCCTGCCACAATGGGTTGACCCATTTGCCCCGCCAATCAGAGACCGACAACCAAATGCTGTAATTGGTGGACTGCTCCGTAAAACAAGGAAGTGACACTGGAGAAGGGGGCGGTCACCGGTGGACGTGGGGACCGAGGGACGGCGCCACAACGCAGACCGTGCAGCAGGACCGTGGACCGCAGTGGCAGCAGCACGTTACACGCCATCTATCAGCTAAGTGAAGGGACGAACCCATGATTGCCGTGTGTGTGTGTGTGTGGGCTGAGTTTCGGGCAAGCTGCCTACTGACGGCCACGTATTATTGTTTACAGCGGTGCTGCACTACTTGCACTGAGGAGACGTGAGACCTGGGGAAGAGTCTCGGGACGCTCACGGAGGCGGATTTGCATGACACGCCTTGAACCAGAGGAATAAAGGGACGCAACCCGAGTTACCTACCGCTGGCGTGTTGGCTTTTCATTTAAGTTGCCCCAGACCAATTTCTGCCTCCTTTTGTTGTAGCTACGGCAGGACGACGCGGATAGCTCACAACGGAGACGTGAGACCCGGGATTTGGAGCCGCTGCTTTTCCCTGAACTCGGACAGCCTGGTGCCTGCGACCCCTTTCAGAATTGGTGACTTGCATCCTCCCGCCCAGTTGCCATTGTCCCGGATAACCTTGGGCCCCTTTAGTTTTAATACTTTTATGAGAACAATTTTTATGAACAACTTTTTATTATGCCAAAATAAACTTTGTACATTCTACTTGTGTATTGTGTGGCCCGGGCTCTGAACGATTTCGAACTGCGACATTCACGGCTCCTTTGGCGTGTATGTGTGTCTGTCCGCGGCTCCTTTGGCGTGTATGTGTGTCTGTCCGCGGCTCCTCTGGCGTGTATGTGTGTCTGTCCGCTTCCTGATGAGAAACAAGTAGCCTTAACAATGGCTCTTCTAAAGGTAAGACAGTTATTTTCATATAGCCCACAGTTATGACGTGGTTGTACTCAACAACTAATTGAGTACAACTTTGCAAGTAATTCAAAAATTATTTTACTCAATAAGAAGTAAGAAAATATGTTTCATTTGATTGAATGTTTCCTTTATTTCAAGGATAGCCCCATTGAGATGAACTATCTCTTTTTCATGGGGGGTCCTCTTACAATACATTTTATATTTATAACCAATGTCATTTTTACAATGCAGACATAAAACATACACATCTGATGATTTAATATTGTACACAATGATTTATTTTTGTGTCAGAGTTGTATAGCCCGTTTCTAGTTTACAATGGCTTTTTAGTTTATATATCTTTCTTTATGTGCCTCTGATAGTTATTGCATTGAATAATCATATTCAAAGTTTAATCATCAGACATGCTCTACCATACTGCAGGAGACGGGGGATAACATTTTCCAGATTTTCTAAAGTTTATGCTACTTGCTTTTTGTTGGTAACAATTGGAATGAGCGACACAGAGAAACAGGAACTTGACTAAAAACACTCAAACAGAAGCCAAACAATGCCTCACATGTGCTCCGCCGTGTAAACCATACACTTGTTTTTGGCTTATAATTGAATAGGATTTACGAGACACTATCGCCGTGAAAAAGGCCACCAAGCTCAGGACCGACCGATGTCTCACTCCAAGGTTTGGTGAAAAGTTGGCAGCCCTGTGACACCATGATGCCGAATTTACACCAGAGGAATGACAGCGCATAAGCGTTGTAGCGCAGCATACGCGCGTCACTGTTTTCCACTCTAACCTGTCATGATATTTACACTAGCGTTGTTATACGCGCGTCACTGTTTTCCACTCTAACCTGTCATGATATTTACACTAGCGTTGTTATACGCGCGTCGGACGGGCGTATTGACGCGAGGCTGCGCCTAAATTAGAATGGAGTTCTAATTTGGACGCGTATACGCGGCAAACTCCGTAATTTTAGACGGGAAAATGGCACAGTCTTTCAAAGTAAACTTCCGACACCCTGTCAAAATAAGTTTTCTGTCGATTTGTCGAAGTTCACAACACGCAGCATTCCTTGTGTTTGCGATGGATGACGAAAAGTTGATTGTCGAGGTGGAGAAATACAGCATACTTTACGATGCTCAACACAAATGTTACAAAGACACAGTGAAGAATATGCAGGCATGGCGCTCAGTCGTCACAAGTTTAAATTGCGACGGTAAGTAAACATTACCATACAATAATAGTGCCCATCATTTAGCGAATGCTAATACTTCACATCATTTTTAAGATGTAACATCTAAACACACTGCATAATAGCTCAGTTCATATCTATCTTTGGGGAAGAGACACCCGAACACACGCGTAGCTTTAGCTGCTCTGACGCCGTATGTGTAAATTTGTGCTTTCGAAAATGCGCACGTATAACGCGCCGCGCACGTCACATCCGGTAATAGCTCCTGGTGTAAATTCGGCATGAGAGAGACGTCTCAGAAAAGATGCCAAACAGCAACAGACATGAACAACAAGCCTTTACCAAACGTAGTGTTTACTTTTATTGTGTTTTCTAATGTATAGAGTTCGTTCTAAGTCTATTATTGCTGTGTTGATTATCACAAAGTTGAATAAATGTGTATATTCATTAAATCTTTGTGTCTTTGTGTGTGTAATTTAAGTTATTGTTGCTACTATTAAAAAATCGTGATAAAATCGAAATTTTTTGTTTATAATTCAAAAATTGTGATATTCTATTTCTGTCCTATCGCCCACCCCTATGTTGTATCGTTAGCCGTTTTGTTACATACGACTTTATTGAGCTGAAACGCTCTGAGGGAGTAAATCGTAATTTTAAAGTGAGGAGCAGTTACCAGTTGCCATTATTTTTGGGGGATCACAATGTTTCACTCTTTTTCACAACTCATGTATTTAACATAAAAAAAAATGATATCAATCGTCTATAGTTGTTCAAATAGATGTCCCCGGACACTGACCCCCGATGTGTCAAAGGTTTTCGAGGTGCACGTACAGTCAAGGCCGTGGGAACCCAGGGTGCTGAGGGCGCTGCAGCACCCCCTGGTGGATAGTTTGCGAACAGCAGGCAATATCAATAAATAGGGAAATGTGCACAGAAAAAGCATTTTTGGGGTAAATTTTTTTCCTCAGCGCCCCCTAACTAAAATATCTTCCCCCGGGTCTGCATACAGTATTACCAGGGGTTTACGCGGGTCAAAGTCAACACTATTGTAATGCCACAAAGAGACTTTCAAAAGCAACATTGCACACAATAGGAAACGTTTGAAAAAAGAAGTGCACCATTCCAGGCCAAACTTGCAGCTGAGTGGGATTCGGAACAGACTTTTTGTACCGTTTGAGTGGAAATAGCCAAGCAGCGCTTTTATTTTCAAATAAATTTCGATGGAATCAAACCAGTTGTAATGGATCTGACGGCCGTGAAACGGGCTCATGGACTCCCCGCGAGGAACTGGGACGTTAGAAATGCGTTTCGAAAAGCCTCTCGCTTGCTCTTTCATTGTTGGTGAACAAAACGATCAGGTATACGGCCGTTAGGTAAAAACAAAACAAACGAAAAGACAAAACGGCCTGTGTCTCAACAAAACAAAGCTCGTAAACAGTTTATACCGAGACGGCGGGGGTGGGGTCGGAAAAATCGACCGAGCGAAGTGAAAAAGTGCGCTGTTGGAAAAGGCTTTCTTACTCGCCGTGTGTGCCGATAGGTGCCGGTGAGACGCGGCTGAAATGAATAAGTCCTCTATTGTGCAGGAGCGAGCTCGGCAGAAGGCGGTAATCATAGCAGGGCCACAGACACTTATGCAAATGCTGGTTTGTGCGGAGTGGAGGCTGGAAGATGATAATGCTGAGATGAAAAGGAGACGTCTTCCTCCACATCTGGAGGGCCCCCAGCACCAGCACAATGATAGTGTTAGGACTGCTCCATGATGGGACAGGCTAAAGCCCCGGATTTATGGCTCCTGTCCCACTACGCATGCCTGCTACAACAATACAGTCACGTCTTCGCCTCTGCAGCGCGGGACATCACGACGCGAGCTGAGCCGACCGGTTAGAGCAGGACGAACGTGGATCCAGCTCTAAAATAGAGCTCGTTGTACATGTTGTGCACACTGTGAGGGGAGCAGCGGACGGTCATTCTGTCCCTTCCTCAGCTTCTAGTTATTTTGATTCGATGACAGTCGCCCACGTATTTACTGTTTAATATGCAGATGGGATTTGGCGGCGCTTGTGGAGTGAAAAGTAAAAAAGCACGGCGCAGTGAACCTGCCCTGACGGCTCTGTCTCCTCAGGATTTCCCCTCAAATCCGTCCGAAATGAAAGCAACAAAAACAGAAAGTCGTGAATCCTGAGATTTTAGTTTTAGACAGTTTTCACAAACGGAGCAGACACGGAACACAGAGGGTCTGGGGCCCCACAGCAGAGGGACTGAGGGGCCCCACTGGAAAACACAAACTCTGGATTTGTACTGTAAATAATTATAGGAAAAACATAAAAGTTATTCTAACTTTAAACACTGCCAGAAGATAATTTTCTGGAAATAATTACATTTTTCCCTTGATTTGAGTTGGTAAAAATAATAATAATGAAAATAAGCTGTGCTTAAATTAAGAAAAAAACATCTCATTACATTAAAATTAGAAAATCAAATCAACTTGAACAATATATATGCATTTTTCCTCATTCATTTTTTGTCCAAAAACATTTATTACACAAATATATTGTTATTATAATGTAGCCTGTTGATTCTGACTGTGTAAAAACACTGATTCAAATGAAATATGGTCATCTAAAATACCCCAGATTGCACTAAATTGCATGTTCCTGGGGAGGACCCCCATACCCCCCACTAAAGGGTGAATATGACCTCACTATTATAAAATCCTGGCTACGGCCCTGTTCATGTCAGAAAGTCTGGTGGCGCAGGGGCCAACACAACTCCATGGGGGTGAGACCTTTTTGAAACAAATCGCCAAACAGAAAATCTCCAAATGGTCAACCTGCAAATCATTCCAATGTTTTGACACCTATAACATGTGTGCAGACAGAGGAGACTTGAATGTTTTGGTTCCATGTGGAGAGGCCCAGAAATTACAGATAGCATTTTCTCAGTTACCATAGCTACCACCATAAAACCAGTCATGAAACAAAGCTGGAGGACACCAGTCAAAAAAAAAAACATTGAAAGTTCATGTGCTCCTGGATGAACAGTTCTGATGTGTCTCCTTCGGACATGTTCAGGCGAAAAGACCACCCCCACTTACCACCGAGTGTCTGACACTGGAGTGTAAATGGGAGGAAATGAGAGTATGATTGAGAGTGAATATCACAATAGTTTTGCCAATCGGCGTCTATTACAGGCCTTTCTATTAACATGCAAGAAGCTTTGGATTTAGCTTTGAATTTTAAATGAGAAGGCAGATATTATAGTTTCAGCTCAATCTGCTTCTAGAGGCCACTCAGGTCCATCGCATTATGTTTAAGACCTGTAAAAACGAAGCACAAGGAGCACATGGCTAATTAATATGCATAAAGCGCTCTCATCACTGATGGATTGTACTCTCCCACTACACCTCATTTTTTCGTCTCAAATCTTTGTTAGATGTTCCAAAATAGTTCCCAGATCCTTCACCAAATATTGGGGCATAAGGGATATTTTCTCCCTGCCCTGTTAGGGCATTCCTTCCACAATCCCCACTGTACGGGTTTGTGCGGTAAACCCCAGGCTTTAGGGTAAAAACGACCCATTCATCAGCGCCCAAACCTTTCAGACATGGGCGAGCACCTATAGGAGGCAGTGCACTGAATGAACTGAACAAAGATTCAATCCACGTCCACATGTGAGCTCAAAGCTTCGCACAAAAACAAGAGGCTTTTATAATAGGATGGTTCTCGGACCTTGTGCCAGACCAAATCAGGACTAAACCGGGTCTAAAGGCTCTACAATGGACCTGAATGGAACTAAACCAGAAATGTGTTTGAAATGATCTCCAGCGAAAATGGAGTCTAACATTGCAGATGACCCTGAGTAGATAAAAGTATGATAGATATACAGTGCCTCTCGAAAGTACTAATACACCTTGAACTTTTACACATTTTGTCATGTTTACAACCCTACACATAAAGATTTTATGTTAAATTTTTTACTGAAAGTTCACACACAAGTAACAGACAACTGTGAAGTGAAACCAAAATGAAACATGATTCTGTTATTTTACAAAAAATAGAAAAGTGGGGGTTGCATAAGTATTCATACAGCATTTTCTGAGTGCATTAAGTTGCCTTTATAACATTCCTAATGACTGCAGAATGTTCACACCTTGCCCTAACCATTAAATAGAGGCCACCTGTGTGTAATCTACTCTCAGTATAATTCCAGCTGTTCTGTGAGGGCCTCAGAGCTATGGTCAGAGTGTATTGGTCACTAAACAACATCATGAAGGCCAAGGAGCTCACCAGAGAGGTCAGGGATAAAGCTGTGGAGAAGTTTAAAGCAGTGTTAAGTTATACAAAGATTTCCCAAGATTTGAACATCTCACGGAGCACTGTTCAATCCATCATTCAGAAATGGAAAGAGTATAGCACCACTGCGAACTTACCAAGACACGGCCGTCCACCTAAACTAACAGACCGAACAAGGAGAGCACTGGTCAGAAATGCAACCAAGTGCCCCAAGATAACTCTGGAGGAGCTGGGACGTCCTGCCGCTGAGCTGGGGGAATCTGTACATGGGACAACTATAAGTCGTACTCTACACAAATCTGGCCTTCATGGACGAGTGGCAGAAGAAAGCCATTATTGAAAGGAGGCCATAAGAAATCCCGTTTGAAGTTTGCTAGAAGTCATATGGAGGACACAGCTACCATGTGGAAGAAGGTGCTTTGGTCAGAAGAGACAAAAATTGAACTTTTTGGCCCAAATGCAAAACGTTATGTATAGAGCAAACCTAACACTGCTCATCGTCCTGAGTGCACCATCCCCAGTGTCAAATATGGTGGGGGGAGCATCATGCTATGGGGCTGCTTTTCCTCATCGGGGACTGGGAAGATTGTAAGAATAGTTGGGAAGATGGATGGAGCCAAATACAGAGACATTTTGGAGGAAAACCTGCTGGAGTCAGCAAGAGAATTGAGGCTGGGGCGGAGATTCACCTTCCAGCAGGACAATGATGACCCTAAACACAAACATCTACAATGGAATGGTTTCAAAACAAACATATGAATGTGTTAGAATGGCCCAGTCAAAGTCCTGACCTAAATCCTATTGAAAATCTGTGGAAAGACCTGAAAACTGCAGTTCACAAACGCTCTCCTTCTAATGTGACAGAGCTTGAGTTGTTTTGTAAAGAGGAATGGGCTAAAATGTCAGTCTCTACATGTGCAAACCTTGTAGAGTCAAACCCCAGAAGACTTGCTGCTGTTATTGCAGCAAAAGGGGGTTCCACAAAGTATTCAGTCATGCTGTATGAATACTTATGCACGCCCCACTTTTCACTTTTCTATTTTTTGAAAAATAACAGAATCATGTATCATTTTGCTTTCACTTCACAGTTGTCTGTTACTTGTGTGTGAACTTTCAGTAAAAAAATCAAAATAAAATCTTTATGTTTAGGGTTGTAAACATGACAAAATGTGCAAAGGTTCAAGGTGTATTAGTACTTTCGAGAGGCAAATGATTCTGTCCAGGACAATGGATTTATAGCCGGACCTACGGGACGCCCAGGTGTAGCGTGTTGATTTTGGGGGTAGGTTTGGGATGTTGATGATGAGAACACCTCTGCTCACCCCCCCCCCCCCCCCCCCGACCCTCAAACATAACATCTCCAGACACACATAATTTTAATTCCTCTTCAAAGTATCTGTGACAATAAATCTCTGTGAAATCCTGGCGCCGTGAAAACAAAGGAGGTGCCAGCTGCAGCGGCCGTCCAAACCAAAACACGCCCGTATGAAAGTCATGAATATTAAATAAGCGTAGAGCGTAGAGTCTTACAAAGAGGAACATGTCCAAATAAACTCCCACCACTGTCTGCTGGCGTCAGTCCAGAGGACAGGTCAGCAGTCCTCTGCCCCAGAGCTGCTGTGTGGGAGCGGGCGTACACACCACCAGCAGCAGGGGGCGCCGCGCCTTGCTGCTACATCACATTGAGTCTCCAGTGTTCAGATAGAGGACTTGTACAGTGCTCTTATGTTTGTGGCGGAAATAGCTCCTGCACTGCACAAAAACATATCTACAGGAGCAAAGATGATACATATATAATACTTTGGACATGAGTGATCCAGGTGGGCAGGTGTGCTCCAGCCCCAGGGCGGTGTTTAGGCTCGTGTCCCAGTGTAGGTGACTGTCCAGAGCCACGTGGGGCTCATGGGTACGTGTCGGCGGTCTTGAGGGCCAGCAGCTCCGAGTGGTCGGCCTGGCGCCCGTTGAGCGTCTCGGGCACATCATGGGGGAATATGAAGGCGGGCACCTCGGTCATGGACGTGGCTGTGTAGGAGGTGGAGCGCATGGAGCAGTGATCCTTCCGCCGCTGGCCCCACTGCATCTTATACTGCACCCACTGCCTCTTCAGGGCCGCCTGCACCTGCACAGAGGGGAGGGCGGGTTAAGGCTAGTGCTCTATTAGCCACTTCAGCTCAGCTTTTCCACTTGTCATAGATAAGATAGACAGAGAATACATTTATACTTTTAAATGAATGAATCAAGCATTAGGGAGTCATATGGCTCTGAGCAGACATACTAATGTGTAGATTTGGATCTAATAAAAAAAAGTCTGAACAAGTCAGGACTGTCCAGCCACAAATCCGGTTTAAAACTGACACTTTGTAAAAGTTCATCAGGGTATTTTGTCCAAACTGTGGGGATGGTTTATCCGCCTTAATCTGGGCGGCACGGTAGCACAGCGGTTAGCGCTCTCGCTTCACAGCTAGAAGGTCCGGGTTCGATTCCCACCTGGACGGGGCCTTTCTGTGTGGAGTTTGCATGTTCTCCCCGTGTCTGCGTAGGTTTCCTCCGGGTACTCCGGTTTCCCCTACCACCAAAAACATGTACAATAGGCCTGGATGAATGTTGTGTGTGTGTGTGAATGTATGGTGGTGGTCAGAGGGACCGTAGGCGCGATGTGTGTAGTCGCGACAGCGCTTCTGTCAGTCTCCCCCAGGGGAAACTGAAGCTACTAACGTAGTTTACCACCACCGAGTGTGGAGTGAATGTAAAACGCTCTCGCTTTGTGACCATGTCTGTGAAAGGCGCTTTATAAATAAAAGTTCTTCTTCTTCTAATCTCCTTTGTGAGTCTCTGTTATTTGAGTCATATTTAAGTGCTGATTATGATAATAAATAAGTGTCATTGTTTTACATGTTATGGCAAAAAGTTAGACTTAATTGTTGTTGTCTTTATCATAGTTTAAATGTAATCTTCATACACATGCCCTTACAGCCTTATAGTTTAAAGACTTTATTTATTAATCTTAAGTTATATGTTTCATGTTGCACGATTGACATTTTTTCCTTTCCTTTCCCGTAAAAGTATGTTGTAAAGTAGTCATTTGTGATTTGTTGATGTGGTCAACCCAAACAGTCCATACGTGACGAAATGAGGTATACCTTTTTAGACATACAGTATATAGCCTGTGCTATGGTATTAAGGCCCGAGTCTGATATGAGAAAAAGCTGCGCGAGACCTATGACTGTGCTGCAGGTGCTACACAAACATTTGACAAACATGACAAATGGCTCCAGGAAGAGACTATAATAATAATAATAATATTAATACATTTTATTTGTATAGCGATTTTCAAGACACTCAAAGACGCTTCACAGAAATACAGTAATAAAAACACACATAAAAACACACATTAAAACTATAGGGCAATTACTGGAGAATAAAAGCCTTTTTGAAGAGGTGGGTTTTGAGTTCTTTCTTGAAGGTGGGGCGGTCGGAACAGGCTCGGAGCGGTTGGGGCAGTGAGTTCCAGAGTGCGGGGGCGGCGATGGAGAAGGCAGACTACAGCTGGTCAAATCCAATATTGGGTAATGTTGATTTATTCATGAGCACAAAAACATTTCGTTTATGTTTACATTTTCACTGTCGTTCCATCACCAGCTCGATCTAAAAGAACATTAGTCTTAATGAGGAAGAGAATACGGAACACGGTTTTCTGGTCCTGACTAAATTATTCAAAAGTGTTTAAAAGAATGTCCCAGTTCTTTTCATGTCATCCAGACTGGAAAATCTCCATGATGCTAATCCTATGGTTTGGTTGAGCGTGGTGACGGAGGACTTCCATTATCGCTGCAGCTTCAGAGGAACAGAGTGTCCGGTGCTTAGGCTGTTTACTCAGAGTTGTATATTGTACAGACATGCCAAAAGTGAGTGGGCCGGCCAGGTGCCCGGTGTTCTCCTCTAACAGAGGCCTGTTGTGAGGACGGAGTCGATATGAATCCACAGTGATCCAATGATATAAATGATGACACTAATTGATGTAATGAACCGTTGGAGCATCGTGGTTGATGTCACAAACACAGCATGGAATTGTCTCACTCTCCAAACTCCATAATGAGGCTATTGAGGGAACAAGGCAGGTCTGTGCAGTTTGGCCTTACAACCAAAGAACCTAGAGGGTCACACTCACAGTGGGGCCCCTGGGACCTGGGTGCATGAGGCAGACAGATGGCAGATGTAAACGTTTTGTGCAGAATTGTGATGGGACATGTGTCCCACACAAACGTACAGAGCTGACCTTTCATCTGAGCTGCTCATGTAGAAGCTAAGAAGTGACCCACTTTCCCAGAACTACCTCCCAGACTGTTTCAGAGCCTCAATGCCTGCCCCATTTCTCTCAGGCACCGTGTGTATCACTCACATTTCTCAGATTGGATTTGGTTCTGTCGATCCACTGCACCCTGATCTCAGACAATGGAGCACTTGGCGGTGTAATGCTACGTCGAACGCCTCAGAGCACGTTACGGGAGGTGCTGCTGCTGTTGTGTGATTCTGAGAAATCCTCTGGGTTTTCCCCACGCTGGTTCTGAGCTGAAAAATGTGAATGAAAATTGTTTCCTTATTCTTTGCTTCGTAGAAAAGTTAAATCATCGACTGGGCTGGGTTTTGGTCAAGTTAAAGACACTATTACCCAAACTGGAGCGGTCTAAATAAGGCCCAGGCTTTACCCAAGAGGAGGAAACCAAAAACGGCCAAACACTATCACGCAACAAGCAAGTGGCCTTCAACCACCGCTTTTTGGACAAAACCTCATTTCCACCAGAGAGAGAGACTGTCTGTCCAATCCGCCCGTCAGAAGCTATGGCATCAGAATGTGATGGGAAAGTGAAAAAGTAGTTGCTTTAAGTATGAATGCAATCTCAGTATAGAAGAGTAAGTTTATTAAATAAACACACACTTTTTCCATGACTAGTCCACTGCAGCTGTCCATCAGAATGTGAAAGAGTCTGGGGTGAACAGAGACGTGCTCACTCCTGGGGACAGTCTGTGTCACAGGCTGAGAAACCGCTTTTATCCAGAAGGAGGCCGGCTGATGAAGTCATTTAGCTGCACATTGCCCTGAGACCTTGAATCCTTGGATCTGTATTGGAAATCTCCAAGTGGGCCGCGTGTGGATGTGTGCCTTCAGCCAGCTGTCGACTCGAAATTAGAGCTGAAGTCAGTTCATCTGTGGAGCTGCAGAGGCGTGTGAAGAGACACGCGCTGGAATGAAGAAAAATCCAAACGCACTTCCCCTCGGGGTTTAATAAAGTTACTCTGGAAATGGAAGCTTTCAAAAACAGCTTCTGGGAGATAAACATGCTGTCAATTATGCTAAGCAACATCAGCACCATCATTCAGTCCTGACACTCCACAATCAGACAGGAACCAGAATGAGGGCTGGGCCCCTCCGTCTGTCCGAACATGTTTGAAGTAGTGGTTAGTGATATTGACAAAAATATGTTTCTCCAAATATCTTGATATTGATATTCAGGCAATATTATTGTGATTATTCAGACATAATATGTGCAATCTTGTAAAAGAAGATGTTGCTGGCCTTTTGATTTGATTCTGAACTATTATTGCACTGATTAAGCTGCACATACAGATATACTGATTATTAGCATTTATTCAAGTAATAAAAGATTACAATTTCCACACAATATTTGTTATTAAATTAACTTTGCAAACAGTATTCTGCAGTTCCCCATGTCTTCGTCTTGCATTTTACATCAGTCTTCACTAAAGAGGCTATTGGGAAATATGAAAATACTTAATTGTATCTCAATTAATCTTTATAAAACACCAGAGATTATAAAGCCATGCAAACTGATCAGAACCACACACAACAAAATACCAGGCGCAATTACATCCTGTTTATCAATAGAGGAGAATCTTCGCACATCACTTACACTCTGCAGGTGCGTAGGAGAGGAGGGAAAATCCCAGCGGGCATAAGTCGAAAATAATACTTCCCGCACACTGCCAGCCTTACAAAAATAGTTTATTAGGATTATTAGGATTTTTCTTTATATATCTTGAAATCATCTTGAGACTATGGAATTATTTATATACATATTTGTCATATTAGGTTTTAGTGATTATATAATACTGTGTTGATCTGTGAACTGTGCATTGAGATTCATTTCAATTGGCGAGCATTTTGTTTCTGCTTGAATGTACGGTTGATCCACTGGGGGGCAGTGTGTTCAAATGAGGAGTCAGATTGCGCAGAAGAAGAAGTGACGATAAGACATTTCCAAGAGAGCTGATTGGTTGGGGGAAGACACACCTATTCCTTTGTCTTGTGTTGCAAGGGGGAGAAGCGTTCTCTTCGACGCGCCTCATCGACCAGTCAACATGGAGGTCAGCTGAACAGATGTACTTTTAGTTTGTAATAGGAAATAAAGTAATGATTTTGGATTATAATATACCGAGTCTCCATCCTTTCGTCCAGCACTAAAGAATACGCTATTTTCAACAATTGGTGACCCGGATGTGTGATTTTTGATTTGTGGAAGACTGGATGGAGCTCGTGAATAGACAAAGGAAAAATATGCTTTTTTTATTCCTCTTTCGCTCAAAAAACAGACGTGCACACCGACTTTAAAATGGGTAAGAATACGAATTGTTTATAGCAAATTTGTTTATATTGGCTATGATGAAGGAAGTGTGTGCGTATGTTTTTGCTGGTGGTTTGAGATATTTGGCGATACTTTTAAAACTTAAAAAAAAAAAAAAAAAAAAAAAAACGATGCTTAAAATGCAATGAAACTTGACTGGATTGTTCCGTGTTTAGACCGTACGCCTTGCAGACGTTAAGGTGCTTTTAAGGCCTGTAAGTAGATGTTTTTATTGAAGTTAGACAAGTTATGCCGCGCCTTACTGGAAATGTGTTTGTTTTGGAAAAAATAACTGTTGTTTGCTATGATTGGTTTCCCATTTTTGCTGTTGGCATGTTCTGTGAATCTTTAACTATATCCTCATTGTCTATGCAAAAGAATTTCCTCAATATTTTGGTCAAATTACAGCTAAATGTTGTGTTGTTAGCTCTCGTTAGCATGGTTAGCTTGGTGCGCTAGCATACACCATGGTTAGCTTAGTGCGTTAGCATACAGCATATTGTTGATAAACGTGTAATAAACCCACAAATGTGTTAAACCCAGCTCAGTGTGTGGACACTGAAGGCTGTTCTGTGTAGTAGTATAGGATTTTATTGAAGTGTGGTGCATGGTTTGTTTTCAATATGATCTGTTTGCTGTTGGTATGCGAGGGTGCCAAGTTAGCTCTGAGAACAAAGGATTTAGCTTTAGCAGTTAGCTTTTTCCACGTGGTACTGTTATTAGGACATTTAAAACATTTCCAGTGTAGATTCAGTCACTGCAATGTTTTCTTGTTCCCGCTTTTAATTCTGGTTGTTTAGATTAAAGAACATTGATGTCCCTTTTCTTTTTGGCTGCATTGAAGTAAATATATATTTGGCTGTTATATTGTAATACCGGAGTTTATGGCCGCCATTGCTGTAGTACCACCATATGGCCACTAGATTTTGACTGAAAGGCATCGGACTTTAGACATATTAAGAACTATTTTAACGCCTGTTTTCTATTTTTTAAACACTTAATATGGCTACATATTCTTACTGAGATAACGCTGGGTTATTTACAATTAAACAGTGATTTCTCCCATGCATTTTTAACTGGATTTGAGGCTGTGCAGGCATCTTTTATCTGAAAACGGAACAATTTTGTTAAAATACAACTGGAGTACATTTTTTTATCTGATTTTGTTGACCGGCGGGGAGAGAGGGGGGAGAAGTGTTTGTCTGTATATCTGTTAGTTTGTTTTGTTTGTTTGTGAAAATATAAAAAAATATAAAAGATAAAATACAAATAAAAAATATAACATTAGAAAAACAACACAAAGAGACGGTAGACGTGAGCGCACCTAGTAAGTAGACGTCGATCTGCTAGTTTAGGAAACGAGATTAAGCTTGGCTGTAAATCTCGGTGAAATTTTGTTTTGGTGGACACGTCCGTCCGTGGGTTTTGGTCAGAGGATTATCCTAAAAACGCTACAACTTAGCAGGAGGAAAATTGTAGACGTACAATTTCCATGCGACGTTCTTGGTTATACGTTGGGGAAATTTGTGGCCCCCAAAAAACCAATGTACATAACGGAAAAGGAGACTAAATTTGAAGATAAAAGACAAAATAAAATAAAAATATAAAG
The DNA here is from genome assembly GCA_021464625.1 of Proterorhinus semilunaris. Lineage (NCBI taxonomy): Eukaryota > Metazoa > Chordata > Actinopteri > Gobiiformes > Gobiidae > Proterorhinus > Proterorhinus semilunaris. Next base: position 30,863,181 of record CM038360.1, on the reverse strand, counting down.
ATAAATGAGTGAAAATATTCTACTGGCCAGATTGCAAAGAGCTCTTGTACTGGCCAGATGAGAGAATAAAAAAAGAAGAAAATTGAAGAGATAATGTACTGGCCAGATTATGTTTAGATGTTGTGCAAAGGGTAATGGGGATATTGTAAAAGTTATTGTGAAATTATTGTGTCTTGTTGTCTTGTCTTTGTGTAATGTTTTTATTGTCCAGAGTGATGAGTGTGTCCAGAGTGACCAGTGTGATGGACGAGTGGAGAAGGACAAACAAAATTAAGTGATATTTTTGTATCGCTGAAAGAGCAGACTGTGAGTGGCGGAGAGGCAAACGGACAGAAAGACTTGGAAAGTATTGAAAGTGAACACATCTGATCATTTAACGTGGGTAGATGGTTCTCTGAGGAGACTGGATGCTGAAATGACATTGAATGTGCAGCGTGATTGAAAGTGAGAACGACGGTTGAAAGAAAGTTATGAGACAATTCCTTACTCAGAGATGTGGTGTATGAATGTTGTGTGGACACTCTTTATATTAGAAAACTAAGAAAGTGCATTTGCTGTGTCTGCATTTGTGTAGACGCAGCAAAGGAATGATTAAACAGGAAGTCATGGACGCATTGGGAAAGTGGCCAAAAAAGAGAAATTTTTTTGACCAAGGTTATTGTTTTAAAAAGTTATAGTTTTTTATAGAGAAACATTTCTGCTGGTGGTAGAGTTATGTCTCCACAGCATACATTTGAAGAATAAATATCAAAAATTAGTGTGAGACAAATGCTATTATTTTTTTTTAGCCTGTGATTAATGGACCATTTAGGGCTCTGAGAGATGTTGCTAAAAAAAAAATTAGAACCTCTCTCCACACGGTGGCGCCGTGGAATGAAAACAAAGCAGGGGAGACCTCTCGTAAGTTTGAATACATTGATTGAAAGTACAGACCACTATTAATTTAGAGTTTAAGTTGATCTTTATGCGCCATCTTGGACGCATTACCAAAAGTTATGAAGGAGCAATTATGCAAAATTTGAATTATTGTTAAGAAAACCAAATAAATTAATGAATACATTTTGAGAATATGGAGAACGCCCTTGACCAGAAGCGAGAACAAAGTTGAACTAAAAGAAATGAGTGCAACTTTTAAAGATGCAGCTTAAAGGAGCGAGTAATGAAAGTAATAATGAAAAAGACTAAAAGAGTAATAATGAGTTTACTTAAATGTGCAGTGACTTATGGGTGTGGTTTTGGTAATTGTGGCCAAGGATTGTTTCAGACAAGAGGACCAACGACGTTCGAGGAGATCGAGGCGTTGACAACAACGGACAATGCTACTCTGATCACTGGCTGCTGCTGAGTCCAGAGGCATGGGAGTCCAGAACTCATGTTACCGTTGAAGGTGAACGGACAGACTCTTGACGTGCTGGTGGATAAAGGTGAACGACACTCATCTGTGAACTATGAGACTGTGATCATTAACGGACACCATCTACTGGGTGGATACAGGAAGACCACCCACAACCTTTCACCAAGCCAGTGCCTAGTCAGCTCACAGGACTGAATCTGACACGCCAACTCAGACTCCTGTTTCTCTCCTCGGATGTGATGTGCTGATGGAAGAGAGCAACAGTTTTGTGCTCTCTGAATGGACTAACAGTGACTTTTCCCTGATCGGACGAACACCTTGCTGTCTTGAATCATTCACAGGACAGTGGTTGCTGGCGTTTGAACTGAACCAACCACGAGTATCTACTGGGAAAAGCTGAAGGACTTCTACAAGTAAACTGACGTTTGACCTTGGATCAAACATTCACTTTGCCAAGGCCACCCACCCATTGATCACTGTACTTTAATATGATATAGAGAAGCTTTTAAGACTAACCTTAGTGGACATGAATGGTCCTTTTAAAATAACAAAATTAATTAGGCAAACGAGGTGTGACTGCGAATTGTTTGCACCCTATGAGATAATGTGTTTATAACTCGTTTGCTCTCTCTCCTGGACAATAGGCTAAAGAATTTGTTCATGACCAAAGCGTGAGTGAAACAAAAGATTGGTAAGAAATTGAAGTTTCTAAAATGTCCTGTACCCTCCATCGGTGTCTGATACTTATGTCCGTTTTGGAACATCATTCCACGACACCATGATGGAGAATTATGTGTTTATGAACTGACTGAAAATATCTTAATGCACCAGATAAATATGGTCTTTAGGACCTGATGATGCTGGTTTATTTACTAAATTGAATCAATAATCTTTAAGTTACAACTAAATGCATTTGTCTGAATATCTCAATACAAAATTTAAACGAAGCCTTAGAGGGCATTGACATGTGATAGAACTGTGAAATGCTATAGCTATAAATTGGAATATATAAAACTAAATTGTCTGAAATTATGTCTAAAAGCTGAAGTGAATTGGGTTTCGGCCCTTTCTCTTGCTCTGCTCCTGGCGTCAATCCGTGAGCAGATCGAGAGGAAACTCTTATGACCTTGAAACAGGCCATTCTGATGCCTGAGATCAGGCTCCTCTTTGATTCCACGGGAATCCAGTGGACACTGATCTTAAGATTGTATGTGATAATCCCTATTGAACCAACTACACATTAGTTTTTTTAGTTTATTTACTCAGGTTGGAGGTGACTGCTGATCTCACTTTGGGAGCCGCTGAGAGCTCCTTCCCACGCCTGTCTGACAGTCCTCTGCTGCGATTGGACTGAACTGTGTTGGTCTGATCCCTTTTGAGGCCACTGCCAGGACCTCACATGCTGTCCAGGTCGCAAACCAGACGAGTGGTGTCACACCTCTCACTCGCCCTGTCGACCCATTTAAACCCGCCTTCAACCTCCCTGGACTGACCCTGACATTTGTTATTTTGCTATTGTTTTCTTTGTGTTTTCTTTGTGTTATGTAGGTGCCGAAGTTATTAATCTCCAGTGAAATTTGAGTTGGTTTGTTGTGTTTCCTGTACAAAGATAGAGGTCTCATTTGTTTATGCATGTTACATGACTCTTTATTGGACTGAGTTTTCCTCAGTCCAAGAGGGGGTGTTAATTATATGGGAACATTATTATAATTTGGTTTATTTCGGCATGGGAAAGAACTGATACAAATATATATAAAAGACAAACAAACGAAAACACAAAGTGACGAATTGACAAATGTTATGGCCAACTAGGATAGGTTTCAGATAGGTAAATACATTTATAATACTCTGTTTTTTACGTTTGCTGTGATTCTGAAGTGCACACAGAATCTGTGGTAAATGTGGGAAACAGAAGCTAAAAGAGAGTTTTTCTCTGTAGATTGATGAAACCTGAATTCCTGAATTTTCCAGATAAAATTGACCCTAGCATTCCAACAGATAAATTAAGTTAAATAGGTCTTTGAGTCCAGCCATAATTTGCAAGATTAGCTGGCATGGTCGTTCTCACGGTGAGCGGCCCTGATGAGAATTTATTTTGTAATTTTTGTCTGTTCTTTTGTGTTTCTGTTACAGATCTCTGTTGGTTCCTTGTCTCTGTGGGTGCTTGTGAGTGGTCGTCATTATGAGAGTTTTTGACCCAAATCAATAAAGTTGTATTTTTAAAGCGCCTTACAACAATTAAAGTTGACCAAAACATGATGATGTAGAAAAAAATAAACAATAAAAACCACCCTTAGTGGTGAGTATATGTTTTTATAGCGGACGCTGAGGAAGCATGGACCGAGACAACGAACTGACAACCAGTTGAAGGACGTACATCTGTCACTGTGATTTCATATGACAAATATTCAATCTGATTTGTGATCTCTTTTGTATTTTGAGATCAATACGGGGAATGTGGAATTATTTATATACATATTTGTCATATTAGGTTTTAGTGATTATATAATACTGTGTTGATCTGTGAACTGTGCATTGAGATTCATTTCAATTGGCGGACATTTTGTTTCTGCTTGTATGTATGGTTGATCCACTGGGGGGCAGTGTGTTCAAATGAGGAGTCAGATTGCGCAGAAGAAGAAGTGACGATAAGACATTTCCAAGAGAGCTGATTGGTTGGGGGAAGACACACCTATTCCTTTGTCTTGTGTTGCAAGGGGGAGAAGCGTTCTCTTCCACCCGCCTCATCGACCAGTCAACATGGAGGTCAGTTGAACAGATGTGTTTTAGCTTGTAATAGGAAATAAAGTAATGATTTTGGATTATAATATACCGAGTCTCCATCCTTTCGTCCAGCACTAAAGAATACGCTATTTTCAACAAGACCCAGCTCCAAACGATTTGGGACCCGCTGAGCGTGGACTGTTTTAACGCCGTCTCCAGCCTCTCCAGCCATCAGAACCTGGCCTCTACAGTGAACGTGTTCTTTTTGGTCCATCTTTGTCAGTATAATTTGTGTCTCTCACTCCCCTCTCGTTTCTCTCTGTCTGGGAGAAGAGTTATTCACTTGGATAAATTCCCTGGCTGTTGAATGTGTAGAAGCACAGGCTGCGCCCTGGGCCAGTGGGCTCCTCACCGCTGCGTTACCAACAGCTCTCAAATGGAGCGTGTCCTTTTTGGTGCCGATCGGGGGGCGGGGGGCTGACAGCAGAACGGGAGAGGAGTTTTCGTTGGTCGCTGCTTTAGGAAAATCCAGAGTCATTTATAAAAGACGTCCCCCTCTTCACCTGACATGACCTTGGCTCAGGCCCCGCACGGCTTCACGGATGTGCTTCAGATTAAGGCGAGCTAAAGTTAGCTCTGTGCCTGCCAAGATCGCTTATTTATACACAGAGATACATACTCTTGTGACGTGAATTTAATTATTCATCTTAATAAATTTACTTCAGTAACAATGTCTGTGTACGCTCTCAGTCGTACAGGAGATGTCCATCTTCAATGAAGGTACTTAAAGAGGGGGGTATTATGCTTTTTTCAATCACATAGCACCCGTCTATAGCATACTACAATGATGACGTAACCTTCTGTTGGTCTGTATATGCAGTAAATTAAAATAACTGCCTTGAATAAAATTGCTCTCTCAAAATGGCTGCACTGAACGTCTTGAAATAGGCCTCTGTCTCTTTAAGAAGCTTTCCGACACGCCCCCTTCAGCACACTACTGTGGCATTGAAACAACACTGTGCGGGGAGGGGGCTCTGCTGAGCTGAGGAGCAGTGGTTGGTGGCTTGGCTGGTGACGAAAGGTCCAGCGGCGTTGTCACCGTTGCCCCGTGTGTCCTCTGAGCTAAATGCTAACTCAAATTCAGTGATACACATTCAGTGGTCACTAACTTCATCTTATAAGATGTTAATGATAAAGAAACCACAGTAATGATATAAATACCATGAAAAGGACAAGACATACATCGCTATACTTTAGTACTGCGCCTGGCATCACAATTCATTTGTATAGGTATGGAACCTTTGATTTAAAACGGGCCTATCTAACAAAATGTGTGCAAGGTCTTTTTATGATTTCTATGGTCTCTCCTCTGAGGTGCTCATGCAGAGCAGCATCAGAAAAAGTCGGACACAGTCAGATCACGGCACTGGGAACAGCTTCTTCTCAAGTTTCTTATCACCCTTGACTTAATGAAGGTCAGCCTTATATTCAGAGAAAAAGATCAAAAATAAGGAATAATAAAAGACAAGCTTTAACCAAGCGTAAGCTTAATCACAACAGGGCATTACAAAGTCACTGCCTTCATTTTCCCAGTTGTGATCATTATGGAAGCTCAGACATCCTCTAAAGGCTTCTGATTAAAGTTGAGCCAAGAAACGTGGTGTTTCTCTGCACAGTCCAGGCTGTAGACACTGAAGAGAGCTGCAGGCCAGGGAGGAATCAGAGGAGGGGTCTCAGAGGGCCGGGCCCCTCACACAAATGTACTCCAACGCTCCAAAAAACAACAACAAATATTAGAAACCAATTTGCCTCCTTGGCAAAACAAGGGTGTGGAGGACGCTACACTCTTCTTACTCCACACTGTGTACAAGTACCATGTTAGACTTGGTTGCAGACTTTTCTTCTGCTTTTAATACTATGCAGCCCCGCATCATGATTCAAAGACTTGCCTGACAAGCTTCTTCAACCCTTTTTTAAATTTCCTCACAAACAGGATCCAGCAAGTGTTTGTAAATGGTCAGATGTGCCCTGCGTCCATCTCTAACACAGGATATCCTCAGGGGCGTGTTCTGTCCCCTCTCCTGTTCTTACTGTACACAGACAATGCAGGGCCGGCCACTCAATAGAATAGGCTCTTGGTTAAGTCCTCATACGACCCAGTCCTGGCGTCCTTACTTTCACGATCGGAAAAGAATCATGGCCCTGCGTTGACCGTTTGTCAAAAACCAAAGACATGATTATTGGTTTTAGACGTGCCACATCGTCTTCTCTGGGCAGCAGTGCCATTCATGGCGAGGTGATTGAAGTTGTGCAGAAGTACAAATATCTCTGTACTTGGATTGACAGTTGCGGTTTGACACAAATACGGACTCTATTGTCAAATGTGGGCAGCAGAGAATTAAGGAAACTGAACTCTTTTAATGTAAATAAAAGGATTCTCAGCAACTTTAAAGGCTGATTTATAGAGAGCCTCTTAACGTCTTCATTTGTTTGCTGGTTCACTGGACAGAATGGAGGTTTCTACTGCTTGGAAATGATCGCTGCGGATGGATGATACGCAGGTTTGATTCAATATGTTTGTGTTCGGATGGGACTGGATGAGACCTCAGATGCTGCATGTTTGGATGGATCCGTCAGTCAGTGTCATGAATAGTCATATACCTGCTGAGCTGATGCACGCACAACCTTTACCAGACACGCTTGCCCTTTCCGTCCGCTGCTCTGTGTCACAATTACATGACAAACTCATTCAGCAGCAACAGATATGAGCAGTGATGTCAGATCAGGGGAACACGGGCGCACTCACCTCTCCATTGAAGAAGCAGAATATTGTAGCCACCAGCAAACCCTGAAGAGACAGGAACAAAGGTTTTATTAGTCTTAGCAAATTTAGGAATGAATTAAATATACAATTGTTAGAGGTTTTAAACATGTTTATCTCAGATCTCACAGATAGGTCATGATTAAAAAATATTGTGTATGTAAAAAAAAACAAAAAAACAATTTGCTGTTTCCTTTACTTGTAAATTACTGACATAAAAATCAAGTTTTCAGCTGATTATTTGCAAAATGATGAACTTAAACACAATGGCATGGGGTTCAGTGATTGTGGAAAATCTTACTCAAACATTATTCAGTACTTTGAACCTCTTTAAAATCATAAATAAAGTTCCTCCAGGAGTCCCTTCTAGTTGGGAAACACTGAGTAAGACATACTGGTACCGCTCCATGGAGGGAGACTGAGTTTCAAAGTAACAGGCTGTGAGTGAAACAATCAGTGAGAAGTGAGCGTGATCTTTTCATGGAAACAGCTGTGGAGTATTTCCAAATCCAGTTATAGAAAGTCAATTTCTTGCCTGTTGCTCTTCTCTGTCCACAAAATGAAGCACCTTCTTGCTTAGGGTTCGGCAATAGTGCTAACCTTGAATCCTTCTGAGAACATTCAAATTTCCAGATATTACTAGAAAACTACTAGAGAAATACTAGAAATGTGTGGTATCTGATGTTGCTACAATTTAAAATGTCGCCACAGTGTGGGAAAATGGCTTTTTGAGAAGTGACAATTTCCAAAACTAGTCTATGAAGAAATGTTTCCTCAATGCAATAATAAAACTATTTTTTTTAAAGTTTCTTTTTTTCAAGATAAAAATTATGTGTTTGGAAAGAAAACTGGCCCCCAGTGTCCTGTCCTAAAGTGGATATATCAATTGTGTCTTAGGCCTGAGAGTCACATCTCATGTTTTTGTTTTTACTGCCTTATACCTTTCAAGCACACGTGGATACCACAAACTAGAAACAATCCTACTGTATTTTTTTAAACATTAGATGTGGAGCCAGGCTAAGGGTCAGAATTACTTGGCTGGAGGACTAACCTATTGTACATGTTATAAGTGGTAGGGGAAACCGGAGTACCCAGAGAAAACCTACACAGACACTGGGAGAACATGCAAGCTCTGCACAGAAAGGCCTCCAGAGATTAAAACCCAGGACTAACCCACAAGCACTAACCACTGCACTGCTGTGTCCTGATCTAGTGTGGTTACATGTGGTGTGTGAGACTGGTTGGCTGTACTGCCAAAATAGTTAAATGCCTTGGACAAGGTATGAAAACCTTCGATATTTCATGAAAGATTAATCATCGTACTGTTTAGAGATGTGTGGCTGATTCAGAGCACACACGGTTTGTGCAGATAAAGGCACAATGAGGACGGTTTCTGCCAGACAAATACATCAGATTAAGAGAACAGCTGCTACAAAGTAGCAAACAGGTATTTGAAGCTGCTAGTGCCTCTGGAGTCTCCCGAACATCAAGGTGTAGGACCCTTCAGAGGCTGCAGTTGTGCATAAACCTTCTATCCGGCTTCCCCTAACCTGTTCATTGAAGCTGACGAGCAGAAACGGCTGCAGCGGCTCAGAAATACACGAAGACTCATTTTCAAACAGTATTGTTCACTAATGAGTGCCGTGTAACCCTGGATGGTCAGATGGATGGAGTAGTGGATGGTTGGTGAATGGTCACCATGTTTAAAGAAGGCTGTGATGTCAGTAAGGAGGGGGCGGAGTCATGTTTTGGGCCAGAATCCAATCCAATCCAACTTTATTTATAAAGCACTTTAAAAACAACAGCGTCGACCAAAGTGCTGAACACAGCAATAAGGATTACATTAATAAACAAATGAACAGTAAAAAATAAAAATAAAATAAACAAGTACAAAACATTCGAAAGTCGAACTTCTCAGGTTGTGTTAAAAGCCAAGGAAAAAAGGTGCGTTTTAAGAGAGGATTTAAAAGGAACAAGAGACTCTGTCTGTCTAAGGTGCAGGGGCAGTGCGTTCCACAGTTTAGGACCAGCAACAGCGAAAGAGCGGTCGCCTCTAGGGCTGAACGATTAATTGCATTTGCAATTTTATCGCGATATTACACAAGGCGATTTCGTAATCGCAGGGCACGCGATTTGGGAAGTAAATAGAGCAACGAGATATGTCAGCAAAGTCCGCTCCGTCGCGTGCTTCTGTTTACGTCTCAGTCTAGTTCAGGTGTGCGGTAGATTGTGGACGTACAGTGAAAATATCAGCGTTTATCATGCAGCCACCGCGAAGGAATATTGCTTTTCTCCGTTAGCATTGCGTTAGCCACAGCGCTAATCACGCCATTCCGTCGCCGCTACTACACGCTCTGATGACACAGAAACTCCCTCACCTCCAGATTCACACGTGCTGCTGGTAAAGAGTAAAGAGTCGTTTGTGGCTCAGTTTAGGGGGCTTATGTTTGGGAATGTTGTGGATAAAGAACTTATCTCAAAAGCATAATGACGGTTCATGACCATTAAGTATCCGCGGAGGCGATGTGCCTTTATATTCCTTTGCGTCTACCGCATATCCGCTCCGTAGGTCGTACAGACGCTAGATATAAACACTAAACTGCAGTATCAACCCGGTTGGTAACTAGGATCCGAGGCAGGAGTCCGTGTCATGTCTTATTTTGCTGAGGAAATGTGCTGTTTAAGCTGAAATGTCAGTAAATGGCTGCGAGTCAAAGAGACGTGTCTGTGTCTGGCACCTCATGTCCCGTCTCCTTGAGTCAATGTTCTTTTCTTTCTTCATATTGTCCAAAGTTACATCCCAAAACCAAAATGCTGCTCTTAATTCCTCTGTGTTTTGGCGTGTGCTCCATCTGGCCTCTCTGTGTCCATCAATAACGCGCATCTGAAGCAACTACGAGTCGCAGCTCAGACTGGGATTTGATTGGCCGAAATAATAAAGTACTATTTAATAAATTAAATAGCTTATTTTGTATTAATTGGGAGTTTGATTTCCTAAAACCTTTCCAACTATTTAAAGCAGACGTTTATTATCACTTTCCTGCACTTTAGTATGGGTGATGTTACTGACTGGATCAGTGAGTTATTTTTTTTTTAATATCTATATAATTTAGCATTTATTTATAGACTGTACTGTTAAGTTCAGACAGTTTAAGAAGTGCAGTCCACACAAATTTTGAATAGGTCAAGCAACAATTTTGTTGCAATTTTCACTTCAAATATTGTTTATTATGAAACAGGCTGATTTATTGCTTGTGTTAGGTGAAAAATACATGAGAAGAGGACCTTGCAACAATAATCGCATATTTAATCGCAATCGCAATATTGAAGAAAAAAAATCGCAATTAGATTATTTCTCAAAATCGTTCAGCCCTAGTCGCCTCTGTTTTTTCTTTTTGCTTTGGGAACAACCAGCAAAGACAGATCTGCTGACCTCAGAGAGCGTACAGCATGGGGAGAGAGCTGGTCGCCCCCTTTAGGATCCCTGAAGAGGTGAAAGTGACCTCTGAAGAATCTGTGGAGTTTCTGACTGACCACTTTCTTCCATGGTACAAAAAGAAGAGCCGTGCTTTCCCTAACAAAACATCATAGAGAAATTAATATTCAATGCATGTGCAAATGCTCTGGCGGACATTCCTGCAGTCAGCATGGCAATTGTAACATATTGTGACTCTGTGGCATTGTGCTGTAAAACGGAACATTTCAGAGCATCCTTTTAAGGTGTCTTTCCACATGCAGGCGCGTGTCAGCCGAAAGGCTCTTTCACCCGCTTTGTCAAGCTTTTCCATAACAAAGGCCAGTGCAAAACCGGTCTGACCAGGTTTACGTTTTGGGACCGACCTCTGGCTGTGGCCAAAGTGCGCTAACCCGTGTCTATATGACGTGAACAGACTGCTGGCCTCTGATGGGCAACGAGACAGTGGACAGCCCTCACTATTGACACAGGGTATACTGATTTAATCTTCACCATACCTTTGTTCTAAAAGGGGATTTTTATCAATATTAGCATTTAGCCGCTGTTAGCTCAGCTTTAGCTGGTGCATAACATTTGCATGTAGCTTACCTTCATAGTTCATATTGTTTTAATACAGCTTGGCTCCTCTGAATGATTCCATAACCCCCACCAGAAGGCAGCATTTGTCCACATTTGTTCTCATCGTGGCTCTAAAAACTTTATAAACGATCTATACAGCGTGCTCCTCTGTGGGGGCGCCGCCCACAACAAATGCGGGTGTGTGTGTGTGGTGGAAACAGAAAGGTGTGCAGGGTAGAGTCGATACGTGCACGTAGATCGTGCGTGCGCGGTCGCGCTATGTGGAACGACGGCTTTATTGTAGACAGCCTAGCATCCATGTGGTCTAATCAGCATCTTAAAATGCCATACCTGCGACCTGGGATTGATTATCTCGGCTCACTAATCCAAGTTTAGACAGATTTGTGAACATTATTTGAGATACATTTTGTATAATGTTTTACGTCTTTAAGTTCAGCTCATGAAAAATGGGAGCAAAATCAAAAGTATTGCATTTATATTTTGTTCAGTTTATGTTTATATTTTTAAGAGAACATTTATCAAGGTAAATAAAATAAGAAGTTGACTTTGTATTATATGCTGTACCTTCTTTAGGAAAACCATTCCCTCATAATATTAATTTTAAAAGTTCACCAAAACTGAACTGCTTTGTTCTGATTCTAAAGTGTATCCTCCGTAGTAAACAGAATCTTTTCTTCTTAGAAGAAAATCAGATTCAGAGAAACAAGACATACATCAATAAACACATGATCTGCTCAAATCCTGCGGCTGCCTCGCGGCTGGCTCACAGACGACTGCACAGACCCAACTGCAATCAGTCACGCTGATTCTAGTGGGCTTCTCGAGTTACAGATGAGAGCGGCGCAGGAATACTTGTGCCACGAACCCACAGCAGACTGGCACATGGGCACACCACCAAAGAACCATCTCTACAGACTGACACGTCACCATAGAACCATCTCTACAGACTGACACGTCACCATAGAACCATCTCTACAGACTGGCACGTCACCATAGAACCATCTCTACAGACTGGCACGTCACCATAGAACCATCTCTACAGACTGGCACGTCACCATAGAACCATCTCTACAGACTGGCACGTCACCATAGAACCATCTCTACAGACTGGCACGTCACCATAGAACCATCTCTACAGACTGACACGTCACCATAGGGCCATCTCTACAGACTGACACGTCACCATAGAACCATCTCTACAGACTGGCACGTCACCATAGAACCATCTCTACAGACTGGCACGTCACCATAGAACCATCTCTACAGACTGGCACGTCACCATAGAACCATCTCTACAGACTGGCACGTCACTAGTGCTGGGCGATATGGAAAAAACTTATATCACGATATGGATTATTTTATATCACGATAACGATATATATCACGATATACCATAATATAGTCCGTTTTCAGTTATTCTTTCAAAAGTTTAAAAAAAAGTAAGTATGTAATTTTTAGCTTACTTACTTTTTTTTAACTTTATTTTGAAGCAGTGGTTTCGCTATGGATCATTTATATCGCCTGTATTGTTTGTCAGGATAAATGTGAGACAGCAGGATAAATGGGTTAAACATGATCTGAACATCTGAGATCCTGACACCAATTTAACAGAAATGTGTAAACTCGTGCGTAGAGAACGACTTACTCAGAGCATCATCTGCTCCTCAATATCAAGGCTCATATTACACCAAAGCAAATGTAAATTGGAGCTTATATCTCAATTTTAACGTAATGTTTAAGAAACAGTGGGCGAGCCGTTTGCATTGTACGTCTTTAGCTGCTCTACGCGCTGATCCGTCTCTTACCTCCTGCACCAGCCTCTCCTCTCTCTTCTCTCTCGTGTGTTTAATCCAGATCCATGCACTATCAAGGCGCATTGAGTTGCCTTGTGTACGAAATGCGCGGTATAAATAAAGTTGCCTATCAGTCAGCTCCGTTGTGAGATCCATCACTAAAAAGCAGTTTATTTGCCGTACGTAAAGCAGAGCGAAACCACGCGGTGTTTAGGGAAGTAGCTGAGAGAGAGACGGATCAGCGCTGCGTCAAAGCTAAACATATTACGCAAATGACGGAGAATTTTCGGTTAATGTAACCTCTGTTATGAAGTGACATTTAACCCAGAAATAAGAATGCTGAGTGTAGTAGTAGGGGTGTACGTCCATTAGATGTCGCCGTTGCTACAGCAGGTGTGGCGGGCGGCGGACAGCAATATCGTAAAGCAGGTGTCGTAAAACAACAAGACGGAGTTTCTTTGCGAAAAAGTTCTTTTTTATTCTTGTTTATAATCACTTAATATACACTTAGAGGATGCATAGTGACAAGAAAACACTAATACATTGTTTGTGGCCTATTTAATGTAATATTTGCTTTAATAATTGATGAAATTAGGTTAGAAACGATATAAACGATAGAAGAGAAATGCCACGATAGACACTTTTCTATCGTCCCCACGATATCTATCGTCATATCGCCCAGCACTACACGTCACCATAGAACCATCTCTACAGACTGGCACAACACCAAAGAACCATCTCTACAGACTAGGGATGGGACGAATAACCGATTTGTATCGATACACGGATTTGCGCACGAGAGATGTGAGTGCATCGGCAGAGAAGCCACAGATCGATGCAGTTCAGAGGATAAACACAACATGCATCAGATTTTACGCGCTCATATCGATTTAATCTAGATACGTTACAGCTGTAAAGCCCCTCGGGCCACTGCAAGCGCCATTTGCGTGTGTGAACGCGATGAAAAGTAGCAGGAAGCCAAACGCAGATAAATATTCCAAACATCGCCATGATCTGCCATCTTCATTTGCCCACGTCATTGTGTCCACTTACAAGCGTAAAGAGTCCAAAAATCCACTTTACTGCACTGCATTTGAGCCAGGTGAACACGTGAGACTGCGCTGAGAGGCAAAGGAAGCCCCGCCCATTAATTAGCATAACCATGTGAGCTTTTCTGTGTGTGTTATTAATGTGGAAATATTAATTTTAACAAGACTGTTCATAGATTAATAATAATTGTTCCTCCAAAAAGTTTGAAAAAACAAAAGAAAAAAAATCTTACGGTGGATAAACCCATAGAATATATAGGATACAAAACATTTTAAAAAGTTATAAATTTAAGGCCTCAATAATTGTGACTATTTGTCAAATTTATTTGAGGTGGTTCTATTGAATCATTGCATCAAGCATAGAGTGGATGGCAAAACATTGAGATGCATCGTGATAATTGTCCTAAATCGAATGGTATCGGGCTGGTGGTGGTCGAGATGCATCGTGGTCATGGTGATGATTCGAATCGCAGCTCTGGTGTCGCAAGATGTATGTTAAATGAATCGTATCGTGGCAGGTGTATCGAGATGCGAATCGTATCGGACAGAGGCCTAAGATTCCCATCCCTACTACAGACTGACACGTCACCATAGAACCATCTCTACAGACTGACACAACACCATAGAACCATCTCTACAGACTGGCACAACACCATAGAACCATCTCTACAGACTGGCACAACACCAAAGAACCATCTCTACAGACTGGCACAACACCATAGAACCATCTCTACAGAATGACACGTCACCAAAGAACCATCTCTACAGACTGACACGTCACCAAAGAACCATCTATACAGACTGGTACAACACCAAAGAACCATCTCTATAGACTGGCACACCGAAGAACCATCTCTACAGACTGACATGTCACCAAATAACCATCTCTACAGACTGACACGTCACCAAAGAACCATCTCTACAGACTGACACGTCACCAAAGAACCATCTCTACAGACTGGCACAACACCAAAGAACCATCTCTACAGACTGACACAACACCAAAGAACCATCTCTACAGACTGGCACAACACCAAAGAACCATCTCTACAGACTGGCACAACACCAAAGAACCATCTCTACAGACTGACATGTCACCAAAGAACCATCTCTACAGACTGGCACAACACCATAGAACCATCTCTACAGACTGACACGTCACCAAAGAACCATCTCTACAGACTGACACATCACCAAAGAACCATCTCTACAGACTGACACATCACCATAGAACCATCTCTACAGACTGACACATCACCATAGGGCCATCTCTACAGACAGGCACATCACCATAGGACCATCTCTACAGACAGGCACATCACCATAGAACCATCTCTACAGACTGACACATCACCATAGAACCATCTCTACAAACTGGCACATGGGCACATCACCTAAGAACCATCTCTACTGACACATGGGCACATCACCATAGGCCCATCTCTAGAAAGTGGCACATCACTATTGAACCGTTTCTACAGACTGGCACATGCGCACATCACCAAAGAACCATCTCTACAGACTGGCACATCACCCTAGAACCATCTCTAGAGGTGGCATCACTATAGAACCATCTGTACAGACTGGCACAACACCATTGAACAATCTCTACAAACTGGCACCTTACTATAGAACCGTTACCAGAATCGGTAATACTATAGAATAGAGTTCTATAGTATTACCGATTGACGGAAGCGAGGCAACACGTCTGCACCATCGGCCCCTCCGACCACAACCAACCACTCACTCACTCACTACATTTGCTAGGCTTCCTGGTGTGCCCAAATGGTCTCCCATCCAAGTACCGACCTGGCCCTTCCCTGCTCAGCTTCCAAGGTCTGACGGGATTGGGCATAGCAAAGGCGGCATGGCCAAAATTCTACACAGTGTGGCTTTAACTTAACTATAGAACCATCTCTACAGACTGGGACATCACTTTAGAAACATCAATATAGGCTGGCACATCACCAGAGAATCATTTCTACAGACTGGCACACTGGGCTAATACTGACCTGGTAGTGCATGAGGATGTGCATGATACATTCGAAGACCTCCCCTGCCAGCCGGTTCTCTGGGCGCCAGGGGATGATGACGAATTGGATCCCCAAGAGCGGCACGAGGATGAGCGTGGCGCGCACCGCCTTCATGTACATGTTGGTCTCGGCGCGGTGTGTGTCCCGCAGCTTGGTCACCAGGACACGGATGATATTCAGCAAGAAAAACAGGTTCACCTACACACACGCAAAACACAAAGGGTTTGTAGGAGCAGGCGGGAGCAGGAAAACATCCAACAAGTCTATATTTAAACTGGATTTGCTCTAGTGTAGAAAGGCTGTAGTTATTTGTTTCTTTGCTACAGATCAGGGTCCAACAGTAAAAGACAGAAATGATTGAACTTACCAGAAGAGCAGCTAAAATGGGCCCATGGATGGAGTATAGCAGGTGTGTCTCCACGCTCATCCAACAGCTGCAACACCACAATCAGAATCAGAATAGTTTTGATTGCCATTGTTTGAGAACAGGTTCACAAACTAGGAATTTGTGACCATTTGTGAACCTCCCCAGACTACACATGTAGTCTGAGGAGATTTCCACAATGGCACTATTTAGGTCGACTTAAAGGGCGTCTCAATGCTGCTTTAGGGTCAGTGTAAATCCAGCCACCCTCACTGGCCAACCTGTTGGAGCAGCTGAAGCAGTGGTCTCGGATCCTTCTGATAATCTGCTGTTTTGGTGATTGATGATCATGGTTTTAAGAAAGAAGCTCCAGGTTTGGCTACCACTAAAAACGTGTACAATGGGATCCCCTCTGAGGCCTGTACTCCCCTAAAATTTAGATTATGTGCATGAAAACACAATACCTTATTTTGTTTGTAATAGTGGAATACAATGTTTTATTTTGTTTATTTTTCTTTTTGTCTTTCTTTCTTACTTTCTTTCTTTATTTTACAATGCATATTAATGAACATTGAAACAAATGTAATATGTTCAGCCCACCTTGGGAAAAATTTCCATCTGCAGACCCCCTGGCAGGTTGATGTTTACAAAAAACATAAATACACAAACTATACAAAGACACTATGCACATACTACAGTCAGGTCCATAAATATTGGGACATCGACTCGATTCTTATGTTTTCGGCTCTATAAACCAACACAATGGATTTCAAATAAAACACCAAAGATGTACATAAACGACAGACTTCCAGCTTTCATTTGAGAGTATTTACATCCAAATCAGATGAACGGTGTAGGAATTCACCATTTGTATGAGTGCCTCCCACTTTTTAAGGGACCAAAAGTAATGGGACAAGTGGCTGCTCAGCGGTTCCATGGCCTGGTGTTTGCCTCATTGTCCCATTTATAAGGAACAGATGAGACGTCCAGAGTTCATTTCAAGTGGGATATTTGCATTTTGGATATTGTTGCTATTATTTTCAATATGAGATCCAAAGAGCTACCACTATCAATGAAGCAAACCATTATTAGACTGAAAAATCAAAACAAACCCATCAGAGAGATAGCAAGAAAACCACTTCACAACAATAGGTCAGATGAAAAACACTCTCCAGGAGGTGAGTGTATGTGTGTCAAAGTCAACAATCCAGAGAAGACTTCCAGAGAGAACACAGACCATTAACCACAAGGTGTAAAACACTGGTGAGCCTCAAAAACAGGAGGCTGATTAGAGTTTGCCAAAAAACATCTAAAAAGCCTTTTATGAAACAACATCCTGGGACAGATGAGACAAAGATCATCTTGTACCAGAGTGATGGAAAGAGAAAAGTATGGAGAAAGACAGGAACTGCTCATGATTATAAACATCCCACCTCATCAGTGAAACACGGGGGTGCAGCATCATGGCATGGGCTTGAATGGGCCAATGGAACTGGTTCCCTTGTATTTATTGATGATGTGACTGTTAAAAAAAGCAGCAGAATGAATTCTAAAGTGTTTGGGACAATATTATGAGCTCATATTCAGCCAAATACTTGGACACTTGACAGTGCAGCTGGACAATGACCCAAAGCTACAGCCAAAGCCACCAAAGAGCTTTTGAGGCAGAGGAGTGAAATGTTATTCAGTGGCCAAGTCAATCGCCTGACATGAATCCAATTGAGCAGCATTTCACTTATTGAAGACCTGAAGGGAAAATGTCCCAAGAACAAGCAGGAACTGAAGACATTTACAGTAGAGGCCTGGCAGAGCATCACCAGGGATGGAATCCTTTGTCTGGTGACGTCTGTGCCTTCTAGACTTCAGGCTGGAATTGACTGCAAAGGATTTGCAACCAAATATTAAAGAGCTACTAAACACCCCTTCCAGATCTTACTCCACCCACTCCCAAAATTCAAAAAACTCAGAGAAAGAGGCGTGGCGGGAGGCTTTGGGGGGACGCGGGGAGGGGGAGTGTGTGGGCGGTCTCTGCTCTGTTGACAGTCTCAGACCAAGGGCCAGAGTGACTCCCGTTATGCCGCATTTAGACGATGTGGCGCCACTTTCCCGGACACTTCAGCCTATCGCACCGGCTAGCTTCTCCGGACATGTGGCGTCACTTTCCCGGACACTTCAGCCTATCGCACCGGCTAGCTTCTCCGGACATGTGGCGTCACTTTCCCGGACACTTCAGCCTATCGCACCGGCTAGCTTCTCCGGACATGTGGCGTCACTTTCCCGGACACTTCAGCCTATCGCACCGGCTAGCTTCTCCGGACATGTGGCGCCACTTTCCCGGACTCTCGAGCCCGTCGTACCGGCTACATGCCGAGTACACGCGGCGGACATTTGGCGCTCATATCTCCCCGTTCCTCCTCCTGGCTTTAGCGGACACTCAGTCACACACTGCCCGCTCTGAGCCTCCAAGGCAGGGGATGGCTAACCGCTGCCCCCGGTGTCTGTGAGCTCTCCCTGGGGGAGATTACAGTAAAAAGCCCTCAGCCCCGTCTCATAAACACTGACAGCCCTGATGAGCGCTGTCTGCCCGATACAGCTTTATCGTGTCTGTAGTTTCAACATCCAGCCATGTCACTAAATAAGTGAATCTGGGTATTTTGGGGAAACATTTGTCTTTTTTAAGGAGGAGATGTCGGGGATGTGAGTGCTGTGGTTCACACACGGAGCGGAGTCCGTGGAGCGGAGCCCGTAGATCAAATCCCCGTCTCGGGTCTTTTCTCCTCATCCTCCCGCTCCCTGGCCGCTCTGTGCGGCCGGTCCCTGGCCGCTCTGTGACCGGCATGTTGTGCTCACGTCACAAAACAGCTACTAAACTACCTGACTAAAGTAACTACACTAGAAACGCTGCGCTAAAGAACTAACTAAATACTATGCTAATAAATTGCTAACTTGAAAATCGATGTAAAACGCTCGCTCGCTATTCCAACTCCAACTCGCTACGGGGCGTGTGCGAGACTTGGCTTTTATACCCGAGCAGCAGAGCGACGGACGTCACACACACAACGTGACGTCACACCGCTTGCAGAGCCAATGGGGAGGACAGGCACGAGATTCAAATGTAGTGCAGCCGAAAATGTAGAGAGGGCGCTACACAGACGATTTTAGGCTCAAAAGTGAGATTTTATCTAATTTGCACTAAAATGTCAAAAAATTGACCAGGACATGTAGAGAGCACTATAAGAAACATATTAATGCAGTTTATAAGCTCAAAAAAGTTGATTTGGTGCTTAGTTGTCCTTTAAAAATAAAAACGTTTGATTCATAATTGTTACTTTGTCCCATTACTTTTGGTCCCTTAAAAAGTGGGTGGCTCATATAAAAATGCTTGTAATTCCTACACTGTTCATCTGATTTGGATGTAAATAGCCTCAAATTAAAACTGAAAGTCTGCAGTTTAACTACATATGTTTAATTCAAATCCATTGTGGTGGTTTATAAAGCCAAAAACATAAGAAATGAGTCAATATCCCAATATTTATGGACGTGACTGTTTGCACGGGACATGTACAAAGACTGCTGAACACAGACAATAAATATGTGAAACGGGATATGACGGCCAGCGGAAAAGAACTTGATACAATGTATTGCACAGCCTCCAATCGCACAGAGTCCCACTTTTAATCTGAGAGCAGCAATTTTGTATTACGCCGATCCCTATTGGACCGATCCCTATGTCACTGATTGTTGTGGCAAACTGCCCATCGCCCCTCCCCCCACGCAAGGAGCAGAGCGGCACCACCGCAGGTGGGCTCAAACAGCAATCAATGCTGCACCAACACAAACTTTCACTAGCCCTCTCGCGCTCAGTCCTGATGGTAAGAGTGGCTAGGTGATGCTATTCACTGTGGATGCCTACTGTTTGGAAATCACAGTGCTAGAGTGTTGTGCATCCATGGGCTTTGTGTAAACTTGTATTTATGTTATTAAATGAATAATGTAAATATGTGACGTAACTGTTTAATGGTCACTTTAGGAGGTTACCTCAGGTTGTTTGGTTGCTGGAAAATAGTTGTACGTGACTAAGTAATTAAACATTCTATAGCTTAAAGGGTAAACATCTTAAATAGTTAACATTCATGTGAAAATTGTGTGTAGAAATATCTAAGTTAAATGGCACGGTAGCACAGCGGTTAGCGCTCGTGCTTCACAGCTAGAAGATCGGGGTTCGATTCCCACCTGGACGGGGCCTTTCTGTGTGGAGTTTGCATGTTCTCCCTGTGTCTGCGTAGGTTTCCTCCGGGTACTCCGGTTTCCCCTACCACTAAAAACATGTACAATAGGCCCAGAGACTGCAGGTGGAAATTAGCACAAGTGCTATAACCTGGTACGACGCATCTCTCCTTTCTGAGGCTAATGTATATTGTACACTGTCCCTGTTCAAATAAATATATACAGTATGCTAAAAGGATTAAAAATACATTGATTGAATATCTGCTAAAACACCTATTGTGTACTTATTGCCACTGTTATTTATTGTATTTTATACTTTGTAAATACTTACAATGGTGTTTGTATTTTCTAAGGTTTTTCACCTGACTGACGGAGGTTGAAATAAATGGGACAAAGACCATTTCCGGCCTGTTTGGGTGAAGTCTTCGGGACCTCTTCGGGGTAGAGGTCCTTTCTAGTGTGGACCCCGTGTAGCCAGAAAACACTTGACACTGGTCCCTATTGTACCTTTTGACCTTGTGCTTGGGACAGAGTGAACATTCTAAAATGCTAGTTATTCTGCATGTATTGCTCTTATGTCACACATGCTCACATGCTTGTGACTCTCTCAGCCAGAGTTTGAACTGATTCCTAAATGTGTAGAGACGCTGGTGCATTCCTTCACTGACGGAGGTATTCTGTTCCAGATCTTTTTATCAGTTTCATTTGTGCCCTGGACTGACAGGACGTTTTGAGAAAAGGCTGTTCGTTTGAGTGTGTGTCCACTGACAGATTTCTGCTTGATGAACTCACTCATTGGAGGGGCCCGACCATATTAAACTTTGTAAACGGTTTGGCCCCCTCCATCAATATCATAAACTCAGACTGAGACTAATTATAAAGCATTTGTATCAATTTCATGAACTG
The DNA here is from genome assembly GCA_021464625.1 of Proterorhinus semilunaris. NCBI lineage: Eukaryota > Metazoa > Chordata > Actinopteri > Gobiiformes > Gobiidae > Proterorhinus > Proterorhinus semilunaris. The sequence continues at coordinate 30,841,856 of CM038360.1, read as the reverse complement.
TGACAAGTGACCCTAAAGTTGTGAAATGTGCCTATAAACTAGTCCCTGTGAAGAATGGAATGACACAAAGATGTTTGGAAAGTTAGGAATAGGTTAAGACCACAAATAACATTTTTTTATTGTTAATTGCAATTAAAAATGTTAAGTAAATGTCAAATAGTTACCTCCCTATAACTAAGACAAAATGTCAAGTCAAATCCAGCCACCTGGTAATTAACCTAGCTTACACCTTTGGGGACCCCAGTTTGAGTACCGGACCCTGGGTGGAGAATCACTCACACAAGGCAGCACATACTGGAACTCACTTGTCGTCGAAGTAGGTCTTCCTGGCCACAGCGTGGATCGAGGCGGGCACCAGAGGGAAACCTGCAGAACCAGATAGTCAGACATGTGTGTGTGTGTGTGTGTGTGTGCGTGTGTGTGTGTGTGTGTCAGATGCCCTCCACCTAAAGAGCTCAGGACTGAAACCCATTTCTGTCCTTGGGTGGTTCAGGGCAGGCGTCAGGGAAAAGTCGCCTCGGCATCGGCATCTTTTACGTGTAATTGTAGTTGCTATAGTCATGTTTATATCTGTTTTTATCCTGTTACATTCATTATTAAGTGATTATTTTTTGTTTATATATATATTATGTAAACTGTAGATTACAAGACAAATATTTCCTGAGTGGTGTGTCTATGTTAGGAATGTCCTGGTCAGAGTGCGGTGGGGCGTGCTTACCCCAGCCCAGCAGGTAGTACCAGTGCAGATGCTGCTCCTCAGCGAACACGGCCACCACGATGAGCGTGTGCAGGTAGATGCCCTCACACAGCATCCAGAAGTAGTTACAGCCCAGCATGTACATGTGGAAGAAGTGCAGCACCTTACAGCCCACCTGCCGCACACAGTCCAAATGCCAAAAATGACAGCTTTTACACTCACGTGTGTTAAACTACAATGGCATTGTGCTACAGATCAGTGGTTCTCAAACTGGGCGGCACGGTAGCACAGCGGTTAGCGCTCAGCTAGAATGTCCGGGTTCAATTCCCACCCGGACGGGGCCTTTCTGTGTGGAGTTTGCATGTTCTCCCCGTGTCTGCGTAGGTTTTCACCAGTACTCTGGTTTCCCCTACCACTAAAAACATGTACAATAGGCCAGGATGAATGAGAGTGTGTTTGAGAGTGCGCATGGGGGACAACGGATGCAAATTAGCCCAAGGCTACAATCCGGTGTGGCTTGTTTACATGCATGAGACCCATGTATGTTCATTAACATGCACTGTCCTGACCAAATAAACCAATAAATAAAATAAATAAACTTCTCGGCTCTAGGGGACCCTTATACGCGCTTTCCCATAGTCTGCAACACCCCTACTAACTGTTTTGTTTCTACACTATAACCCTATGTCCTATGTGATAATGTGAATCGCATGAAAAGTTATTCATTATTTTATTTCATGGCGAAAACAACTTAAACTAGTGTCTTACTGGGTATTAGGTAAATTCCAACAATTACACTGAATGATTATTGATAATTTAGCCCCATTTTGATTTGTCATATAAATCATACATTCTCCCACTGCACCCTAGGATTTGCCCTGTGGCACACCTGGGAAGTTCTCAGGGCCCGAGATGGTTCATACGGCTCTAACATGTCAGAGATGGACTTTGGTGCTAAACCATGAAACGACTTGTACACAAGCAGAGCCGTTTTAAATTCTATTCTCTGAGTGACAGGAAGCCAGTGCAGAGACCGGAGCACTGGACTAATATGGTGGTATTTTCTGGTTCTTGTCAGTGTTGTGTCAAAACACAGGATAAATTGCCCTACGGGAACATCTGTTATTATTGTTGTATGCCATTTTTAAAATATATTTAAAATAAATATATATAGAGTATCTATTGTCCCTTTATACAAATATGTAAAATTTAAATATAGAAATGCATAAGTAAATACACATGCAATATAACCAGGAAAGTCTCACTGAGATTTAGAATCTTGATTTCACTCAGGTCCTGGCCGCAGAAGGGACCCTATGGTACATGTTTTTACTGAGAGTGGAAACAAGAACTTTGGTCACGCGAAGGACGCGGAGAGACTTTTCAGAAGTCTGCCCTGTGATCAAGGGTTTAATCAACAGGTATAAGACGTGTGAGGAATCTGCGACCTTCAAATCAGAAGACGATCCGCTCTACCAACTGCACCTCTGTCGCCACTTAATTCCCATATATTCTATTACTTCCTCGGGCCAGAACCTCCTCACTGTCCCAAGGACCCGATTTAAAACCAGAGGAGACTCGTTCTTTGAAGCTGTTGCTCTTAAATTGTGGAATGACCTTCCTTTAGAGCCGACTCGGTTGATTCTTTTAAAAAACAGCAGAAGACATGGCTGTTCGGACGAGCTTTTAGTCGACAAGGCTGTGATCGTTTCAAAATTGTTCTGTAACTTGTGTCTTTGTGTCTTTGTGAAGCACTTTGTGCTATTTTCCTCCCCCTCCAGCCATGTCCTAATGCACATGTTTAATATAGAGACTGCAGTTACGCATAAGACCTGAGGTGGCAGTAGTGAGTATAAAAATGACCAACTTGCATCTAGTCTCTTTAACTCACATATATTCCCATTAATTCTCATTAGTGCTGTACAAAATATTACGTTATCAACACATTAATGCAAATCAATTTTAATGGTGTAATTTTTTATCGCGTGATTAATTAGAATTAATTTTCCGACACACAATAAAAAGACGGCGCATGAGCATGTCATGTGACCACGAGTTTACAGGAGATATAGCACTTTTTGTTTTGTTTTGCCACTACCACTGACTGAGGAACCTTTGAAATGGCTCGGGGACTTATCAGGAAACGAGGAGCACAAACTATCATCAGGCTTTACTGTCACCACGTCATGGACGCCTCTTTGTCAAACAAAGGGAAGTTTGGAAGTGGAGCAGCCGATGCTGCTCTCCTCAGGTCAGTAAGAAGCTGTTAGCTTTTTTTCAGTGAAGGTACTTGATTCATCTTCTGTACTTCTGAACAGTTGAAGTCTCAAACGTTTCGCCTCTCATCCAAAAGGCTTCGTCAGTGGACTTAAGTCCAGCTCAGCCCTAAGCTTAGATAAAGACCAACGGGGAGGAGTTAGGGTTGGCCCGGCTCCTCCCCTCTAATCACAGCTACTCTCACCTGTGGGTAAACACCTTTGAAGTAGAGCGTCTCTAACGATCTGCTCACCTCAGTATCGGTCAGTCCTGTCCTATTCATAGAGGATCACTGCTAATAACCTGTTGTATTATATTGTATAGTGTTTTGTTTTTTTAACCATGTCCACTGTAGCACTTTGAGATTTGGCGTCAAATGTAAAGTGCATTACAAATAAAATGTACTATTATTATTATAATTACCTGCCTATTGTTCTTTTGTTGGCTGAGGTGCCGTCTCCTTGGACTGGGCGTGGCCTGTCAGTTTTCCCCGAAGAAGATTTGTCCTCAAAGGAGTGGTTGGAGGCTTTGAGGTGGAGGTGCACCGCCGACTGGGGGCCGCTTGTGCTTTCTCTTCGGTGTTGATAAAGTCTCTTCTGTAGAACGTGTTTTGTTTCTCCAATATAATGTTGTTTGCATTCTTCCTCTTTGCATTGAATTGAATAAACCACATTGCTTTGTTTGTGGCTCGGAGTTTTGTCTTTGGGATGAACTCATGTTTGTCTCAGTGTGTTCACCGGTTTGTGGTTCACTGGAATCCTGTGCTGCCTAAAGATTCTCTGAAGTTTCTCTGAGACCCCGGCTACATACGGCACTACGACTCCCTTTCTTCTGGGCTCTGGAGTCTGTCTGTCTGGTTCTTTGGGTGGCACGATGGTCGTCTCATGATCGGAAGGTTGGGAGTTCGAATCCCGCCTCCTGAAGGTGCACGCTGTTGTTGTGTCCTTGGGCAAGACACTTCACCCACCTTGCCTCCAGTGTCTGCGTACATTGGTGGCAAGGTGGGTGAAGTGTCATTGACATTGGTGTATGAATGGGTGAGAGGTTCCTTGCTGTAAAGCGCTTTGAGTGCCTAATGTAGGTGGAAAAGCGCTATAGAAGTTGAGACCATTTACCATTACCATATAGTCACATTAATTCCCATTAAAGTAGCATATTTAGTTGGGCCGAAGGAGCGCCGTGTTGTTGAGCGTGCTGTGAGTTTGCTACAATGACAGAACATCCATCAGGACTCTCTGACTCCCACACACACCTCTGCTCTCCTCTGTGTCACGGAGCTCGTCTGCTCTCAAAAAGGTCACCAGAACCTCCAGGAGATAAACGACTTTCCAGTAGAGCTGATGACTGGGTACTTTAAATACATACTTAGTCACAAAATCCCTATCCTTTTTTAATAAAGAAAGAGCCCTGATGGCGTCACTGGGAGGGCGGTAACCATGGATACACACTGTCAATATCTTGGCTACATAATTCGTAGGTATCTAAAATAATATTTCTTATATTTTCTTTTCTAGAGTTAGCTGCTCATCAACAGAATATCCCACAAGAGTCAGAGCTGCAATAAATGAAAGCTCGAACCCTTAACTTGAAGGAGGGCTCGCTGCCTTTTTTCTATCATTGCAATAAATAGTTATTAACCATCGACTGTGACAATGTGCATCATGTGCGGTGCTTGGGGTTTGTTGTCAGTATTGTTTTAAAATTAGTTTTTGATGAGCATGAAATTGTATAAAATGTTTAGCTTTTTGAAATAAAAGGACAAAATAAGTTTTAAAATAGTCACTAGTATAAATTCATCAAATGACCCAAACATACGACCTCTATAAGAAGAAGATCACTCCTCACTCGGTGATGGTAAGCCACATTAGTAGCTTCAGTTTCCCCTGGGGGAGACTGACAGAAGCGCTGTCGCGACTGCACACATCTGCGCCAACAGTCCCTCTGACCACCACCATGCATTCACACACACTATTGTACATGTTTTTGGTGGTAGGGGAAACCGAAGTACCCGGAGGAAACCTAAGCAGACACGGGGAGAACATGCAAACTCCACACAGAAAGGCCCCGTCCAGGTGGGAATTGAACCCGGGACCTTCTAGCTGTGAAGCGAGAGCGCTAACCGCTGTACTACCGTGCTGTGCTATAAATGCTTAAGTTTAAAGTGCTTAAAGTGATCATAAAAACATATCAGACCCAAAGAGAAAACCATAGACTGTATAAAGAATAGACAGCTCCTCCTCACTCCTCCCCGTTTACCACAATGACCACGTTCGTGGGGGAAATCATGGCGGATTTACAGGCTCCTCCTCTCTCGCTCTGACGAAGCATGTTCCTAAAAAGGGCATAAGGGCGGGATCTTCACTGCAGACCCCGCCCTGCTTGGCCCTCGGGCGGCGTGTAATGGGCGTGTATTTCTGTTGTAATCGCGCCCATGGCCAGGCAGCGACGTAAACGGCCTGTCAATCAAAGTCAGGCCCTCATTAATTACGCAAGATTTCTAAAATTTGTATCTACGATAACCAGCCCGGTGCCCCATATTGTTTTTAACCCAGCGTAATCACAGGAGGAATATGTAGCTCTAGCCACTTCTAAACCTTTAGGCACCGGGCATTAAAGGTCCTATATCATGCAAAATCGACTTTTTGGAGCTTTTAACCATGTTGTTATGCTATTTCCTTCTCAAAAACACCCCCAGAGTGGTTTTTGGCTTCATTCACGCAGTTCTCAGTAATCCTCCTGATTCCTGCTCTCTGTGCAGCTGCTCCGCCCTCTCCTGGTAAACGACTGGCATGTTCAGTTGTGTCGTCACAGCGGAACGGAAGTGCTCCACGTCTGTAATCTAATGCCTTACGGCCTGATTTTTCATTATTTCTGTCGTAAAAAAAAAAAAAAAATAAATAAAAAAAATGAAAGTGCCTGACGCGTCCGCGCTGCCCCTGCAGAGAAATCAAACGCACCCCCTGAGCGTCTGAGCAGATGTCGTGTTTGCACCGAAAGCTGTGAAGAAGGAGCTCTTTCTAACCTACTCTGGAGTCTGGACACCTGTTCTTTTTTCTAACGATAATGTCACGGAGAAAAGCGCGTTTGGCTACGAGGACAGGACTTTATTCAACCTAAAGAAGGCAACCACTCGCCAGAAGTTGGAATTTCTCTCCAGGATTCAGCGACCATCAGCCAAAATAGTGTTTGTCTGTGACCGTCACTGATGGATGTTTGGTGAACCTTGGCCAGAATCAAAGTGGATTAACTTTTATAACCAACATAATGGAAACATCAGAGGGGTTGTGTCAATCAAAATGCGTGTTAGCGTGTGTGTTAGCCATTATATATATTTCTACTACTGCTAAAGTTGTATGAGCGGCGAGAGGGGGCGGAGTTAACTGAATCCAAGCGTTTTGTCTTCCGGGTTGGAAAAATACCTCCAGAAAATACTTATATTTATCACAAAAATTAGTGCTCTGTAGTGGTAGAGGTACAATATATCATATAAATGCCTATACTTTACTTTGGAATGGCTAAAATAGCATGATACAGGTCCTTTAAAGTTGTTTTTAACGTGTCTAAAGTCCAATGCATTCCAATGGGGGAATAGCGGTCATATGGAGGTACTACAGCAAAGGTGGAGCAATGGCGGCCTCCAGTGTCGTAGTCAAAAAGCAGAGCAGGCAGCGGCCATTGGAGAAAACATTTCCCACCACCATTTATACCACATGTGACAACCAACCCCTCAGCCCGTGTGACAACTAACCCCGAGTCTCTACTTTACAAGCTAGCTAACAAACGGCTTTAGCATGTTAGCACAGATCAAAGCTAACATTCAGATCAGTGTCCTTTGTTTACGGCACTAACTCATGGAAAGCTCTCGCTATAGAAATAACCCAGACAGTCCGAATAAGAAAATGAAGAATACCAACACAATTATTATGTATAGTACCAACATACAGCGCCCTCTAGTGTGACTATAAAAAACAATGTGACATTTAACCCTGTGTGACAAATAGCCCCTGTCTCCTCATAATCTCCTAATAATAAGAACTATGACACAACAGCACACTGTCTTCTCTTCTGACTCTCACTCTCATGGATGCTCACAACTTAGTTGTTTTTGCATTGTGGGTTAGGGTTAGGTCGGCTTTTCCTCCCTGGTCATTTGGACACCAGTACGAGAAGGCCTGACCGCTGTGTTCTGCACTCCGGTAGAGAACGCTTTTGTCTGTGCACAGTGTGTGAGCAGAGGAGGTTATAGAAAATAAAACAAGTCATGGCGTAGCCTCCAGAGCTTTTCAAATGTCAGGACACAGAGCAGAGGGCACTCAAAGTGGAGCAACAAATACAGATATTTTTTTATGTTTTATTTAATATTCAGTGTGTTTACCTTTAGTTACTATTACTTGATCGCACATTTCCTTTTTTTTTTGGCGTTTTCATCCTCTTTTTTTCTCGCTATACTGACGGTTTTTTCAAGAAGCTTTTAGATTTGGGTAAAGCCAAACTTCTTCTTCTTCTCCTCACTGAAACTGTCTTCTTGTAAAGCTGTGCATTAACTTTTTGATTTTACAGACGATTTTGAACAAGCTAAAAGTTTCACACAGTGCGAGGAGTGCACGAGCCCACGATGGAGGTGCTCACACTGTACGGATCCAAAACGCATACGGCTGACATGTGCGTTACCATGGCTACAAGCGTGATCTGTCACATCAACCAGTGCCTCTATTTATTTTATTTATTGGTTTAATTGGTCGGGACAGTGCATGTTAATGAACATACATGGGTCTCATGCATGTAAACAAGCCACACCGGATTGTAGCCTTGGGCTAATTTGCATCCGTCGTCCTCCATGCGCACTCTCATTCATCCTGGCCTATTGTACATGTTTCTAAACACCTCAACATTGACTATAGAACTTTGTGGCTTCAGTGCCGCAGCACCAGGACCTCACGACTCGCAGAAAAATATGAAACATGTTTGAAAACCCTGCGGTCGTACACTGCACGACAGAGGCAGAAAGATCGCATGACTGTTTTAAAGTCTTTCCGCCTCCCAATGCATCAATCAAAATTCATGCTAAAACTGTGTCTGAAACCACGGAGTGAAAGCCCAGCTTTAGGGGCTAGCAGCCGAGCTTTGCTAACAGCCAAGTAATAGATCCACACACTGGAAGAATGTCGACAAACAAACATGTGTGTATCTGCACATCCGACAAAACGATACATGTCCATCACAGGAAAGGATTTCAGACTAGACCGACCCTGACCATGGGTTGAAGTTTGTTTTATTGTTGGTCTTGTGGTTCCTGTTTTTTCGGTTAAAAGTTTATCTATTGCCTTATATGCCCCGTTAAAGAACTAAGTGGAGGATGTCTCCTGTGGTCACATCCGTCATGTTTCTGGCCTTCGCGCTCGGATGCTGGGTAAGCTGGCGGAGAGCGGGCCTTCCCTGAGTGTTGTGTGATGGAGGAGTGAGAGTGTGGTTTGGAGCCTTCAGAGCGGAGCAGGACAGGAGATCTTTGTGCTGATGTGCTTGTCGATCAAAACACAGGGTAGAAGCCAGAAACCGTTTCATTCAGATTCAGGTTTTGGTAGATTACCGACATACCTGTAAATATGAGGGGAATATGTGTGGCAAGTTTTCTTTAACCTAAGGTTCTGATCTAGGGGCAGTATTAGGTGCCCAAAGAATGAGGTCTGTGACTATCTGAATACTATTCAGATAGATACTGAATGACCTTGAGATTCCATCAATGGAAATATTCCAAGATGACAATGGCAGGATCCACGGGGCTCACAGTCCCATTGTGAAAGAGTGGTGCAGCAGCAGGAGACATTCTCACACACGGATTGGCCACGACAGAGTCCAGGCCTCAACCTCAATGAGAATCTTCGGAATGTGCTGGATAAGACTTTGACTGCGACACTGGGCAGACGTGCTGTAAATCTTAATGCGAGACACGACTGTGGAGATTTTTTAGTTTTTCCCATAACATCTTAGTTTTCATGTCTAAAAAGACCAAACTCACCCTGTACGATCCTTATTTTATGAAGTTTTGTCGCTAGCGAGATTTCCAGGAAGTAACTACAACATTGTGTCGCGTCGGCCAGTTTCCCACGCTTATTCATACACAAATATTAGCATGTTATGGTACGGTATCCACGTGTAGCACGAAAGGCGACCGAGATGACGCTGGAATCCAACAATATCTCTCCACTTTAGTCACTCTTTCACACTCCAACCTTTTAGATATCTACAAGGTTGATTTTTTCAAGGGATTATTTAATATTTAATTCCCAGTCTAGTTCATTCACATTTGAACCCAAAAAACAAGGAAAAATGTAAATGTTTACAAATGTTTGTTTTTTAACTTATAAATAGCCTATTTAACAACAAAACACGATCCAAAATCACTGCTGAAAAACAAAATCTTTGTTACTACTATGTCAACAAACTTAAAACATTAAAATATTAATATTTATGCATACTTTGACATTTTCATTTTTGTGCCATGTTCCTCAAATTTGCCTCATGATAATAAGTTCATTTTGGCTATTTCATTTTTTTTTTTTTTTTTACATTAGCCTCCCAGAGCTTACACTTAGCACCCCAAGACCCAAAACGTGGCCTTTACCTTTAGTAGCCATAAAATTACTATATGTTCATATTATTACTTTAAAAACTCTGACTCATGGATCTACAGCTGCTTGACACAAATATTTGGTATATATGTGTCAAGCAGAAAATAGTTTTTAAAGTATAAAAATATGTCTAGTGATTTTATGGCTGTTAAAAGAAGAGGCCACATTTTGAGCCTCACGGATCGTCTGAGGGGTAAATGTGGGCCTGCCCAAAACTTAGATTTCGTCGCTAAAAATATCGTACATTTTTATGCACAAAATATATGAAAACTTAAAATGTCAGAAAACTTGCAATACATTTTTTTTGCTCATATTTATATACGTAATGTTCAGCAAAAGTTTCAAATGTAAATCTAATTATTTTTTCCCCTATTCGCCTTAACATTGCAGAAATCTGACTTTGAAACAAGGCCACAGCGAATACGTAAAGCTAAGGGCCAGAGCAGATGTAAACTCTTAGGTTCAGCCTCAACTCATTTCTAGCTCTCACAAACCCCTCCACACTTTGCGATTCATCATGTGCATAAGATTAGTATGTTTGGAGCTTTCAGGTTGTTAAATGAAGCTTACAGTCAGTGTGTCCCGGGCTTGAGACTGATCAAAATGTGAGGTATAAACGTGTTCTAAAGTCCACTTCCGTGTCCTGTCAGCGTGTGTGCGGTGCGTCCAGAGGGTACTGACCAGGTTGCGCTTCACCACCGCGGGTTCGTTGACCACGGTCACCAAGTAGAGGATGGTCAGGGCCGAGTTCAGGACGTAGGAGCAGAACAGGTTCTTATGGAGCGTGATCCTCTGACAGCTCAGGCTCCTGCCAACGGACAACAAAGGTCAGACATCCGCTGCTCACACACTCTTCTCCTGCTGTTAAAGGGGGGGCACTTCACTTTAAAGCAGTGGGTTCTGGGGCAGCTTCAGAACCACCTTTTAATGCTGCTGCAGCTGTAAAAAAACAAATTCCAGTCTAACAAAGTGTTGTTGGTTAGAAAATACTATATTGACTTAAGTAATAGATGTCACAGCGGAAGATTTAAAGATGACTCAAATATGTGCCAATGGCTCAAAACACAACGGTATGTTTGTGACAAAACTTTGAAAGGTCGTTCCTTAATATCGTCTCTTCAAGTTCAATAGAATATATTTCTGCACAGAGTTGTTTCAAATACCGGACGACCTAAAACTATTAGTACAATATATCAGCAGTGATTTGAGGTTTTCTTTTCGAGCCCCTCTTCTGCTGATGTCACAGTGTGGTAAGGTCATTATGATCATTTCAGCTCTAATGTACGTCTGCATTTTATTCACTAAACACTTGATCGGCTAAACATATTTAGTGTTAACAGGCTCTTCCTTGCAAATCATTTCTGTGACTTATTTATTGCATCGCTTTCAAACAAAATGTAGAAGCAGACACTCCACACAAACACGTGTCCAAACGCTCTCTGGCCACTCTCCACTCAATAAACACTTTGTAATTATAGATGAATGCTTTATCATATGATATGACGCGTTACGCCTGAGGCTGTTCCAGAGTTCTGCTGCGGAGAGAGGCGGGGAGGAAAGACCTCCTCCAAGGGCTCCCAGTGATTCCTTGAGTCTCTGTAGGAGGCTCGTGTTAAAGAAGCAGACACAGGCTCTACATCCGTCCAATGAGCTAATGATCAGCTCAGTTATGTAAAGCTCAAACCCACAGCCTAAAGCAAAGCCCCCTGAGAGGGAAGCACATTTACATGGTGTCCACCTGTCCCCTCGGTTTCAGATGTCCTGCCGCTGGCTGCTCGATGCCCCTGTGATAACTGACGGATCAGATGTTAGTATCAGCCCTGTCTGCGGAGGAACCCACTGTCCAACAGGGACTGGACAACAAGAACTGAAGCTCCGACAAGGACCAGCAGCACCTGGCCTTTGTCCCAGCAGGGGCTCAGGGGTGTTGAGGTCTTTCCATTAAACAACATAACACATGCAGTAAAGAACACTCGCACAAGAACAGAGCAGCTCAGTGTGGGCGGCAAAGGCGTCAGGAGCCGTTAGTGCCGTGTCCTGTCAGGGGACGCCCTGGATGCCTTTAACTCCAGTGCGTACTGAGTAGGGATGGGTACCGTTCCTTTTTGTTCCGATACCACTGCTTTAACGAGTCCTGCTTTTCGCTGCCGGTGCCTTAACGGTACTTTTTCCGATACCTATGTTATTCGCTTTGACGACGCAAAATCACTCCACACGTCAGAGATCCTTACATGGTGTGAGCGCTCACTCTGCCACTAATAATTCACCAGAACTGTACAAAAATGTCTAATACAGAGTGAGCGCTCACTTTTCCACAAACAATCTTTGATCTTCCCCTCGCTGTAGCTGCTGGTAAAGTTGTAAACTCCGCCTCCGGGTCTGTCGCTAAAGGGAAACACGTCGTTCTTGTTGTCACTGCTCTGTTCTGTTTTTCAATTTGCCAAAAAACTCAAGTTTCTTATTCAGTCCTGGTTTATAACTGGTTTAGTTTGGCTCTGGGTTTTACAACCGGTTTAGTCCTGGCTTAGTCCTGCTGCAGACCGCGGCTGAGCCATCTCTATTACAAAAGTTTAGTACGTTATAGCTTTGCTTCTCTTTATGTTAGCTTTGCTTCGCTCCATTTGCGGCTCATTATCAGCACACACGTTCATGTTGCCGTTTAACGGTGCCCATCCCTAGTACTGAGGCTCCTCCTTGAGATGGTACCGCATTGAGGCGCATTGAGTTGCCTTGTGTACGAAATGTGCAGTATAAATAAAGTTGCCTTGCCTTGACCCCGGGAGGACGTGTGGCCAGAGGAGCAGGTCCTCAAATGTGAGGCTCACGCCATAGTCTCCCCTCATCCCCAACTTCTACCACAAACGCTCCCACACCATAGTGTGATTTGAGAGAAAGGCAACCGGCTCATGAATTGAGTGAACGTTTTTTTTACTGTTGTTGTGTGTAATTCCCTCATCCAGACTTTGTCTCACCGCTGGAGGACTTTAGGTTTAGTTTAGTTTAGTTTAGTTTATTTGTTTATTTGAGCAATACACCTTGTGCTCAAAAGGAGTGGGCTGAAGCAAAAAGCTTATGAGCCCCCACCCCCAAGTGCAATAAAATGAGGTTCAGCTCAGAAGTGCATCATCAGCTCAACTTCAGCTCGCTGATCAAATCCAGTGAACGAAATAATAATGATCCTGGAGTCAGTCACAGTCCGACCCCTGCAGTCGCCGATTAACACAACACAGTCTTTTAGTTGGAATGAAACCTGTGCTACTCACTCCTGTTCATGTTGAAACAGTCTGTGACGTCTGAGGAATGTCCACAGAGAGAACCAGTGCTCTTTTCATTTAGTGGCTAAAGTCTTTGGGGGGGGCTTTGGAAAAACGACAAGGACTGGACGTTTTCTTCGACTGGGTTTTGGAGTTTTCCTCGCCGTGTGAGAGCCTTTGTTTGGACAGAGCATTGTTTGTTTTGTTTCATAGTTTGAATGTTTGGCGCAGCTGTGAGGAACTCCTGCTGTGATATTGGACGATACAAAACAACTGATCGATTGAATGGAGGATCACCCACTGTTCAAATGCAGACACGGTTCTGTTCAGCTGTGCCTATGACAATATAAAGACATATAGACTCTTTGCTTGTGATTTTATCATGTGAATAATGTGGTTTATATAGATGTTATATTCCTTTTAGATGTAATTCTCTGCATTATAGAGGCAAAATAAATGGACTCCATACAAGAAAACACATAACGACTTAAACACTTCCTTCTGTTTCTGTTGCTCTTCCAAAAGATGGTTTGTCCAAATGTGCAGCGTGTCAGCAAAAAAATGTAACACTGTATTTATGTATAATCGTATCATTCATCAAAACATAAGAGAGACAATGAAGCAGAACGTGCCTCGCTCCACATTACCCCAGCACTACGCTCTGAAAGGTCACATCTCCGCTCTCTCCTCGGGTCTGATTCTGCTGATACTGCTGCGTCCACATCTGGAACCAATTGTTCTAATATATTTACTGACTGAAGACAAGGCTAAGCCTCCTCCAGGACTGAACTGTGGACGTCTGCTGCTCTGAGCGCCAGACGGAGGGCTTTACCCGTCTGAAGTGTAGTTATAGCTGTGGTTCACCGGGATGTTTCTCAGCATCGTTTACTACGAGGTTACAGCAGCTAACCAGCACCACCACACTGTCTGCTTCTAGCATTTAACATGGATCTACCTCTGGAATCATGATCTCTGAGATTGATTATTTTTGCCCACAAATGACTGTGAGGACCATATTGAGGCTAAAGATGAAAACAAAGAGACAGCTTTTCTCAGAATAATCATGATGGTTGCGCCCTTTAAAGTGATGTTACATTTATTTGTTTCTGCATTTTAGAAGTCAGATTGTCAGATGTTTGGCGAACAATTTGTAAGAACACACATCTGAGGTCGACATGTTGAAATACTGATAACGATGTCATGTATTGTGATCAGTGTTTGGAATAACGCTGTTTAAAATAATAGTTATTTTTTCAGTAACGGAGTAATCTAATTCATTACTCTCCCCGTCGTTACAACGCCGTTATCGTTACTGGACATAAAATGCGGTGCATTACTATATTGATTGAATAAACTGTGTAATCCGAACGCACCCCTGGCTCACAGCTAGCTAGTGAGGAGGCGGAGTCATGTCTCAGTCATTCCACACACACACACACACACACACACACACACATACACACGGCATACTTTTGTTGTATGATATTTGATGTATTTTTTAATTAATCTGTGCAAAGATCATTCTTGTTAGACATAAACGATTCAGACCAGTTCACTATGAAGAGTGAAGTTACTAATACTTTACTCTTGTGCTTGTAATTGAATAACATTTCAGCCATGTAACTCTACTTTTACTTGCGTACAAATGTTCTGTCCTCTTTCCACCACTGAACATTAACCACTAAGTAACTAAGTACTTAAAGCAGAACTAATACAGCTCCATCACAAGGTTATGTCATATTTCGCTGTAGAGGAGCAGTTTTTGTGTGGATTAGATGTGAAGGCGCCGCCGCGTGTAAGCAAATGGTTGAATGGGTTGCCCAAATGTCCAGGTTTTTTGTCCGACATAGGTGGCAACCCTACATTGTACAGAGCCCATAAAAGTCAATGGGCAACTGTGACCCTGGGTCCCAGACCCAGGACCCCTACCATGAGGTAGGAATGTGTGTGCACTTTCCAAAAATAAACAGTTTATGGTACTCGCAAAAGCGGGAACATTGTTTTCGTATGGGAATATTCTTCTTCTTTTTCACCGTCGCAATTTTCACCCAGTGAACATTGACGAAAAGTCACAAATGTTGGCCCAAAATTCAAACCTGATCCGACAAAACTTTTGACTATTTCCACATTTTTTATTTCAAAATATTGCCGCTACAGCGCCACCTCAGTTTTTTTTTTTAACATTGGGAGATAGGACGCGGGCAGAAATGAAGTTTGTCGTAGAATAAAACAAATGGGGACAGACTAGGGATGGGAATCTTAGGCCTCTGTCCGATACGATTGGCATCTCGATACACCTGCCACGATCCGAGTACAGACGTATTATTATGGCAACACTGGATGTCGGCCATTTTGGATGACAGCCCGCGAAGCGGGAATCCGTATTTATTTTTTATCTTTGTACAAAATCGATCTCCTCCTAGAGCGCTTATCAGAATGAGCTAATTTGGGAAATGATCTTGAGAAGTAGAAGTTTAAAAGTTATCCAAATTACTTTTCTAAGTTTTATGTATTTTATGCAGCAAAGCCAATGGGATTTTCTGGATTTTTTTTCTCCTTTTGTCTCTCATAGTTGAGGTATACCTATGATGAAAATGACCTCGCTAAAAGGCCTCGCTTATCTTCTTAAGTGGGAGAACTTGCACGATTGTTGGCTGACTAAATACTTTTTTTCCCCACTTTATGAAGCTTGATTTTGATCATTTTGTTATCAGTTGTTAAAGTCCAGGTCCTGAACAAACAAATTAAGCGCGATAGCGCCCCCTATAAAATAAAATTCCATTTGATCGTTCCGATCAAAAAAGTCACACACATGCCATATTTGTCACGGTGTCGCCGTAGCGATTACCAGAACGTCGCATTTAATTTTAATAATTCTTTTTCGATCTCGGCACGGTAGCACAGCGGTTAGCGCTCGTGCTTCACAGCTAGAAGGTCCGGGGTTCGATTCCCACCTGGACGGGGCCTTTCTGTGTGGAGTTTGCATGTTCTCCCCGTGTCTGCGTAGGTTTCCTCCGGGTACTCCTGTTTCCCCTACCACTAAAAACATGTACAATAAGACAGGATGAATTTGAGAGTGTGGCTTGTTCATTAACTTGCACTGTCCCGACCAAATAAACCAATAAATAAAATATCTCCTTCAGGGAAACCCTGGTGAAAATTATCTAGAGAAGTGTGGAATCCAAAGTACTTGGAAAACCTTAATGGATTTTTATGCGGCACAGCCACAAACCTAAGTTAAATGTTGTTTCTAGCACTTTGAGGTTTCTTTGAAATGTAAAGTGCAATATAAATAAAATGTATTATTATTTGTTTAACAAAATGAATTATGCTTCAGTTTGCACAGTTTTCATAAAGTGCAAATGACACTCTGCATACAATGTGGTGCAGATTTAGAGGAAAACATTGTTTAAGAACAGATGGTGTGGAGTGTAAAAAAACAGTAAGGTTAAAGCATTGAATAATAAAAACTTGAAGGAATAAAAATCAACCTCCATGTGATGTGGTAAATATTAGGTATTGATCCGTTATTACTGAAATATTGATTCATATTCACTCAATTGGCATTTTTCTATGGCTTAAAGTAAAGTTGTAACTCACTTAAAGTATTTTTATTATGAATTTTTTGGGGGGATGATGTGTAGAAACTGTGTGAGGTTTCATGAATCAGAGCATTGCAATAACATTAAAATACCCAAACACCAGATCTCTTCTGTTGTTTTTTAAATATATTTTAAACTTATCTTTCATCATTCTTGTATGAAAAGCGCTCTCTAAGCAATGTTTGAGTGATTTGCTTTATTGGTTGATATATACTTTTATTTTCAATAGTTTATTGCTTATTATTTATCATCAGCAAAAAACAACAATGGCAATAAAAACGATTCATACTCATACTGTATATAATATATCACTGTTTTTGATCTGAACATTAACATTATTTTTAACATAAAAGTTACATGTGTTACACAACACGTTCTCAAGCCAGTGACAGTTTATCAATTGATATAAAAAAATGTAAGAGAACAATAACAACCTTCTGCTGTGAGGTGAGATCAATAAATGAAACCAAAAATAAAACAGATACACATAATGAACCTGGTAAACAATGGTTTGTTGTGGAAGCAATAACCTTTGTGCTCCCTCTCTGTGCTTTAGTGCTTTGAGGGGGAGTTTGACAGGGGGTATGGCTTATCCAAATGAGATGTAAATGAGCCCTATTGTCCCTCCCAACAGCAGAGAGGTGAGAATGGCCCAAAACTTCAGAGGCTGTTTAATCCCCTTTGGTTTTTTGGGAATTGCCAACTTCAAATCACCGCTACACCTCCAAATATGATCAGACTTCCATGTGTTACACATCATTGGAAAGCTCGGAGACTACGCTTTAACAATCTGTTCTTATCTCATAATGTCCCAAAACCGACTTGTGTCTTTGGTTCCTGTGACTGGTCACAAATAGAGTGAGACAAATTCATACTAATTTTTCTCTGGATAAGGTTAACTAAAACTGAGTGCGGAGCATTGTCACAAAACACCTTTTCACTTTGTCAGATACCAAGAGCGCCCCCTGCTAAAAGAATGGCATTCTAACACCCAAAAAACCCTGAAAACAAAGAAGGGAGGCAGAAGCAATACAGTAATCTAAGATTGAGGGAGACAAAAGGGCGCAAAGTGCCCCCTTGCTTTGGGCTGTGCGGTTGGCGAGGGCCGATAATGGCCGCTTTGCGGTTATATTTCATGCACTGTTATAACTTTCAGGGTTAGAGATGTTAAAATGTTTTACCATTACATGTTTCAGACGCCGGTGATACTTCTGATGACCGCCTGCAGATGGCGGCTGAAACATGTAAAGGTAAAACTTTTACCCCGAGTGTCTGACCAAATGAATCCTGAAAGTTATACTGTAACACGAGCAGACACAGTGAACGTTGCGAAGTTCATGTACTGCTGCGTTGCCATGACTCTGAATAAACAAAGCGACAGAAAGCTACATGTATTTGTCTTTCTTAATAACATGTGGCAGGATCAATGATTACAAAGCTCCAACAAGTACATTTTTGTGATATGTCCACTTAATACTCTCAAACATGTAACACCGGGGCTAATTTGTCGAGGTGTATTGTTTCAGAGCCTGGATTAACAATGAAATAGTCCATTTAAAGTCAATGGAGCCAATCAGGTCACAGTGACTCTGAGGCGCTGGAGGAGGACATGCATCTGGCACTAAGTGCATCCACAAACCTCAAAACACATCTCTATCGGCAAAGAGCAGGCAGATATGGTTTTAAAGCCATTTTAATTCCATTGATTCCTCTCTGTGCAGTCACTGAAGTCGCACCGCGGAACATTCCAGGTCAATGTCGCAATGTTACATAGCAGTCGTGAAACTAATGCTATTAGTGCGCGCGTGGAGGTCTGAAATCAGAGCTGGGGAAGTCTGTGTTCCAGTTGGACAGTGAGACCATTACAAACAATTAAAGCAACAAAGCTGGAAAAAGTCTGACAAAATATGTCTTTCACCTGGACTGTGTATTTACAATGTAATACAAGTCCATAGCATCATTAGCATCATTAGCATCATTAGCTTCACAGAGCAAACAGTGAATTTTATAACGACTGAGGCTCAACTGCAGCTGGGTCACTCAGTGGAGAACGAAAGGGTGAACTGCACAAAACATGTAAGAATCTAATAGTTACACTGCACTCAAATATACATCACCATCGTCATGGTGACGTATAAACAAAAAGAACCCTCCCCCTCTCTTTCTTGGTACAGCTGTGTTTTTGCCTTTTTCTGCAAACTGCATTTGTGACCCGCCCTGGTTTCCAGGGACACAAGTCGGCAGCCCACGTCTCGAGAAAAACGTAAACAAAGTTTTATTTTTGAAAATTGGTGATTTTCACTTTTTTGCAGAATCGTTCAGTTGACGTAACGAAGAAGCCTCTCCATGTTTAAGCTACCAGTATTAGTATATTTAAAAGATTTCAGAGCGTGCAGTAGGGGCGTGACTTGTCTGTGTGTATTTACATATTGGGGCGTGTTCCCTTTGTCCTTGGCCCCGCCCTGCAGCGTGGCTACTTATGATGTGCTCTGCCCGGCTATCAGATCACAACATTCAACCAAGATGGACGCCGCAAAGACAGTAGCAGACGAGCTGAACCGTGGACGTTACAGCGAACATGTTTGGAAGTACTTCTTCGACAAGCCGGATGGTTTTGAACAAGCGCTCACTGATTCTGAGGACGATCAGAGCGACGATGAAAGCGATTAGACTGAATAATATTCCTACTTTGCAACTGAGCGAAGATGAGGACGAGGAAGAATGTTTCGGAGTCGCGCCAGACGAGTTGGACCGTAAGATAACAGAGGCTATATCGATAGTAACATTTGATGAGGATAAAGACAAAGACATTGAAAAAACACGTAACTTTAACTGTAAATGCTACACGAGGAGAAAAGAGAACTCTCAGCACGGGAGACAGTCCTGTAGCCAGAATCTTTCTACAGACGGATTCTTTAGCTGCGGAGAAAGAGCGGCAGGACATGCGAATTATTGGACATTCAGAGGCAAACAGACGCTCAGTTCACACTTCGGAGATGGTTACATCCACAAAGAAGACCCCGAAAAGAGAAAGCGTGCTCGAATGACTTATTTCATTAGAGGCAACGAGATCTGCAAGAACACTTTTCTGTTTCTTATGGGGTGAGTTTCCATAAACATTTAAGTGTGTCGTTTTGTGTTCATTCTAAAAACACGTACGTTATCTCATGTTTAGACTTTCTCATACCTAACGAGAGTCCTGATTCGTTAGCATCATATCACTGACTGGCTACCGCTTCCACCCAAACACACTAATCATACATCAAATTGTCAAGCAGACCAAGTACTCGTTTCTGAGGGCTATAATAACAATAACTATTAATCTTATTACTAATTTATTATTAACTACTACTACTATTATTGGTATCAGGTCTCATACCAATTTATGCATGAGAATAAGCAGCCTGATAGTAGCGCAAAATAATGCAGAATAGCATCAATATAGTAATCTTTATCTTTGTTAGACAGTTATGAAAAGACACACACTTCATTTAATCTAATCCCAGTTCCCTCTCTACCTCTGTCTCCTACAGTTACACTTTCCCTCAAACCCTCTCCAGCCAGGACCCCACGGACATGTGGCCTCTGTGGTGTTTCCTGTGAAGGGCTGCAGAAACAGGTGAATTCCCTGATTGATGAAGGCATGTGATCTACTAAAGGAAGCAATGAAGTAATCGGCTACATGCATCATTTCTTCAGCAACTTTGGAGTTGGAGAAACCGAGGTGGACGTCTGTCTCTGTCAGATTAAAAAGTGCGTAAAGAAAAACCAACACAGTCTCTGTCTGATCCCGCTCCATTTTGTAAACAAAAGATGGAACAGGAAGTGGAGTTTAATCGACCAATCAGAGAAGTGTGTTTCTTGTTCACTATTTCTCCTGTGGAAGGTTTTGATACAGCGCCCCCACAGGCTGCAGAGGAAATGCATTTAGAATGTTGGTTCGATTGATAAAAAAAGAGTTGTGAACGCAAACCGCACCAGGTGGAAAGCTGAAACAATGTTGCAACTTTGGTCCCCAATCGAACCGAGTCCCAGGTGTGAATGCGACCTTAAAGGTCCTATATCATGCAAAATCGACTTTTTGGAGTTTTTATGCTATTTCCTTCTCAAAAACACCCCCAGAGTGGTTTTTGGCTTCATTCACGCAGTTCTCAGTAATCCTCCTGAATCCTGCTCTCTGAGCAGCTGTTCCGCCCTCTCCTGGTAAACGACTGGCTTGTTCAGTTGTGTCGTCACAGCGGAACGGAAGTGCTCGACGTCTGTAATCTAATGCCTTACGGAATGATTTTCATTTGTAAAACTGCTTTTTTCATTATTTCTGTCGTAAGAAATCCGCGCTGCCCCTATAGTCAAAACAAACGCTCCCCCTGAGCGTCCGAACGGTCTGAACAGATGTCATGTCATGTTGCACCGAAAGTTGTGAAGGAGCTTTTTCTAACCTACTCTGGAGTCTGGACACCTGTTCTTTTTTCTTACCTCACGATAATGTCACGGAGAAAACCGCATTTGGCTGCGAGGACGGGACTTTATTCAACCTTCCTATAGAAGAGGCCATAGAAGTTGGACTTTCCCTTCAGGATTCAGCGACTATCAGCCACAATAGTGTTTGTCTGAGCCTGTACTGATGGATGCTTGATGAACCTCGGCCAGAATCAAAGTGGATTAACTTTTATAACCAACGCAAGTCCCATAATGGAAACATCAGAGTGGTGAGTCATCAAAATGCATGTTAGCGTGTGTGTTAGCGTGTGTGTGTTAGCGTGTGTGTTTGCCATTTAGCCATGAAGCTGTGTTGCACATGTTAACTCCTTATAACGGCATCATAAAGTAACTTCACTTTTTGCTGTGATATATATATTTCTACTACTGCTAAAGTTGTATGAGCGGCGAGAGGGGGCGGAGTTAACTGAATCCAAGCGTTTTGTCTTCCGGGTTGGAAAAATACCTCCAGAAAATACTTATATTTATCACAAAAATTAGTGCTCCGTAGTGGTAGAGGTACAATATATCATATAAATGCCTATACTTTACTTTGGAATGGCTTAAAATAGCATGATACAGGTCCTTTAAGTACCAGACTTAAACCCGAGCTCCACCATAACCCAATCTTAACCTTGGGAACATCATGAAGCACTGTTTGTTTACAATGCACTAACAAAGAACACATAAGCCTACGATCAGCATGTTAATGTGTGAGCATTCTTGGACTAAGCTGCACTTGAGGAGCAGTGAAGGCCATAGAGTGAGGCGTCAATGCCACAGCTGCACACTCTTCATTCAATCAAAGTACGTGGCATTTACATACGTTTCATAATGAGGGGATTTTCAGCTCTTTTTAGTGAGCCGAGTCATTTGGATCGGCTTACCCAAATGGCTGTATTATACACTGTCAAGACATAGCAGAGATCTTGATTCATGACTTGTTAACCTGTTACCTGCCGACCCCCTTAATCAGGCTGTAAGTCAAATAAGGTCCAGTAGCGAGAGAGAGAGAAATGAGACTGATGGAAAGAGGGCTGAAGGAGGACGGGGCTGAGTGAGAGGTTGCCGAGAGGACAGGGCAGCAGCTTCAGTAGAAGTCAGATCCAGGGCTGAGTGAGAGGCGCACGGGGAGAGCAGCCCCCGCAGATGCGCTGGATGCCACGACAATGCGCAGACATTCTGTGGATTCTGTGGCGCACCGCCACTAGAGTCTAATGCCCAGATGAAATGTTCACATTGTGACTTTTCACAACTTTTTGATCGTCATTTATTTCAGTTCTGTTCATCACAGAACTCCCAAAATCACTCATAAGGTGTATTCGAGTGTCTAGTTTAGTAAGAAAACAAATAAAAAAAAAATGCAAAAAACTGATTTTACGTATTGGCACTCAACACATGGGGGTGCCAATACCCCCATGAAAGTTGTTTTCATTTTTTGCACTCAATGTGTTAACTGCTCTGTGTTGTTGTTTGTCCTCAGGTTAAAGCAGTACTAAGTAACTTAATCCTTTCCGTCGTCCCTCTGGGGGTAACACAAGTGTTAATGGGATGATTGGAGGGTCTTTCATCTCCTGCCGGTGTCTCTGACCAGAAAACCACAATTGCAATTTTCCTGCACCAGGTCGGAGGCACAATACACACTAATGGAATCACAAAGAAGAAGCTAACAGGCTAACGGGCAAAGCTAACTGCGGGCTAGCGCCACTCAACCTGTCCCCTCCTACCTAATTTCGCCCGTGCACAAAAGTTGACATACCCAAATGCCAAGATGATAAAGCAGTATGTGAACACCGTCGCGTAGCTCGGGTCTCTCCATGGCGAACACTTTACACGTCATGGACGTAGGCTTCTTAGAGCCTCATTCTGGGCAAAGACTACAAATCCCAGACATCGATGGAAAGCTTAACTCATTGGCTACATGAATATTTGCGTGTTTTGATACGTAGCAGACTTGGCCTTCAGTCATTGGATAAAGAGGAGCTACACACTCAGCCGTAGGGAGCGCTTGTTCTGTTCACCGGGCTGTACCAGCCGACTCCGTGTATGGAGAATTTGCCGTAAGATGTCATTTTGAAGCGAAGAGGAAGAGGAAACCAAGCATACCCAACACCAAATGCAAAATGGCGACTATCGGTTCACAGCGAAGAGAAATAGTGAGAGAAATAGGGCGTCTTATACTCGTTTTCTTTCTTTTTCATGGAATATCAGCCAACTTTGATGAACTACTACACTACAGGACTTTACTTTATGGAAAATACAACTTGATATTCTGCTTCGGATGATTGTTGAGGTACAAAATAAGCCCACACATGCCTGGATTGGAACTTTTTTGGACATGTAGACCCGGCAAACGCGACAAAGGTAAGAAATACTGACATATAACTAACACATCTGTGCACATATAAATCAACTTATGACCTTTTCTGGTGGATATTTGAGGTGACACTGGCTTTATATTCATTTTCTTTGAAAAGTTCTGCAAATTTTTTATGTACAACTTGATTTTTATGAATATTAAATGGCTGTTTACCAGGGTGTAAATAAAATATGCTAATTTGTGCGAGCTCGTGCAGGGGGTAGATAAGAGGTTAAACAGTATTTACTTATTTATTTATTCCATTGTGTAACTGGATGTACAATATCCTTCTGTCCCTTTGTCTTTTCTGTCAGCGTAGTATTTACTCTCACGGACAATTAATGAGTAAAAAAAAAACATGCTACGACACGTGCAGTGGCGCTTATGGCCTCTAGGGGCATGAGTTACTTAGCTCTGCTTTAAAGTTGATTTAGGAGTCGGTGGAACCATTATAGCAACACCCAAACTTTTCGAGCTGGGATGTACTCTTTTATATACAGTCAAAATCCTGTTTTAGTGTTTCCCAGTGGTCCCCCCCAGTCCCTCTGCTGCCTGCGTAAGGAGCAACTCACTCTATCTGTGAGTTGCTCCTCATTCTGAAAGTGGAATGGACAGACATCACTTAAGTCCAAACTTAAGCCAGAACTCCTGTACTACTGCTTCTGTAGCATTTCTAACAGGCTGATAGAGAGGAAATACTGAGTGAAAAAGGCATATCGCCACGTGTGACCGCATTAAAAAGCATCTATCTCTATCTATCTATCTATCTATCTATCTATCTAAAAATACGAGCCAGATTGTTGTCAATTAAAAAGTGTCTAAGAGCAGACTACATTTTCAGATTAGTTTCAGTTCACCTCCTCTTTGTTTATCTGTATCTGAGGCGAGTGTGGTGCATGTGGGCTTAATAAACAAGCAGACAAAAAAAAAGAGACTTGGCTCTCATTGTTTACTTAACCTCTTACTTGCCGTCCTCCCTGATCAGGGAGCTTGGGTTAGGGATAGGATCAGGGGTTAAGATCATGAACAGGAGTTAGTGTTAGGATCAGTGGTTAGGGTTAGGATCAGGGGTTAGGATCAGGAACAGGGGTTAGGATCAAGAGCAGGGGTTAGGGTTAGGATCAGGAGCAGGGGTTAGGATCAAGAGCAGGGGTTAGGGTTAGGATCAGGAGCAGGGGTTAGGATCAGGGGTTAGGGTTAGGATCAGGGGTTAGGGTTAGGATCAGGGGTTAAGATCAGGAACAGGGGTTAGGATCAGGAGCAGGGGTTAGGGTTAGGATCAGGAGCAGGGGTTAGGATCAGGAGCAGGGGGTAGTGTTAGGATCAGTGGTTAGGGTTAGGATCAGGGGTTAGGATCAGGGGTTAGGGTTAGGATCAGGAGCAGGGGGTAGGATCAGGGGTTAGGGTTAGGATCAGGGGTTAGGGTTAGGATCAGGAGCAGGGGTTAGGATCAGGGGTTAGGGTTAGGATCAGGGGTTAGGGTTAGGGTTAGGATCAGGGGTTAGGATTAGGGTTAGGATCAGGGGTTAGGATTAGGGTTAGGATCAGGGGTTAGGATCAGGAACAGGGGTTAGGGTTAGGGTTAGGATCAGGGGTTAGGATTAGGGTTAGGATCAGGAACAGGGGTTAGGATTAGGATCAGGAGCAGGGGTTAGGATCAGTAGTTAGGGTTAGGATCAGATGTTAGGGTTAGGGTTAGGATCAGGGGTTAGGATCAGGAACAGGGGTTAGGGTTAGGATCAGGAGCAGGGGTTAGGATCAGGGATTAGGGTTAGGATCAGGAGCAGGGGGTAGGATCAGGTGTTAGGGTTAGGATCAGGGGTTAGGGTTAGGATCAGGAGCAGGGGTTAGGATCAGGGGTTAGGGTTAGGATGAGGGGTTAGGTTTAGGATCAGGAGCAGGGGTTAGGGTCAGGGGTTAGTGTTAGGATCGGGGTTAGGGTTAGGATCAGGGGTTAGGATTAGGGTTAGGATCAGGGGTTAGGATCAGGAACAGGGGTTAGTGTTAGGATTAGGGTTAGGATCAGGGGTTAGGATCAGGAACAGGGGTTAGTGTTAGGATCGGGGTTAGGGTTAGGATCAGGGGTTTGGATCAGGAACAGGGGTTAGGATCAGGGGTTAGGATCAGGAACAGGGGTTAGGATCAGGGGTTAGGATCAGGAACAGGGGTTAGGATCAGTAGTTAGGGTTAGGATCAGGTGTTAGGGTTAGGGTTAGGATCAGGGGTTAGGATCAGGAACAGGGGTTAGGGTTAGGATCAGGAGCAGGGGTTAGGATCAGGGATTAGGGTTAGGATCAGGAGCAGGGGGTAGGATCAGGTGTTAGGGTTAGGATCAGGAGCAGGGGTTAGGATCAGGTGTTAGGGTTAGGATGAGGGGTTAGGTTTAGGATCAGGAGCAGGGGTTAGGGTCAGGGGTTAGTGTTAGGATCGGGGTTAGGGTTAGGATCAGGGGTTAGGATCAGGAACAGGGGTTAGGGTTAGGATCAGGGGTTAGGATTAGGGTTAGGATCAGGGGTTAGGATCAGGAACAGGGGTTAGGGTTAGGATCAGGGGTTAGGATCAGGAACAGGGGTTAGGATCAGGGGTTTGGATCAGGAACAGGGGTTAGGATCAGGGGTTAGGATCAGGAACAGGGGTTAGGATCAGGGGTTAGGATCAGGAACAGGGGTTAGGATCAGGGGTTACGGGATTAGGAATTAATTGAACTAAACAAAAAAAGACAGCATGAATACAAGTGCCCAGGGATGAAGGATGGAACTTACCTGAAGTAGAAGAAGATGGCGAGGGAGATGAGCAGCGAGGCGATGGACAGAGCGTGGCCCACGATGGCCATGTAGAACAGGATGTAGGCCGACTGGAACACAGCACAAGAGCAGGTTGAGAGTCGTAGCTTCATTCAGGAATTTTCTAGTTAATGCGAATAATGAAGCCCCCCCCCCCTCACAAAAAAAAAATCAAGTTTTAATTCCATTTTATTCTTGTTTTTTACCCATTTGTAGGATGGATCGAATACATTTCCGGAAGGAAAAAGAAATGAAAAGACTGAATTAACAGAGCAGATGGCTTCTACAATGCTCGTAAACACAGTTCCAAAGGTCATCAAGAGCTGCAGTCTGAAGGTTTGGTCGTGGCCTTCACAGTCACTGACCTAAACATCATTGAAGATGATGTGGATAAACCTTTAGAAAGCAGTGTGTGACAGACAACAACACTCTTTCAGCTTCGCAACACTTTTGTTTGGAAGAAAAGGCTAAAATCTCTCGGCTCCTCGAAAAGTCTTTAAAGCTGTGATACCTGCCATATTTGGGGTCAACCATGCATTCATTCTGCCGGGCGCAAACGTTTGCTCTAGCCTTTTTTACATTCATATTATTTTTGAAAATGTAAATGATGGAATTAAAACCAGATTTTTGTGGGGTGAAATGTCCGTTGCCTTTTGGGGATCATTTCATCTTCCCTTGCGGTTCATTATTCACATTATTATAATTTTTTTTACTGGGACCCTTTTAAGACTTTTGGTTTCGATTCTCTGCTCTCATTTCGAAAACTGGGCAGCTCAAAACGGGCTAAGATGTCATTTGGTGAAAAAGGAGATTTGTACGACTGAACAGAGCATGTCAGTAATTGCAAAACCCGTGCCGTTTTTTGATCCAGCACACGGGTGTAGAGCTGTGGACGTGTGTGTCATTTTTAATTGGTAAATTCATTTAGCATTTCAAATGTCAGAACAAGGAAAATGGCTTTTTGTAATTTGTAGAAGTGCTCACATTATTGCACTTAAAGCCATGCTTTGCACCAAAAAGTTGAACAATTCTTTACAGTATGAAACCTGCAACGACATCCACGTTGCACCTGAACCTTTCGTGAGCTGAACCCACAGTGACTGTTTTCAGAGAGGGAGTGGTCGGAGCAGTTCGCAGAGGCGAAGGAGGAGGTGCTACCTTCAGCTTGGCCTTGGTGTTCTCGTTGCAGCGCGTGTAGTTGGACCACGTGCGGTTGGTGTCAGGGTGCCGGAACCACAAACCGTCCTCTCCACAGAACTTAGTGGCCTTTTCTGAGAAAACAACATGGAGGTCAGAACAGGTCTTGAGCTAATGCTGGCAACGTTTTAACACAACAGAGGTCTCTATAGTAACGACGAGACTGAGTTCACCCTGAAGAGTTAAGGCTCAGTTACAAGATGTTTCCATGGTTATAAGGCAAACATTACTTCATTGTGTTCTTGCTGCTCTCTCGTGCAAGAACAAAGTTCTTGCATCTTATAAAGTATGAATGAGCCTTTAGCCGCTGAGGTGATATTTCTTCACAATTAAAGAAAATGACTTAAGGCTGCTGGTGAATAGGGAAATGTTTTAATCTAAAAGCTATCAATTTGAAACTTTTGCTGTAGATTACTGACATCATTTTAATTTTTCAAAATTGTATGTGTTCATATAAAAATAAGCCTAAAACTGTCAAGGTTGACTGTTTTTTCAATAAACTTTTAGATTTGGGTAAAGCCAAACTAGAAAAAAATGTGCTTGGTTCAGATGGGGGTTAAGTGATTAAAGTTTATATGTTAAGAGACCAATTTGTCCCAAAACCTGTAATAAAAAAATAAAAAAAGGCTTTCATGTCTCCCTTAAGTGTCTTCTTTATGCTTTGAGAAAATGCAATTAAAATATGAATCTTCAAGCCGGGTTGGAGAGCTATGGTTTGGAGATTCCTGCCGTAGAGCCTTTCACTTTGGCGCTTAGACCCTGACAGACAGTAATGCCAGTGATGGAATGAGGAGAAACATGGATTTCTAAGGGGAAA
Organism: Proterorhinus semilunaris; assembly: GCA_021464625.1. Classification (NCBI taxonomy): domain Eukaryota; kingdom Metazoa; phylum Chordata; class Actinopteri; order Gobiiformes; family Gobiidae; genus Proterorhinus; species Proterorhinus semilunaris. The sequence continues at coordinate 30,813,783 of CM038360.1, read as the reverse complement.
TAAAAACTAAAACATCTCCCCACTGGCTACACATGTCGCGAGGAGGAGGAGATACAATATAACTGTGTGGATGAGAGAGGTCTTGTTCTTATAACCATGGGAGGCAACTTGCCTAAACCACATATGTAATGTTAAAAACAGCAAACCACCATATTACTGTTCTTTTAGTAAGACAGAAGGTTTGTTTACCTGCCCCATGTCAGAGGGTGATATTGTCAGTGTACCATAAACGAGGACGGGATAAGGTGTCCGTGAGTAACTAATGCACCTTGGCCAGGTTATCATTGTAAATGAGAATTGGTTCTCAATTGACTTACCTGATAAAAAAAAAAAAAAAAAAAAAAAAAATGTTTAAAAGTTCTCCAGTTGGCTACATGTACGGACAGGGCGTTACAAAGTCTGGAGGCTACAGAGTAAAATGGCAGGTCCTCGAGTCTTTAAACAAGTCTTTGGGACCAGCAGGTTCTGGCTGGAGACTGAAAGGTGCGACCAGAGGAGTACAGGCTCAAAAGGTCCTTGGTATTATAACTCTCACTGTGATGGACAAATTATATCGTTCTATTGGTGTCTAAGGCCTCCCCACTTCTATTGTATTACCGTCAATTTCGGCCACTTAAGCGCACCTTAAAGCCAGCTACATGTGCAGCCTTGCACACATACAGGCCGCTCTTTTTTGTAGGTTAATAGCAAGTTGGCGACAGACACGAGTTTAACATGCCTGATGCCTGAGCCCTGACGATGTTTCCTCTGTCTCCGCAGCTTCTCTCCTCCAAAGAAACAAAGTTCAGCCTCTGTGCCTCTGCAGGAGGTTAAAAGCCTGTGTTTTCCTCCGCGGCGCCGCGTCTGGATTCAGCAGAATCGTGTCGTGGGGTCCAGCGAGTCACTGCGACCTCGGTGTGCGTCCTCTCATAGAAAATAAAAGAGGCGGCTCTTTTGTCGCTGAAGCAAAAAGCTTATGAGCGCCCACCCCCAAGTGCAATAAATTAAAAAAAAACATTTCAAATTATTTCAAGCAGCTACATTCGTACAGACCAACTTACAAACTTACAAAAAAATATATAAACTGTTTATATAATTAATTGAAACAACGCACAACTACAACGACGATCTCGTTTCATGTACGATGTCTAGCACAAAGCAAGTAAAAAAATGTGATCATTAATATATTTCTTTCAGATTTTTACCCGTGATTACCGAGAGTTACTTTTATGTTATAAAGGTACATTAATAGATATTATACTCCGAGATCTTGATACTTCCCAGTTGTCATTACAATTCTCAGTATAATTTTAATTTGGGTTTAATTATCATCATCATTATTATTATCATTATAATTATTATTATTATATATTTATAATTATATATTTATTTAATTGAGTTATATGTGAAGTATGATGTATCCCTGCATAGTGTGGTGCATTAAAAAGCCAGAGTGTAGAGTGGGCCAGTTGAAGAGGGCAGTAACTCCCCTTCAACAAACCCCCACACGGCTGCCCTAACAGCTGATTTTGTAGATGATGTTCCTATGCTAAGTGGTGCATTAAAGGACAAGGTTTCAAAGTTGTGCTATGTTTTTGAATCCTAAAGTTTAATTCATCACGTAATTCATAACGACCAGTACGTTCTTGGAACCTTCTTTGTATTTGGTTTGGTAACAATTTATACTTTGCTTTGAATAACATTTGTACAGTTTGGAACTCAACAATGTCACAAAACTTCACGATCTTTGATTTTAAAAATAATGAGTTTGTGTGTTCCAAAAACCCAACTTAATGAATTACTCGGATAGCTCTTTTTTGCAACAATACTATTGGTTTAACTGTGTTTTTATAAGTACTACCCCAAACCACAGTACAATAATATAAATAGGGCAAAATCAGAGAACAGTATAAGGTACAGTGCCTTGCGAAAGTATTCGGCCCCCTTGAACTTTTCGACCTTTTGCCACATTTCAGGCTTCAAACATAAAGATATAAAACTGTAATTTTTTGTGAAGAACCAACAACAAGTGGGACACAATCATGAAGTGAAACGAAATTTATTGGATATTTCAAACATTTTTAACAAATAAAAAACGGAAAAATTGGGCGTGCAAAATTATTCAGCCCCTTTACTTTCAGTGCAGCAAACTCTCTCCAGAAGTTCAGTGAGGATCTCTGAATGATCCAATGTTGACCTAAATGACTAATGCTGATAAATAGAATCCACCTGTGTGTAAACAAGTCTCCGTATAAATGCACCTGCTCTGTGATAGTCTCAGAGGTCAGTTTAAAGCGCAGAGAGCATCATGAAGAACAAGGAACACACCAGGCAGGTCCGAGATACTGTTGTGGAGAAGCTTAAAACCGGATTTGGATACAAAAAGATTTCCCAAGCTTTAAACATCCCAAGGAGCACTGTGCAAGCGATAATATTGAAATGGAAGGAGTATCAGACCACTGTAAATCTACAAAGACCCGGCCGTCCCTCTAAACTTTCAGCTCATACAAGGAGAAAACTGATCAGAGATGCTGCCAAGAGGCCCATGATCACTCTGGATGAACTGCAGAAATGTACAGCTGAGGTGGGAGACTCTGTCCGTAGGACAACAATCAGTCGTATACTGCACAACTCTGGCCTTTATAGAAGAGTGGCAAGAAGAAAGACATTTCTTAAAGATATCCATAAAAAGTGTCGTTTAAAGTTTGCCACAAGCCACCTGGGAGACACACCAAACATGTGGAAGAAGGTGCTCTGGTCAGATGAAACCAAAATCCAACTTTTTGGCAACAATGCAAAACGTTATGTTTGTCGTAAAAGCAACACAGCTCATCACCCTGAACACACCATCCCCACTGTCAAACATGGTGGTGGCAGCATCATGGTTTGGGCCTGCTTTTCTTCAGCAGGGACAGGGAAGATGGTTCAAATTAATGGGAAGATGGATGGAGCCAAATACAGGACCATTCTGGAAGAAAACCTGATGGAGTCTGCAAAAGACCTGAGACTGGGACGGAGATTTGTCTTCCAACAAGACAATGATCCAAAACATAAAGCAACATCTACAATAGAGTGGTTCACAAATAAACATATCCAGGTGTTAGAATGGCCAAGTCAAAGTCCAGACCTGAATCCAATCGAGAATCTGTGGAAAGAACTGAAAACTGCTGTTCACAAACGCTGTCCATCCAACTTCACTGAGCTCCAGCTGTTTTGCAAATATTTCAGTCTCTCAATGTGCAAAACTGATAGAGACAAACCCCAAGGACTTACAGCAGTAATCGCAGCATGATTGTGACCCACTTGTTGTTGGTTCTTCACAAAAAATTACAGTTTTATATCTTTATGTTTGAAGCCTGAAATGTGGCAAAAGGTCGAAAAGTTCAAGGGGGCCGAATACTTTCGCAAGGCACTGTATGTAGAGCTTTGATGTTTAAAATGTGCTTTGCTTTTGCTATTACTGAAATGCTTTGAAATGATTTCCAAGTAATTCTGTCATCAATAATCACACTAAGGAATTTGATTTCATGCACTTGCTCGATAACAACACCCTCTATCTGAATTGCTTCCTGAGCATTGGAGTTACAGTTGCCAAATATCATCATTTTGTTTTTACTCAGATTTAGAGATAATTTATTTAGTTTGAACCACTTGTTGACACTTTTGAGTTCCATGTTAACAATCTGACACAGCTGCTGTAAGTCGTCTCCTGATGCAAAAACATAAACTACTTGAAAAAAAAGTACATGAGACGTTTTACAAATGTCATTAATATACATATTAAACAATTTTGGGCCCAGAATGGAACCTTGAGGTAAACCACGCACAATTTGTCGACAACTCGACTGATAATCACCAATTTTCACACATTGTTTTCTATTTTTTAAGTAACTGGTAACCCACTGTAGAGCTACCCCCCTAATCCCATAATGTTCTAGTTTATTAATTAATATATCATAGTTTATTGTATCAAACGCTTTACTCAGGTCAATAAATAACCCTATTGCATATTTCTTGTTATCTACAGCATTAGTTATTTCTTCAGTTATATCAAAGAGCGCGTGTGAGGTTGAGTGATTGTTCCTAAAACCAAACTGATTGTCAGAGAGTAAATTACACTTTTCGATAAAGCCGTCAAGTCTAGAGTTAAAAACCTTTTTTTAGAGAATTGCAGTAAAAGGGAAACAGGCCTATAGTTTGTAAAGAGATGTTTATCTCCTGCCTTGAACAGAGGAATCACTTTTGCTACTTTCATACTATCAGGAAATTGTCCAGTTTGCAACGATAAGTTACAGATGTAAGTTAACGGCTTAGAGATACTTTCAATAACAGTTTTTAAAGTTTTCATGTCCATGTCATGGTAATCTGTCGAGGTTTTATTTTTACACCCTTTAACAATGTCCAGTATCTCCTTTTCCTCCACAGGGTTGAGGAACAAGGACATAGGATTTGTGTCTATCAGTTCACAATTATAGTTCTCAACATTTGCAATTTTTGCAGCAAGGTCCGGTCCAACATCTACAAAGAATGTATTAAATGTTTCGACGACTTCATTCATATTATTTAAAGTGTTATCCTCATCTTTGAAATATTTTGGATAATTAATTGTTCTTGGTTTATTTCTAATTATACTATTTAAGATATTCCATAAACCTTTAATACTATTCTTATTGCTATCTAACAATTTATTATAATAATCCTGTTTACATTTTCTAATGATACCTGTCAGTTTATTTTTATATTTCTTACATTTATCCTCAGCTTCTTTTGTTTGGTTATTTATAAGGTTTTTGTAAAGATTTTTTTTTTCTTGCAAGCATTTAACAAACCCTTAGGCATCCGTGGTGTTTCTTTACACTTTCTGTTTTTACAATATTTCTTCATTGGGCAATGTTTGTCATATACCTTTTGAAATACTCGCGTAAACTCATCATAAGCCATATTCGTGTCATTCTCTCTGTACACAATACTCCAGTCTTGAGCTAAAAGCTCCTTTTTAAATGAATCAATAGGTTTCTACGTTTTTACCCTTCTAAACCAATACTTGTTTTCCTCTTCATCTTTTACATATCCATTTTTATACAAAACGAAAACTGGAAGGTGATCACTAATATCGTTTATCATTAATCCGCTGACTGTGTCACTTTCTATTTCATTTGAGAAAATGTTATCAATCAAGGTGGCACTATGGGTTGTAATTCTACTCGGTTTAGTTATTAGAGGAAACAGACCTATACTGAATAAAGTATTTATAAATTCCTCCGACTTTTTATGTTTATATGGGTTTAACAGATCGATGTTGATGTCACGGTTCATCTTGTGTTCCCCTGTTTTTGGATGTTTTCGGTCTTGTCCTGTGTTTTATTTTGACATGTCTGTTCTGTCCCTGTGCTTTTGCTTTGCTTCCCCTTTGTTGATTGCCTGCCCCGCCCTAATGTGTGTCACCTGTGCCCCGTTTCCTTGTGTATTTATACCCCTGTGTTCTCCCCTGTCCTTGTCGGATCATTGTATGTATGTTGCTGTTCATGTTGATGTTTGATTGTCTGTGTCTCTGGTTCCGGCCCCCACCTGTTTGTAAGTTTCCTGTGACCTTGTTTCTGTTGTTTCGCCAGTTTGTACTCCATTAAATTTACTTTCATCCCTGAGTTTTGGGCTGTTTAGCACGTGGGTCATCATTTCTCCTGCACAATCCTTAACAGTTGAGGTCTCCCCCCACAAACATGACTTTATGATTTAATCCTGAAACGTGCTCCTCCATCCAATTAGAAAAAACATCTATATCAGAGCCAGGTGTTCTATAAAGAGAACTCACAATAATATTTTTCTTTTTTTGCCTTGTAATTTCTACAGTAAGGCATTCAAGTGTATCATCCACCACCATTGTCTTATTTTCCATTACTTTATAACTATAGTTGGGTCTACAAACATAGCTACGCCCCCACCATGCTTGTTTCTTCTGTTCATACTTATAAATTCATAACCATCAATAGAAAACTCAAATTCTCTGTCATTATTAATCCAGGTTTCTGTGATTAAAATGACACTGAATGGTGTGGAAAACTGTTTTAAGAAGCTTTTGACATGGTCAAAGTTTGCATAGAGGCTTCGACTATTGAAGTGGATTACAGTGAATGCCTTAATGTTCTTAAGTTTACTATTGTACAGATCCTCTGTATAATATTGACAGTCATTGGTAGCTCTAGTAAAGAAGTTATTTTCAGGGTCGATGTCGATCTCAGTGTTCTGTAGGTCGTATTGAGAGAATGTAAAATCCTGGGAGTTTGCTTCAGCAATTCTCCTTATTGAAAAATCCAAGTCGGTGCTTCCTATAGAACTATATGTATTACTGGACATGTGAAATTATGTGCTTTTACATACCAAAGTCCATACGTTTTTCCCGGTGTTTATATTGGATGTGGTGTACTGCTGCGCGGACGTATAATAATACATTTATGCATTCCGTGTAGTCCTCGTTTATGAAGATTTTTGTTCCTTTGAGTCGTTTAGCGCGCTGCAAGATTTCATCGCGATCCTTCCACCGCAGTAGTCTGGCGATGATGGGTCTCGGCCAGTCTCTCCCGCCGTCAGGTTTCCCTACGTGGTGAGCCCTCTCCACCTCCACCGCGTGATGTAGCTGTAACTTCTCCTTCAGTAGTTTTTTTACTTTTTCCTCGGCGTCAGCCCAAGTCTCCCCAGGCGACTCCAACACTCCCTCAAATACCAAGTTGTTTCTGCGGCTCTGTCCCTCCAGATACTCCAGTTTATCTGTGATGATGTGCAGACTGTCACATACTTTATAAAAAGTGTTTGTGCACTCTGTGAGTTTCAATTTCTGTTCTTTCAAAGTGTCCACCTCCCGTTGCGTGAACTGCAGGCTTGTTTTTATCTCTTGAATGTCCTTTGTCTGTAAATCCATTCGGGTGTTTGTTGATTCCATGGTGATTTTAATGAATCCTTTGACGTTCTCCTGTTGTATTATTTCCCTGAACATGTCCCTCTGCTGCTCCATGAGTTCCGTAACTTGACTGAGACTTACGTAGTCCTCCTCAGTCGGCTACCGGCGGCTTTTTTGGCATTTTTTGCAAAACCAGTAGAAAAAAAGAAAACAAGTATTCACTTGTTCAGAGCTTATCGCTAACACAGCTAACGCTGACACAGCAACACAACACAGCGCACTTCCGCTTCCAGAATAAGGGTCACAGTTATTTTAAAAGTTATTCATCTACCGTTCCTCAGCCAAGAGCAGATTAGAAGTCCCGTCTCACTTTTGTGTTTGCTAGTGCCTGCTGGCCGCAGGGTTCAAAGCGTGGGGAAAAAGTAGCGGCGTATGGGCCGGAAATTACGGTACTTTAAAGGCCTGAACACATGACTACTTAATATGCATGAACGAAAGGACATAGAGTCTATTTTAAAGGCGACATGGAAGCACTGCAGAGGTCATTCTTTCCTTGCCATAATGATATTTTCAGCAGAGCCTCCTCAGGGAGAGTATTTCTAAGCTGCTGTGGACATTAGCACTAGCCGCGATAGCATTAGCGAGTCCGTTGCGATTAGCCTATTGTTTATTAAGGAACCAAGGCTAGTGCAGGACACCACGCTCTGAAACATGGACAAACCCAGGAGGAGCTGCACTGTTTCAGAGGATCAGAGGAGACTGAAGGCAGCCAGCCAGGTTTCCTCTACTTCCAAAAACATGCAGGTCAGGTTGACCCTCAGTCCCAGCAGCTCAGGACTAACACCTGAACACAATTTAGTTGTACAATGACAAGTAAAGCACTTGTGACTGTAATACAGAGATGTCATGGCCATAGCATGATCCAATGTGATAAAAAGACTTGTCCCGCAAATATTTGTGGCACAGTTCTGGAATGGTTTTACTGATGTTTGGCTGACGTCAATCCCAACTTGTGCGTACAATCAGAGTACACCATACGTACAGTTAAAATAACAGGACCAAAGACTAACCCCTGTGCCACACCACAGGACAAGCTAAATACACAGTTCAGGGGAGAGTACCTGTAGGATCAAAGTCCTTAAAGTAGTTGGGACAGTTCTGGGAGATGAGCATCCCAGCCGGAGTGTCCTCCCAGCACAGCCAGCCATCCCAGTTTCGAGGGCAGTACGGACCTGAGGACACACAGGACCGATATGAGTACACTGTCCTGTACCCAGTCTGTTGTCCTGTCCACTATCCACTACCCTATCCACTGCCCTGTCCACTATCCACTTACCTGTCCCCAGTCTGCTGTCCTGTCCACTATCCACTACCCTGTCCACTGCCCTGTCCACTATCCACTACCCTGTCCACTGCCCTGTCCACTATCCACTACCCTGTCCACTGTCCTGTCCACTATCCACTACCCTGTCCACTGTCCTGTCCACTATCCACTACCCTGTCCACTGTCCTGTCCACTATCCACTACCCTGTCCACTGCCCTGTCCACTACCCACTACCCTGTCCACTGCCCTGTCCACTATCCACTACCCTGTCCACTGCCCTGTCCACTATCCACTTTGCTGTCCCCAGTCTGCTGTTCTGTCCACTATCCACTACCCTGTCCACTATCCACTTTCCTGTCCACTATCCACTACCCTGTCCACTATCCACTACCCTGTCCACTATCCACTGTCCACTGCCCTGTCCACTATCCATTGTCCTGTCCCCAGTCTGCTGTCCTGTCCACTATCCACTACCCTGTCCACTGTCCTGTACAGTCATGTCCCTGATAACTCTGATGTCCCTGATGTCCCTTGGCTGACCGGTGCTGTTGTAAATGGGGTCGCGGTTCATCTTCTCGAAGCACTTGTACTGGTTGTCCAGGATCTTCCTGTCATCCTTAGACTGGGCATTGGGACTGACCGAGGCCTGTGTGGAGTCAATGTCCACGTCCGTGGACAGCTGCGCCGCCGTCTGCAAAACACCACAGAAAGTTGGACACTTCAGGTTGTGGTCCTGCTTTACAATGGATGATGAATGATGTTTATTAGGAGCTGACACATTTTCAGAGCCAATGCAGGATAAAGATGGTGTTGTATATCGATTCTAAATATCCAATGCAATACCTGTTTTAGCTCTTACCATTTAGAAAATACAACTTAATCTCTTGATTTTGAAGCTCTGGAGAATTTACCTTGCACAAAACCTCATCCCAAAGCGGTCATTGTCCAATCATATCTCATAGCAACCGTTACCAGACCGAGATCTCCTCCCATAGAAACAAATAGAGTGGGGCCTGTTCCTCCCCACTGAAGGCCAATAAACAAGCTTTAAAAACAGCGCCTGATAACTTTTGGGCAGAAGTGAGACTCATTTACTGTTGCCAAGAGTTTCATGAGCTGTTGTTACTGGACATCGCGGCAAAAATCTGCTTCTGCTCCTGGAATATCAGGCACATTACAAAATAAACGTGCCAGATATTATGAATAATAATGATTATAAAAGTCTCCTCAGGCGTCTGTCATCCGCTGCCTGCACATCTCAAGTTAAATTTGTGACTTACCCAAGACTTACAAGGCTGTAAAAAGGTACACTGAGAAAAGTTACTGAGCAAGTCGTAAGAATGAGGAAGCCTAACTTTCACATTTAGTCCAGACGTTTTATGAACACTAAACTGACAAAAGAAGAGAACTTACCCAGAAGTGCAAGAGCATGCCTAGTCCATATGACTTTGCTTTCTTATGTTTACAGTAGCTCCAGGGATTTCTGGATTTGTTATACTGGTACTTTTTGATGTTTTTCCATTACATTTTACAAAAAGAAACCCCTCGTGTTATGTTAACATCTCGTTTAACATAAGACAAGTGAGAATTTCACTAGCCACAAAAGAGAACGATTCACTTTTTCATTCACAGCTGACACTTTCAAGGTGTTTTTTAAGATACTCAAACCCCCATCGGAGGCAAAAAGCTGGATGTCTACATTTTTATAATTTTACGTCTACAAAGTAAATCAAAAGATTCAAAGTTAAGAAATACAAATGAAAAAGCCCATGACAAAACTATATGTTGAAATAAAGTAAGTCTATGCTAAAACAAAACAAAAGTTTAAGGACTAAACATGTCCTAATTCTAGTTCCGTTTATTTGGTCGGGACAGTGCATGTTAATGAACAAGATTGTAGCCGTGGGCTAATTTCCTTTTGTCGTCCTAACGTGCACTAACAAACACTCTCTCATTTGCAAAGAAACATGCATTTATTGTAATAAGTGTTAAATGTATTTATTTATATATTTATTTATGTATTTTTGTATTTATTTTTGTATTTATTTATTAGGCCCGAGCAACGGACACGCAGTGTCCGCGAGGGACTAATTACAATCGTTAAAAGAGTGGGAAAACGCAAGAATTCACATAGCAAACGTGAACCGATATGCAAGTAACAGGGATCAGAAATTAGTGCTCCGGGAGCTCTAATTTTGGGTGTGGCCCGCGAGAGAAAATAATAAGAGATTACTCAGTGGCGCCCCCTCAAAGCAGTTTACATTGTGCGAATGAGAGCCCGGGTGCAAAAAATGTCATACAAAGGTGACACTGGCCAGGGTCATAGACCACGTCAGGACATGTAAAAAATATATTATGAGCCCGCCCTAAACTCTACAGGAAGTCGGCCATCTTGGCCCAAACCTCGAACCTTCAAAATCGTACCTGTTGAACTTGTGACCCCTGATCCCCGGGTTTTCAATCAAAAGCTTCAATTTTTGCCCAAAATGTCCCAGACCCATGTGGCTTTCCAAATCCTCATTTCAATTTTGGAAATATTATTGGGCGTGGTCATGACAAGGCCGCAACTCGGAGGCCATTTTCAACAAAATTCAAAGTCTCATATCTTTCACAGACTTTGTCGGATTGGAACGGACCTAATACGGCGCAGGTGCACATTCTCGAGCTGGACCTAACCATGTGCAAACGCAGCCACTATCGCCAAAAATGACCCACTGGCGCCCCCTTCAAGGTTTTTTCTTTAAACATTCTAATAAAGAAATCGGGATGGTAAGTTGTAAAAATAATCAGACAGGCCTTCCCCGTCATGGGGATCACGTGCGCCTTAGTCAGAGCTTTCCGAAAATGTATAACATTTGGGGGTCAAGGCAACCACTCCACTTATTATGCCCGAGCAAAGTGGCATAACAGCACCACCTGCTGGCTTAAGAGGCTTGTAAGTGCCCCGCCCATCCTCCGTGACAATAGCCAGAGTTGTACTTCTGGCAGCATGCTGGCCTCCGTCAGAGTTTCTCCTGAAAATCGACAATTTTTCCAAATTCCCCCTTCATTGACAAAAGCCACACTTTTAGACTCATACGTAGTTATACTACCCCTCTGTGACAGAAAGAAGCTTTAATTTCAACGTTTTTTGCCCCAAATTCAGCTTTTTTGGACGGTACAATCACAGGAAGTGCAGTTTGGCTGTTTCCTGTCCGTCTCCCTGTGCGTTCCTCCTACTAGATGGGCCTGATCAAAATATTGTTTCACCCATCGAGTATGCTGAACAGCTGAAGCATCCCCTCAAATATTTGTCTCCCAGGCGAGTTTGCTCTAATTGTAAAATGATTCAATTAATCTTGGCTGAACTGTAAAGCCGTCCCTCGGTTTTCTGCAAATACATGAGCTCAGTGCTTTCATAATATTAATCCGCAGTGTTAACTAGAGCTGCCTTAGCTCCATGGGTAGAGTGCTGGACTCACAGTCACAAGTTTGTAGGATCAATTCCCACCTTGACCTTTTTTATTATTATTTGTATTAATTTTATTTTTTTATTTTTTACTGGCCACCTACTGGGAAGAACATGAATCGGCACCTATGGTCCCACCCTCATTAAAAACAAAGTAAGAACAGTTTAGGAATATGCGCAACTACACAGAAAGACATGGGGGACAGTAGGGAAACAATAGATTGAGTGCCTAATGTAGGTGGAAAAGCACTATACTATAAAGCAGAGTTCATGTTTGGCTATGTCTCTGCTGGAGGCGAGATTCAAACCCCTGACCTTCCGATCATGAGACGACCAGCTCTACCAACTGTGCCACCGACGTCTTTCTACACTTTCCAGCAAGTATCCACTCACCCATTCACACGCTCAATCATACACCAGTGTACGCAGAGACTGGGGGCAAGGCAGGCGAATTGTCTTGCCCAAGGACACAACGACAGTGTGCCCCTGCAGGATTCAAACTCCTGATCCTCCAGTCACAAGATGACCCGCTCTGTGCCCCTGTCAACAGACTGAAGCAGAGCTCGTGTTTGGCAGTGTCTATGCTGGACAAGGCATGTGTGCATGGAGAAAGATTAATACAGAAATAAATGAATAAATAAATAGGGGTAAAAATACCCGAACATAACCGCCATGCCCCTTCTCGGGCTTGTGTTGGTCGCATTCATGACCAAAACGGGATCTTTCAGAGAATATATGTTCACCGCGGGGCAGTCTAAACTCTGAGCGCATGAATAAATTTGTTAAAACAATAGACGATCTGCTGACGCGGGCTCCGTTTCAGGAAAGCTTTGACACGAGGAATGTCAGGGTGAAAGCCAAAGGCCTTCTAACATCTGTGCGGTCCCGCTCCAAGATCCTCAGCGCTTTCCTTACTGTCAACACCACAAACGTACGGCCATAACCAACATTACTCCATCGACTTTACCGCACTGTGCCACAGATATGAGGTCCAAATCTAATCCTGACTTTACTGTCAACGACTGTTTTTGGTTTGAGCGTGTAAATGTTAGTTATGGTCCAAACTCATTCCTCATTCCAATTCTTCACAGAGATGAGTTTATGACTTTCAGAGAGTAACTCTGTAATAGTTTAAACAAAGATAATTTGCTCTACTTAACATTTTCTTTTAAGGCGAGACACTGCAGGTGAATAGGGAAAAATAAATGAATGATATAAAGATATAGATAATTCTTGGAGCCATTTTGAATGTTCCATGTGCTGTATGTGTGCCTCCTGCCCTCATGGGGCACTATGGTGTACCTTTCTTGTAGAGAGACACACCTGCTATAAAAGACAAGTGTTGGTAGGTGAAGAAGCGACATGATTTTTGACTGTCTCATAGTAAGAGTTCTTTGTTCTGATTTAAGGCAGAAGGTGAGCTAAAATCAGAGTCAGAATAGGTTTTATTGCCATCGTTATGAACAGGCACACAACTAGGAATTTTCTTTGGTACGTTTGCGCAGACGGGTCCCTTTATTTGCTGAAATTAGAAATCACAATAAAGCAAAGCACATACATACACATGCTATACACAGTTGGATATTACACAGTACGTGTGGAAACAGTTTTAGTAACTTCATGGGACTGTTTCGGTATTTTGGAAGACACGCATGCTCAAGCAACTTCTGCACACCTTCAACCAATAGTGGCTAATAGCACAGGGCATTTTAGCCTCTACAGATATCCATTTGAAAGTAAAGCTGTGCATTATTGATATAAATGTGAGAAAAAAATGTGTTGCGAGTTTCTTGTCCTTTTATGTTTTCCTGTTGTGTATTCATATTGTCATATTTTATATACACGTGTCCTGCAGAAGGTGTTCGAGATAACGATGTAATCCAAATATGTTTTGTTTTTGATGAGTAATAATATAATATCCCAAAGCTGGGCAATATATCATCTACAATCATATCGAATCTGCTGTTGTGGAGATATGCAAATTTACAATATTGTGTTTATCTCCCATGTCAAGACACATGGAAAATATAAATAAGACGGAAACAAAAGGGGGGAATATGTGGGAAAATTGTTTCTTCTGCTCTTGTAGTCTGTTCAGGACAATTATCTTTTGGAGCAACAAAGTGATGTTGAATAAAGATGTTTGCAGCACATTTATTGCAAAAATGGCTTCATCATTGTCATCAAGAAAGTCAAATATATTGAGATATTCATTTTTGTCAATATAGTCCAGCCCTATAGAGTCAACAGAAGAAACCAGAGCTCTGGGGGTAAAATCCCCTCAGACACAGGGAGGACAAGAAGCTCCTCCTTTGCTATCTGCCAGTGATCCCTCCCCCATGCCTGTGGGCCAGTGCCCTGAGCCCTGAGCCTTACCCGGGGGTCGGCCGTGCACACACTGCTGTTGCTCCCGGAGCTGTTTGAGGGGAGCCACTGTCCGTCCTCTGAGCAGACTCTCCTCACAGTCTCTGCAGGAAAGAAAAGCGGTGAGGTGTCGATCAGTGGAGCTCAAGCATCAATACAACTACACGGATGGTGACCCCTCCACGCTGAAGTCGCCTCTGTATCAATCACCAGCTGTTCTGATTCTCTACAGTGCCAAAAGTATTCACTCACACGTCCTGAGGCCCATAGGAACACAAGTACTCATTTTCTGGGCTCTAATTTGATCGATTGCAACAAGTAAGTTCCATCTATCAAACATCTGCATCTCATTTAGTCAAGATTTGTATTGGAAATTAAAGAGTAATATGACATACTATTGATTAGCTTTTTAGCTTTTTGAAGATACGTATGTCAGCTAATCCATATCAGAAGTTTTCATATTATGTGGGTATATGAAGAAGGACAAAACAGTATTTCAATTTTGTGATTAACTGTGAACGTGATCATCTATTTTTTTCCACAAAAAAGTAAGGACACAAGAGCCGTCGTTCCACATCTACGTGCACGTATCGACCCTACCCCGCCCACACACTCACACACCTGCATTTGTTGTGGGCTGCGCCCCCACAGAGGAGCATGCTGTATTGATCGTCTTTTAAAAGTTTTTAGAGCCGCGATAACAAAATTAATGAATGTGGACAAATGCTGCCTTCTGGTGGGGGTTATGGACTCATTCAGAGGAGCCAAGCTGTATTAAAACAATACGAACTATGAAGGTAAGCTACATGCAAATGTTATGCTAACACCAGTTAAAGCTGCGCTAACAGGGGCTAAATGCTAATATCGGTAAAATCCCCTTTTAGAACAGCGGTATGGTGTTGTGAATATTAAATCAGTATAACCTGTGTCGATAGTGAGGGCTGTCCACTCACTCGTTGCCAGAGACACAGGTTAGCGCGCTTTGGCCACAGCCAGAGGTCGGTCCCAAAACGTAAACCTGGTCAGACCGGTTTGGCACTGGCCTTTTGTTATGGAACAGCTCGACAAACCGGGTTGACCAGGCTTTCGGCTGATATGCGACAGTGGTGCAGTTGGTAGAGCAGTCGGGGGTTCGAATCCCGGCATCCTGCAGAAGCACACCTCCAGTGTCAGTGTGAATGAGAGTGTGGATGGGTGAGGGGTTCCTCGCTGTAAAGAGCTTTGAGGGCCTAATCGGTGGAAAAGCATTAGGTAAGTTGAGACCGTTTACCAAATAAAAACAGTCTTTTATCACTCTATCAGTGCTAAAGATTTAAATAGTGTGTTAGCGTTAGGGCTGGGCGATATATCGATATATAAGATATATCGATATATTTTAAAAAGAGATATGGAATTAGACCATATCGTATATATCGATATAGTCCAAATTTGCGCTGTAATACTTGCTTCAGGCGACCCGCTGAACGGAGCTCTGCACTGCTCCCAGCGCCCCGGCCCCGCCCCTCGTCGAGGGGAGAGGGGAGAGGGGGGGGCAGCCGGCACTCTTCAACAAACATGAAGAAAGCAACAATGTCTGTGAAGCGCGCGGAGGAGAGCCCCTTGGTTGGTAAAACAAAAACCAGTGGCTCAATCATTTGGAGATGGTTTGGATAGACGTGAATGTAGCGGCGAGATTTGGCGGCGCCGTGCGCTGCGCCATGTGCTTTTGTTTACGTGCGCTGCGCCATGTGCTTTTGTTTACGTGCGCTGCGCCATGTGCTTTTGTTTACGTGCGCTGCGCCATGTGCTTTTGTTTACGTGCGCTGCGCCATGTGCTTTTGTTTACGTGCGCTGCGCCATGTGCTTTTGTTTACGTGCGCTGCGCCATGTGCTTTTGTTTACTTCTCAGTCTAATTAAGGTTTGCGGTAGATCGTGGATGTACTGTGAAAATATCAGCGTTTGTAATGCTGCCACCGCGAAGGACTATCGCTTTTTCCCCGTTAGCATTGCGTTAGCCGCAACGCTAATCACTCCAGTCCCTCGCTGATGCCCGCTCTGATGATGAGCCTGTGCTGCTTGTAAAGAGTAAAGAGTCGTTTGTGGCTCAGTTTAGGAGCTTATGTTTGGGAATGCTTTGGATAAAGATAAGAACTTATCTCAAAACCACTGAAACACAGTTAAATCAAGAGCAAATATCAAGAAATTATTTGGGCTATTTATTTATTATATTTCATGATTATTAAGGACTAAAAAGTAAGTAATACTTTAATAAGTCATATTTCATTGTCTCAGTTTAGGCTTTAGTTTAGTTATATGCAACATAAAGTTATTAACAGCAAATGGGGTAGAAGAAAAATAAATAAATAAAATAAAAATTGCAATATTAAATATTAAAATACTCCTATTTGGAAGTGACTTTGACTTAACATTTCATTTCACAGCTCTCACTTTGTGGAAAAAATATCGGGATATATATCGTATATCGATATTCCAACCTAAATATATCGGGATACGACTTTTGGTCCATATCGCCCAGCCCTAGTTAGCGTCTCAAAGCCAAACTGGTTTCATGTTGCTGTTTTGTTGTTGGGCATTTCTCTTACAATTATGTTAATCTACAATACCTCACAGTGAACTCGAGCGTAGTAGTCTATAACCACTTAACTGCCATCCCAGGGTTAGGGTTAGGGATTAGGATGAACAATTATTTACATCTAAGTCTCAAAGCGTATTGACTGGAGAGCTTACAGTCTAGATGCCAGTGTGATACCTAATTTGAAAGCCAAGACCTTCTAGTTTCTAAAAATATGTGTTAGATCTGTGTGAGTGAAACACAACTTACGTTACAGTTGCCGTTCTTAACCCTAATTATATCCTGATTAGGGTTAACTCATCCTAATCCTAACCCTACCCTGATCAGGGCACACGGCTGTTAAGGGGTTAAACTCACATAAGACAATAAATACACAGATTAGTCCGTGTTCCCCAGTTGTGTCCCCAGTTCATGTGTATGTTCCCGAGATGTGGTCTGTGATTGGATCGATGTTTGGAGATTGAGTTCCAGACGGTCCCGCTTGTGAACACAAACAAAACGCAGGAGTGGATGGATGACCAGGACACCCTGTTCCTGCCTCAACAATGCAATTTCCCCATTTTCTTGTTTTATCTTATATCTGAACCAATAATCTTTCTCTTCACCAAGAAACAGTCTAATCTACACAGTAATAATCATCGCTTCTATGATTTAACTGAATCAACTTTCAGACTGAAACGGAAACTTGTGAGTTCAAATACATTGTTCTCACAGGTTCTGGACGACATTTCCACTTAAAGCACATTCCCAGGGCCGGACAATGCTCACCTGTGGGGTCCCCGGTCCAGTCTGAGGCGGGGCACTTCTGAGAGGCCACACCCCCTGCAGGTGTGTGCTCCCAGCAGAGGAACCCATCCCACTCAGTCGCACAGAGCCGCTCTGAAACACAGATGGGGAGATTACATGCTCTGAGCTTTTAATTCAGACACTGCACTGGCTGTCCTTAGCTTTCAAATTCCGTCTGACTCTTTACTGACCATCAGCGGTCTGACTCTTTACTGACCGTCGGCCGTCTGACTCTTTACTGACCGTCAGCCGTCTGACACTTTACTGACCATCAGCGGTCTGACTCTTTACTGACCGTCGGCCGTCTGACACTTTACTGACCGTCAGCCGTCTGACACTTTACTGACCATCAGCCGTCTGACACTTTACTGACCGTCAGCCGTCTGACTCTTTACTGACCGTCGGCCGTCTGACACTTTACTGACCGTCGGCCGTCTGACTCTTTACTGACCGTCGGCCGTCTGACACTTTACTGACCGTCGGCCGTCTGACACTTTACTGACCGTCGGCCGTCTGACACTTTACTGACCGTCGGCCGTCTGACTCTTTACTGACCGTCGGCCGTCTGACTCTTTACTGACCGTCGGCCGTCTGACACTTTACTGACCGTCGGCCGTCTGACTCTTTACTGACCGTCGGCCGTCTGACTCTTTACTGACCGTCGGCCGTCTGACACTTTACTGACCGTCGGCCGTCTGACTCTTTACTGACCGTCGGCCGTCTGACTCTTTACTGACCGTCGGCCGTCTGACTCTTTACTGACCATCAGCGGTCTGACTCTTTACTGACCGTCGGCCGTCTGACTCTTTACTGACCGTCGGCCGTCTGATACTTTACTGACCGTCGGCCGTCTGACACTTTACTGACCATCAGCCGTCTGACACTTTACTGACCGTCAGCCGTCTGACACTTTACTGACCGTCGGCCGTCTGACTCTTTACTGACCGTCGGCCGTCTGATACTTTACTGACCGTCGGCCGTCTGACACTTTACTGACCATCAGCCGTCTGACACTTTACTGACCGTCAGCCGTCTGACTCTTTACTGACCGTCGGCCGTCTGACACTTTACTGACTGTCGGCCGTCTGACACTTTACTGACCGTCGGCCGTCTGACACTTTACTGACCGTCGGCCGTCTGACACTTTACTGACCGTCAGCCGTCTGACACTTTACTGACCGTCGGCCGTCTGACACTTTACTGACCGTCGGCCGTCTGACACTTTACTGACCGTCAGCCGTCTGACACTTTACTGACCGTCGGCCGTCTGACTCTTTACTGACCGTCGGCCGTCTGACACTTTACTGACCGTCGGCCGTCTGACACTTTACTGACCGTCGGCCGTCTGACACTTTACTGACCGTCGGCCGTCTGATACTTTACTGACCGTCGGCCGTCTGACACTTTACTGACCATCAGCCGTCTGACACTTTACTGACCGTCAGCCGTCTGACTCTTTACTGACCGTCGGCCGTCTGACACTTTACTGACCGTCGGCCGTCTGACTCTTTACTGACCGTCGGCCGTCTGACACTTTACTGACCGTCGGCCGTCTGACACTTTACTGACCGTCGGCCGTCTGACACTTTACTGACCGTCGGCCGTCTGACTCTTTACTGACCGTCGGCCGTCTGACTCTTTACTGACCGTCGGCCGTCTGACTCTTTACTGACCGTCGGCCGTCTGACACTTTACTGACCGTCGGCCGTCTGACACTTTACTGACCGTCGGCCGTCTGACTCTTTACTGACCGTCGGCCGTCTGACTCTTTACTGACCGTCGGCCGTCTGACACTTTACTGACCGTCGGCCGTCTGACTCTTTACTGACCGTCGGCCGTCTGACTCTTTGCTGACCGTCAGCCATCTGACTGACCCTTTACATACGTGACTCACTGGCCCTGTAGAGGCTGTCCTTAGCTTTCAAATGCTGAATGCCTTGTTATAGTGGAACTTGTGCTTGTGTCCTCTGCAGCTTTAGGCAACCCAAGTTCAGCTGTAGTGTTTTCCTCAGTCGCTTTGGCACATTTCTCAGACCTGACATTTTCAAATGTAATTGACCAACAAAAGTATTTTGTCATGTTTACAACCCTAAACATAAAGATTATATTTTGAATTTTTTTACTGAAAGTTCACACACAAGTAACAGACAACTGTGAAGTGAAAGCAAAATGATACATGATTCTGTTATTTTTCTGAAAATAGAAAAGTGAAAAGTGGGGCGTGCATAAGTATTCATACAGCATTTTCTGAGAGCATTAAATTGCCTTTATAACATTCCTAATGACTGCAGAAAGTTCACACCTCGCTCTAACCATTAAATAGAGGCCACCTGTGTGTAATCTACTCTCAGTATAATTCCAGCTGTTCTGTGAGGGCCTCAGAGCTATGGTCAGAGTGTATTGGTCACTAAACAACATCATGAAGGCCAAGGAGCTCACCAGAGAGGTCAGGGATAAAGCTGTGGAGAAGTTTAAAGCAGCGTTAAGTTATACAAAGATTTCCCAAGATTTGAACATCTCACGGAGCACTGTTCAATCCATCATTCAGAAATGGAAAGAGTATAGCACCACTGTGAACTTACCAAGACACGGCCGTCCACCTAAACTAACAGACCGAACAAGGAGAGCACTGGTCAGAAATGTAACCAAGTGCCCCAAGATAACTCTGGAGGAGCTGGGACGTCCTGCCGCTGAGCTGGGGGAATCTGTACATGGGACAACTATAAGTCGTACTCTACACAAATCTGGCCTTCATGGACGAGTGGCAAGAAGAAAGCCATTATTGAAAGGAGGCCATAAGAAATCCCGTTTGAAGTTTGCTAGAAGTCATATGGAGGACACAGCTCCCATGTGGAAGAAGGTGCTTTGGTCAGATGAGACAAACGTTCTGTATGGAGCAAACCTAACACTGCTCATCGTCCTGAGTGCACCATCCCCAGTGTCAAATATGGTGGGGGGGCATCATGCTATGGGGCTGCTTTTCCTCAGCGGGGACTGGGAAGATTGTAAGAATAGTTGGGAAGATGGATGGAGCCAAATACAGAGACATTTTGGAGGAAAACCTGCTGGAGTCAGCAAGAGAATTGAGGCTGGGGCGGAGATTCACCTTCCAGCAGGACAATGACCCTAAACACAAACATCTACAATGGAATGGTTTCAAAACAAACATATGAATGTGTTAGAATGGCCCAGTCAACGTCCTGACCTAAATCCTATTGAAAATCTGTGGAAAGACCTGAAAACTGCTGTTCACAAACGCTCTCCTTCTAATGTGACAGAGCTTGAGTTGTTTTGTAAAGAGGAATGGGCTAAAATGTCAGTCTCTACATGTGCAAACCTTGTAGAGTCAAACCCCAGAAGACTTGCTGCTGTTATTGCAGCAAAAGGGGGTTCCACAAAGTATTATTCATGCTGTATGAATACTTATGCACGCCCCACTTTTCACTTTTCTATTTTTTGAAAAATAACAGAATCATGTTTCATTTTGCTTTCACTTCACAGTTGTCTGTTACTTGTGTGTGAACTTTCAGTAAAACATTCAAAATAAAATCTTTACGTTTATTGTTGTAAACATGACAAAATGTGCAAAGGTTCAAGGTGTATTAGTACTTTTGACAGGCACTGTATATCCTTCAAACAGAAACATCACAATCCTGTTACTTGTTCCTTTTACACAAATCAAATGCATTAGTTGAAATGGGTTTGTGCCATTCTTTGCTGTTTTGTTCCACGGTCATTTGTTAATGTTGTTGTAAAAATGAATTATGCAGGTTCCCATGGGATTAGTTTGACCTTAAATCATGCAGTTCTTTTTTGTGTATTGAGCCTTGTAAGGAAAATGGATACACCCGTTATCAAGTCCAACACACCATACGATGAACTTATCTGTACATCCAGAACATGCACATACTAAAATAACCCTGCTGCCATGGATGCAGTCTGCAGAGGCTGGATATGCCAGAACATTCTTTCCTCATTGAAAAAACCTATGCTGGGATGTAGCTGAGAATCTTTGACCCAACAGAAATGAACATCAGAATGTGTCCACAGCACAAGCATGTTTGCATATTTGAAGGTAGGAAAAGCCATTAAACACTATTTTAACTTTTTCTCAATCGCTTTGACACAAAACTGAAAAAAACATTTACCCAACAGCTCACACTAATTCCTGAAGGAGATAGCACCACAGCCACAGAGCCCTTTACATGAGTCAATTTACATTCATTCTCACATCATGTATTCTGCCTATTATACATGTTTGGATTTGTAGATGAAATCGGAGGAAACCTTTACAGGTAAAGGAGGAGTCACACCAACCCGACGCACGGTTGCTCTTTGGGGGCAGGGTGACTGCTCGGGTCTCCTCTTGTCTGCCCCCGTCTCACCTGCTCAGAGCAACATCTACACTGGAGCGACCTGAACCCCAGACCAAGTCCGATGGCTGCACAGAGGGCGTGCACATACTGTTGGTAGCGTGCATTTATTAGTAAATTGTGAAAAAAGGCCTCGGTCCCCGTTCAAACGCAGTGTGGCGGTCGTCTCAGGCATGTGAAATGTTTTCCCAGAGAGTCCTGTCGCCTTTTTATATCTGTTCATGCCACAAAGAAGTCTGTATATTTTCTGGATCGTTGATCAAACAGTACGCACAAAAATTAGCACGAGGGAACCAAATTTAGAGAGTTTAATAACACAAAAACACAGTGGTCTAGCTCACTTTGCTCACATGAAGGATTTCAACCTCCTACTCTAAAGGCTTCCATAGAACAGACAGACAGAGACACTATACATGCAATAGATAACATGACTATTGGCACAAATGCCCATAGTACACTGTAGTTAATGTGTAGTATATATTACAGAACAGAACCTACTGTGTTACTGCAGTGTGCTCATATTGTGACTGTATACCAGCCATATGAAAAGATGAGCATCACAAACTGAGACAAACGAAATGGTATTTCCTGTTTTGTATTGACCGTGTGTTGGTGGAAGCATATTATTGTACAGTGGAAAAAAAAAATCTAATAACACATCAATCATTACAATCACCCTTTTCAGGAGATAAATCACCCCGCACACAGTAGTGTGATTCATATAGGAAAACTACGAAACAAGAGTCGGAAAAAACAGAATGTGTTTTAAATGAAAAACGGTGGTTATTCATGTAACATGTCATGGCGTGTGAATAGCAGTTCAAACTACAGACGTCATGTTAATTTCTAGTACAGACCAACTTCGATCAAGACCCCATTCACAACCCTTTTAGACCCAATCCGTCCAACCTTTTAAGATCTAGGCCTGATGGTAAATGTGAGGTCCAATGGTTCTTCAATAGACTATGCAGACAAGAGTTATCGACAGTAACTTGTTGGTGTTTCCACTTCATCGGGAGAATGAGTGCATCCTCACCAACATCCCTGAAAACCAACAGTTTCTGCAGGAGCGTGAGCTGACAACAGCAAAGCATTTTAATTATGTTCTAAATGCTGCACAACGATGTGTCACTGAAATGCTTCTCTCTGATTCAGTAACTAAACATATTGAGCAGGCTATACATTTTCATTGAAAGTTTTGTAAATATCAGTTCTACAATAAGAACACATCCTGCCTACCTTTAACCCCGGAGTGTTTTCAGAGTCCTCAGAGTGTACCTTTGTGATGATACTTCTGAAATCTGAAATCAATACTGCTCTTGGGCCGTGAAATCATGATTCATCGGTTTAGAGCGATGCCGCATTTGTACATTTAAACCTGGACAAATCGACTCTAGCGGCCAGAGTCAGTCTCCGGTGCACTCAGCGCTAACGGAATTAAATGTGTATTCTTTTATCTGAAACTCTGGGGAAATGCTTTGGGGACAGTACAAACAAATTCTTGCTCAGTTGTTAATGGCAAATTGAGGAAAGAAATGAAGATGATTACAGTGCAATGGTTGTGTCTGATCAAGGGATTCAAATGGCTCTTCATCAGGAAACCGAAAAACAAAAGCTCTACACTGGATAAATGACCGTCTTAAATGGGATAAATGACTTAAAATCGCTTGAATTAAGGTTCATGTTGTATTTGAGTCGTTTTGAATGAATCTAAGATAAGATAAAAATGCTAACACCAATGGAACGAGCAACGATTCGATCAGATAAGGTTCTGTCTGATCTAAGACTAGACCAAACTTACCTAGATTCAATCTCTTAATTCAAGTAGATTTACGTCATTTCTTCTTTAAAATGTGTATGTGGACGTTTTAAACGGACTCTGTGTAGAACACATGTGTCAAACACAAGGCCCACGGGCTAGATCCGGCCCGTGAGATGATTTCATCCGGCCCCTGAGTTGTAGAGCATACATTTCAGTATGTCAAAAATTACTACTACTAATAATAAATACTCAGAATGCTAATTTAATCCACTAGGGCAGTGGTTCCCAAACTTGTTGCAGCCGTGTACCCCCTGAAGCTTTGGGTGACGAGTCGCGTACCCCCTGGTTTGACGCAATTTAAAAACACTGGGAATATTACATGTAATATTATGTTTATTTCCTGCATTATTACAGTAACTCAAGCAGGTTTTCTACATTCAGTATTGTTTTGCTTGTCTGGGTGATTAAGGCCATTAAGAAAATGTAAATACAAAAATAAAATGCCAGTTTTTATATCTTTGGAAAACGAGGCTGTTAGTGTGAATGGGTAAAGCCGAGTTTTGCTTTGTCCCAGTGACCAGCTCATTCTGAACATCAGACTCTGGTTTGGACTACGCGCTCTGGCCCCGCCCCCTCAGTCGTTCTGTCAAACCACCAGCACAGACTCAAATGTGCTGGTTTAAGCTTTGGTTAAAGCGAAGATAATGTATATTCAGGACATTACAATCTTTGCACGTGCCACCGCACATCAGCTCGTAAATGTAAACGTGTCAGATACAAAGCCACAGGTTTAGTGGCAGAGGAGGGGCCACAGACGCTTCTCCCGTCGCACCTCAGATCAGAATGAGAGGAAAACTCCTGTTGCAAATGGAAGTCCCCGTCAGTCTGACGCACAGGCTCCTCTCTCTTTATGACAGATATCACAGAAATTGCAACTTGATCGAACGTTGGCGCTGCTGTTGTAGCGAGGGCCGACGCTCAGCCGCGCCCCCGGCCTCCACGGAGTTTTACACTCCGGTCCAAAGCGGCTCTGGAGGTTGGGTTCTGGAGTGGACACATTTAGGTCCAGAACAAGCTCATCCACGTCTGAATTATGAGACTCTTTCTCCTGTATAAGCGCGTTTCCCGTGTGGCGTCAATATCGGTCAGATTGTGATCAACTTTAAAAAAAAAAAGTTTTATCAAAACTTCTTTGCGTACCCCCGGGGGCGTCCTGCGTACCCCCGGGGTTACGCGTACCACAGTTTGGGAACCCCTGCACTAGGGGGCATATTAAATTGTAATTGGGCACTGACATAATAGGAGATCAGGATACAAACAAGCCATGTGGTAAATGGTCAGTCTGCCCCCCTGGCTACAGTAGGAACGTACCCCCATCAAGTGTGGAGTGAATGAATCATGACTACAGTAGCACTTTGAGAACTTTTGACATAGACTTGTAAAGCACAATACAAGTGTAAGACGTTGTTATCTATAACCTACAGTCCTGTCGGGCTTTTGACCAAATCAGCACTAATTTAAAATCACAGCTCATTATTATAAATGTATTGATTAATGTTTACTTAATAGTATTTTCCTGTTTACATTATACATGGCCCGCGGCCCAAGGTGGGAGCTGAATTTTGGGCCCATGGCCCCAATGAGACACCCCTGGTAGACGATCTTGGGGGAGATGTCTATCCTGGTTATTAATAGTATTTATTCAGCATTGACTCTATTTTGGAACATCTTAGCCATGATACTTTTGTAGTGAATCGCTCGACTAGTGCTGTCAAATCAGATTCATTCCAATTGTGAAATTAGATTATTCGCTGTTATTTTTCTCTATTAATTATATTATATCAGCATTTCCTCACATTTCATGAACCAAATATTCACAGTTTTATAATTCTATGGGAAAAGCCCAACAGCTTATAACGGGGCTCTCACTCGCCCAAGGCTTTAACATTTCTTCACGCGCTTCATGATCACATTTTAGAGACATTTTCTTTGGTGCTGAACATTTGAAACGTTTTGGTTCATTATAGTATAGTATAGGACAAAATGTAAGTCTTTTTTTAATAGTGTCATTAGAGAAGTCTCTTTGATGAATAAGTAGCTCTCTGTCGCTGTTGTTAGATAAAAGTACCTCATCATGTGAAAAGGTTGGTTTTAATATGTAGTTAGTAAAAGGGCTTTGTCTTTTAGGTCATGTGTGAGCTCAGAAACGACGTAATTCGCAATTCATTCATGATTAATTTTTTGATTCATTGTGAGTTGAAGCTTTAACTTTGACAGCCCTAAGTTGACCATAAACAAGTGTCTGTATGTAGATGTGGGCCCGTGGCCAATATTGTTTTTGAATTTTTATGTGCATGTTGTTAATTTCCAGTTGTTGCATGTCTTTATGATTATTTGGAGTGGATTGATGCGGGCCCGCCCACACCACCGCCATTGGCCAGGCGCACCTGGGGACAATCAACTAATCAGTGCAGCTGCAGACGTGGATCAGGAGTCGTGACAGACAACAGGGCGTGTGAACCAGGAAACAGGTGTGAGCAGGTGAAGTGTAAGAAGGCACTGGAGCCCAAGAGTGGCTGGGCGACCGGGGGCCGAGCGGGACGTGGTGGGATGTCGGGACCGGAACGAGGATCAATCTAAAACAAAGGACGTGGAGCTTGCAGGGTCCCCAGCCACTGCGCACGGGAGGCAGGGGGCGGTAAGCCCATGGCTCCGGGGTCGTGGGGCCGAGTTTCTGAAGCGTGTGCGGTGGCATGGCAGTACCTGGAGGGAAGAGCCGTGAAGCGGAGCGCTCGGAGATCCGGAAGAAACAGAGAACCACCCCGCAGGTGCCCCGTTGGCGTCCCCGGTCGCCCCGACAGGTGTCAGGTGTCAAGGCAGAGTGGCTGATTCCCCCCGGTTGGAAGCAACTCCAAGGCAGAACGACGCATGGACGGTCGACTGCAAGGGACAGGACGAAATGGCACGGGCTCGTGACAACGACGAAGCCTAATCGGCGAGCTGAACAGAAGGAGACAGGACTGATCCAAGGATAGAACACCGCACGCCGACAACACGCAGCGGCAGGGGAAACCCTGCCCTCGCTGTAAGTATCAGACATTGGAGCGGTGTTCTTCGTGACACGGATACAAAAGGGCCTAAGCGGCGTCTTGGTGTCTGGGACTGTCTCCTGGCTGTGTTGTGTGTCTTGGAGAGGACGGCGGACGCAGACCAAGGGGATACGCGGACCTAGGACCCACCCACGTGGCGGAGCCGGTTCCGGACCCGGTTGTCTCGCTTGCTGCATCACTACTTTTTAATGGACTTTTATGACTTCTATTTTTAGTACGACTAGGCCTAGTTTTTAGTCATTTTGAGTGTCCTTGTTTTTTTATTGTAATAAATGCTAGTTACTTTTCTAATTCTCTGGTCTCACTGTTCACCCCCGTGATTACGAACCTCCTCTTAGCCTTTTATTGGGTCCTAGTCCCTTTCCACTAGGTGGCGTTGTCGGTTTCTCAGTACCAGTATCACATAGACAATAACAAGTTTGGTCTGTAGGGAGACAGCCTAAACAATAACATCTGTGGACTCACCTGCTCCTGGGTCTGGCGCCTCCTCCATCTTCTCCTCACACCTCAGTTTCCTCTCCAGCAGATGTTTCATGAGCAGATCTTGCTCCTCTACACTCGGACGATCTGCCGCGTCCGCCATGACACCGGCAGCAGCTCTCTGCACAAATCAACGGCACGAGGGTCACATGGGCAACAATACCCTTAAAATGTATTTAAGGGCGCTGACCACATTCCCAAACATTCATACATTTATTGTTTTTATCTTTTCACTATAGATTTCAAGTCCTGTAGTTATTTCTAGCAGCACATGCATATTCCCCCTGTCATATGGCAGGAGTGAATGTGTTAGAATGTCAGGCCCTGGTCATATGAGACGATATGGTCAATTACCGTGAGACGTTGTTCCGGAGGGGCACATGTGGAAGCAGCAGATGCCCACTGGCCTTGCTTATCGCACTGTCTCCTCAACGTCACTGAGAACACAACAGGGAGAGAAATGCACTTACACAAGAGTCAGCTGATGACATGAGCGCCCCGGCAGAGGAGCCAGTTTGGGCTTTCCTGCTTTCTTTTGTGTCTTCATTAACCTTTTCACGTCCAATGAGCTTCATTGATGGTGCTGGCATGTTGTGGATGCCTGAATAATATTGTGAAAGTGGGGCATCCTTCCTCTGGTGCACATGAAGGAGACGTCAGAACAAAGCATTTCAATGTCCTCTCTGGCATTACCCAAAACGGCTTAACAACGCAGCGGT
This sequence comes from Proterorhinus semilunaris, assembly GCA_021464625.1. Classification (NCBI taxonomy): domain Eukaryota; kingdom Metazoa; phylum Chordata; class Actinopteri; order Gobiiformes; family Gobiidae; genus Proterorhinus; species Proterorhinus semilunaris. The sequence goes on along the minus strand of CM038360.1, from coordinate 30,785,969 downwards.
GGATCCGTGACCAATCAGATCGAGAGCGACAGAGACAGGACGCGGCGCTGGCAACGCATATTAAATCCCACAGAGTTACTGTCAGAGTCTGAGTCTATCAGTCTATCATGGTCTTCAGGAGACTGTTGGAGACTGTTAGAGTCTATTAGAGCAGGGGGGTCCAAACTTTTTTCCACGAGGATAACCAGCCAGCCAGGGGGCCAACAATCTTGATAATGAATGAACGATTATTTTGGTAAGTTAAGCATAATAAAAATAATAATAATGATAAAGAAAGATCTTTATATAAATGTGAGCAATGTGAACAGCTTTCTTAATATAAAGGAACATTCAGAAGGGTGAATATCAATTTCCTAAACATGGAAGCCAATTGAACATTTTAAGATGACCTGAAATACTACAGAGGTTTGTTCATTGTAGTTTGTCATACACAGACACTGAAAAGTATCAACTAAATTATTTTTTATCAGCAACACATTTTAACAATGTAAAAACTGAGTTTTGAACTGAATAATCATGGGTCACATACAGATTTCAATGAGATGGAACATACTGTGCTCCTGATTGCAGTAAACATGCCATATCTGGCGTAAGAGCAGTGGATGAGATGCGTAAAGTATCACTGAGGTCAACCTTGACCGCAAGCGTTTTTTGTTCAAGTTCAACAGAGAAAGTCTTTTCACATATATATATATATATATATATATATATATATATATATATATATATATATATATGTCAAGCCAAAAAGGCTCAAAATTCTCGTGGCAAAAGTGTGCATTTCTGTAAACCTTTGTAAAGCCGGTGGTCGGAGTCCGCAAGGAGAATATGCTGACGTTTGGTGCGCTCCGAGTCATCACATTGCAAATCAATAAGCTCCAACTGCGCCTGAGGTGGCGTATCATCAGGGTTCACAGTAAAAGGAGAGGCCAACAGCGTCATGTCCTTTTCAATGGTCACAAAATCATGAAAGCATTCATAAAACTCTTCTGAAAGCAAGGCAATGGCAGTTGCTCATTTCTTCAATTGCGCATTCTTATCCATAAATGCCACTCAAAATAGCCTGTGGTTGAATGTCCAGTTTTATGGGGTAAACGTATTATTACATTTAGATGTGGCCTATAGCTCTTCTGCTCCAAATGCAGCACAACAGCAATGCTCAAGGAAAGGCACATGTGATGGAAATAATGTAGCAGCAAGAATCTGTTGCCATTAGAACAAAATGTGCTCCTAATGACCAGCTCAACACAGAAAATGCTATTTCTGCAATGGGTAATCAAAGAATGATTTGGATGAGAACCTAACCTGTGTAAATGTCAAATACTAATGACTTTCGTGGACATCTCCATGGAGACGACCTGGAGACGAACCAACTCTTGGTAACGTTACGGTCATGTCGTAGGAGAGCTGAGCAAAAAACAGCAAAAAACACATGTTTGTTTGTTGATTTATGAGGTATTTTTCAGTGATGAAAATATCTGTCATATAATAAATTCTTCTATTTCAATTGAATTTATTGGGTACAATTCTACACGGTGTGTCTTTAATGTATTTTTGAGCGGTGCTGCCATCAGCGAAATTGCATAATTATAACCTTGAGAGCACTCCCTTGCATAACACCATGAACAACATAAAACATCAATAAAAAATCTATATAAAGGTCATAAAAGTCCTTTCAAGTGCTGATCAGCAATTTACTCTCTATTAAACTTCCAACAGGGCCTGGGAAAGCAGCTCCTTCTCAGTCTCTCCTTCTGGGCCCTGAGAACCCGGAGACGTCCAGAGGAAAGTTTTTCAAAAAGGCAATGTCCAGGGTGAGTGCTGTCAGAGCGGATATTCCTAGCCCTGTTCTTGAGGCGAGTGGAATAAATCTTCTCAAGAGAAGGTAGAGGGGCCCCAATAAGCCTCTCTGCAGGCTTGACAAATTGTTGCCGGTCTTTCTTGTCCTCCAAGGAGCAATCATCCATCCATTTTCTTCCACTTGTCCGTTGCCGGGTCGTGGGGGCAGCTGTTGGAGCTGCACCAGCTCCTATGGCTCCCCTGCAGGTGGTGGGTCCACAGAAGGACGGCCTCATGGTTCTAACCGGGCCTGTTGGTCTCTCATAAGGGGCTTCTGAACCGCTCTTTGTCTGACCCGTCACCTAGGACCTGTTTGCCCTGGGAGACCCTACCAGGGCCACCAAGCCCCCGACAACAGAGCTCCAGTATCATTCAGGCTCAAACCCCTCCACCACGTTAAGGTGGCAGTTCCAGGAGGGGAGGAGCAATCATCATTGTTTGTAATTGCCCCCACCACGGCTGTGTCAACTGCAAATGTATATGTGATTGGATCTGTGAGTAGATTTACTGTCTGAGGTGAAAAAGACAGTACAGAAGTGGGCTTAAAGGAATAGGCCAACCATTTTTCCATACTGGGATATGTGCCCGTAGAAGAGCGCGGTAACTTCCAACTTCACCCCCGTTTGGAGCTATAGGAATACATTGCGAGAGGCCAAATGCTAACAACATCTTTGGTTGTTTTGCATGACTGAGCGCACGCACAAAGACCAGACAGGTACGCGTCAGCTCGTCTAAGCTCAGGTAAGAACATACCTCAGTATTGAAAAACGGTGGCCTGTTCCTTTAATACACAGCCTTGGAGGACACTGGTGCTGAGAGTGATGGTGGAGGAGATGATGTCTCCAAGCCTCACACGCTGTGGTCTGTTGGAGAGGAAGTCTTTCATCCAGTGGCAGAGTGGAGGGTTCGGACCAAATGAGAGCAACTTGTTGACAAGTCTGAGTGGGTTGATCGTGTTCACTGAAATCAACGAACAGCACTTTCACGTAGGTGTTGGAGGTCTCACGATGACTGAGGGCCATAGGCAGCAGGAGTGAGATGGCGTCATCGGTGCACTATTGTTTTTATATGCAAACTGGTTCTGATCCACGTTGACAGGGATGGAGGCCTTGATGTGCTGTAATATCAGTCCCTCAAAAACGTTCATGATTATCGGCGGTAATGCCACAGACTGATAATCCTTAAAGCGTGTCATTTCTGATTGCTTAGGGATGCGGATGATGGTTGCTGTTTTCAAACAGGTGGGGATGGTGGCCTCCCTCAGCGATCTGTTGAATATGGTTGTGAAGACATGCCTTCAGTGCCCGACCGGTAACCCCATCTGGACCAGTTGCCTTCCTGCTCTTGATGTTAAGCAGAGCTGTTGCCACCCATTCTCCCGATTGGTGCTGTGCAGGAGGTGTTGATCGCCAGAGTGAGCAGTCGATGATATGCCATTGCCGTTATCATTGTCAAAGCGAGAGAAAGAGGTGTTTCGTTTATCAGGGAGGGTGGGGTCCACTATGGTGGGTGGGCAGGTCTTTTGACTATAGTTTGTGATGTGCTGTATACTCTGCCACATGCTGCGCCTGTGGTTCTCCTTGAAATGCTCCTCGATTCACATTTTGTATCTCCTTTTGGCAGCATTTATCCGCCTTTCAAGATCTCCCCTGGATCTTCTATAGGCCTCCAGGTCACCTGATTGCAGCACTGCATCTGTGGCTTTTATGAGTGCATTTACAGTCCCATTACACCAGGGCTTTTGATTTGGAGGTATTGTGATCTGTTTAGTGGTGGTGGTGTTGTCAGAACAGAATCTGATATAATCCAGTACTGTAGACGGATGTAGCTCTAGGTCCTCCTGGTCAAAGAGCTCCCACAATGTATTCTCGAAACAGTTCTGTAGCGCTGCTGCTGTCTCTTCAGTCCACACCTGGACTGTTTTGTCCTGGCTCTTCATCCTACAAGCGATGGATTGGTAAGTAGGAGTTTAAAAAAAAAGACACAGGTGATCAGACTGTCCAAGGAGCAGGGCGGACGTTGGTATAAACCTGATCTAATGTTTTCCCGTCACGTGTTCCAATGTGGACGTTGTTATGGATTTTGGGTAAAACTGATTTCAGGTTTGTGTGGTTAAAATCCCCTGCCACAAGGAAAAATCTGTCCGGTAGCCTGCTGATAGAAAAATGCAACTTGCTCATAGCGATCTTTGCATTGGCTCGTGGATGGATATATACAGGTGAAACTCGGAAAATTTAAATATTGTGAATAAGTTCATTTATTTCTGTAATTCCGTTTAAAGCAGTACTAAGTAACATCTCCCGCTGGTGTCCCGGGCGGTTCACGTGCGGAGTGCTTCTATCGACGGTATGTTTTCTCAGTGCTTCCAATGCATGCGTGTTCCTCCCCACAATAAAAAATAAACACTTTGCTTTATGTTACGTTTAGATAGAAGTGTTTATTCATTCATACAAGGCAGGTCAACTGTTGCAGCGCTGTTTGATCGCGCATTGTGAAAATATTGGGGGGGTGGAAGAGAGCGAGAAGAGCCGGGCCGTGGGCCGGGCTCAGGCCTGCTAATTATGAAAATCTGTCGGGCCGGGCTCGGGCCCGAACCTCACGGACCCGGGTCGGGCTCCGACCCAGAAATCAGGCCCGTGCAGGGCTCTAGTGGAGGCTCTTGATGCACTGACTCCAGCCTCAGTCCAGTCCCCCACACGTTTGAATGGCCTTTTTCTGACAGTCCTCTCCAAGTCATATGACATATACTACATTATGTACCTCCAAAGTACTAATACACATCATTCCATCGTGTATCTAGTACAGGTACAAGTTATTACAGATTGTTACAAAGCAGATTACATTGTCCTGAATTTAGTTAGGTACAATGTATCATTGGTAGAGCGGGTCGTCTCATGATCGGAAGGTCGGGGGTTCGAATCCCGCCTCCTGAAGGTGCACATTGTCGTTGTGTCCTTGGGCAAGACACTTCACCCTCCTTGCCTCCAGTGTCTGCGTACACTGGTGTATGAATGTGAGTGTGAATGGGCCCCTTATGAGAGACCAACAGGCCCGTTTGGAACCATGAGGCCGTCCTTCTGTGGACCCACCACCTGCAGGAGGAGCCATAGGGGCTGGTGCAGCTCCAACAGCTGCCCCCACGACCCGGCAACGGACAAGTGGGAGAAAATGGATGGATGGATGGACAATGTATCAATGTAGTGTCAAATAAGTGTGTAAGTGTAACCTAATTTCATTTTATTATTGGTGATAATGGCTAACATACAGTCAATGTGGACATATTCTGCATATTTGTGTCTTTAAAGCCTTCCTTTAGGGCCCTCAACATTGTTACTATCTGTTTTGCAATGTGAGACAGTGTCCATTGTAAACTTTAAGCAAAACGGTAATGGCAAAGTATGACATGGTTAGAAGCTCAAAAACGTAGATTGTGCGTGATGTCTCCTGTTACCCAGCCACATTGCTGTATCTGTCGGTTTCCAGTCTGCACAGTGAGTATTTGTGGGCACTGTCGGTGTGAGACGGCCCCTGTGTGAGCCGCTGACGGGCAGTGGACACGGCAGCGCGAGGAGAACCCCAGTGAACCGTGCACTGCTCTGAGGTCTGTCACTGCTGCAATTTAAATGGGGGCAGCGAAGCACTTTATGAAACTTGTCAATTACGGAGCGCTTGCTTATTTCGTGCTGTGGTGACCGAGATTCAGGTGGGACAAGCGGCGGGAAAAACATCTCGACAAGAGTTTTGAATCCATTCAGAAAGTCAAATGATGCGTTACTCAAAGTCCCTGCTCTCGATAAAGAGTCATCTGCGAACATCAGAGTCCACGGAGGGTCCCGTCTGAACTCCTCCTGCCGGAGAAGGTCCCACCTTCACTTTGAATAGTAAATGTTGCATATCAGTATTCAAATATAAGGACATGATATGCATGCCCTGTAGGGTAAATAGTATTGTAGAGTTCAATAGGTAACAATAGCTAAAGCTGCACTCTCAGGGGAGAACCAGGGGCTACATTTTCAAACAGGAGAGTACCGGGGACTAGGCTTTCAAACAGGAGAGTACCCGAGACTAGGCTTTCAAACAGGAGAGTACCCGGGACTAGGCTTTCAAACAGGAGAGTACCCGAGACTAGGCTTTCAAACAGGAGAGTACCCGGGACTAGGCTTTCAAACAGGAGAGTACCGGGGACTAGGCTTTCAAACAGGAGAGTACCCGAGACTAGGCTTTCAAACAGGAGAGTATCGGGGACTAGGCTTTCAAACAGGAGAGTACCGGGGGCTAGGCTTTTAGGCAGGAGAGTACCCGAGACTAGGCTTTCAAACAGGAGAGTACCCGAGACTAGGCTTTCAAACAGGAGAGTACCGGGGGCTAGGCTTTTAGGCAGGAGAGTACCCGAGACTAGGCTTTCAAACAGGAGAGTACCCGAGACTAGGCTTTCAAACAGGAGAGTATCGGGGACTAGGCTTTCAAACAGGAGAGTACCGGGGACTAGGCTTTCAAACAGGAGAGTACCCGAGACTAGGCTTTCAAACAGGAGAGTACCCGAGACTAGGCTTTCAAACAGGAGAGTATCGGGGACTAGGCTTTCAAACAGGAGAGTACCCGAGACTAGGCTTTCAAACAGGAGAGTACCGGGGACTAGGCTTTCAAACAGGAGAGTACCCGAGACTAGGCTTTCAAACAGGAGAGTACCCGAGACTAGGCTTTCAAACAGGAGAGTATCGGGGACTAGGCTTTCAAACAGGAGAGTACCGGGGACTAGGCTTTCAAACAGGAGAGTACCCGAGACTAGGCTTTCAAACAGGAGAGTACCCGAGACTAGGCTTTCAAACAGGAGAGTATCGGGGACTAGGCTTTCAAACAGGAGAGTACCGGGGACTAGGCTTTCAAACAGGAGAGTACCCGAGACTAGGCTTTCAAACAGGAGAGTACCGGGGACTAGGCTTTCAAACAGGAGAGTACCCGAGACTAGGCTTTCAAACAGGAGAGTACCCGAGACTAGGCTTTCAAACAGGAGAGTACCGGGGACTAGGCTTTTAGGCAGGAGAGTACCCGGGACTAGGCTTTCAAACAGGAGAGTACCCGGGACTAGGCTTTCAAACAGGAGAGTACCCGGGACTAGGCTTTCAAACAGGAGAGTACCCGAGACTAGGCTTTCAAACAGGAGAGTATCGGGGACTAGGCTTTTAGGCAGGAGAGTACCCGAGACTAGGCTTTCAAACAGGAGAGTACCGGGGACTAGGCTTTTAGGCAGGAGAGTACCCGAGACTAGGCTTTCAAACAGGAGAGTATCGGGGACTAGGCTTTTAGGCAGGACTCCCACTTTTATTTTTGATGAGTGGAGGTCCTTACTTTGTGCAGTCAAAAAAACACACAAAAAACAGAAGGTGTAAAACTTGATGAATAATTTGCTGTTTTCGAACCTCCCTCAAATCTGGTGAGACTTTTTCCACGGCGAGTACGACCTGGCTGCCTTTAGGCAGTTTGACTAAGTGTGATGGCAGGTTACTGAGCCACTATACAGTCCAGCACTGTTTTTTAATGTGAATAAGAGCCGAGGGACTTAGGGGCCTCTTGTGCCTGGGCAGGGGCCACTGTTCCTGTGTTCTTTCCCAAGCTGAGCAGGTCTCATGTATTATTATTGTTTAATGTTTGTGCATCTTGTAATTGTCTTTTTACCAATTGCACTTTATAATGTTTGTTGTACAGCGCGGCAGATGTAGCTGTTTTTAAATGTGCTGTATAAATAAAGTCATTCTTTGAGAATACTACACAGTAAATTTCCCAGAGTAAAAATCCCATAGTAAAAGTATATTCACTCGCTAAGAGTTTAAATTACAAAAGTGTGAGTAAAACTCCCTCTAGCGTCCTAGTTAAAACACAGAGCAAATGCATTGGAGTAAAAGGCAGGTGGCTGGTTACTCTGAGAAGCCCCGCCCATGACTCCACCTCTTCAAACTGTTCGAAAAAAAATTCAGTCCGCCATTTTTCTCCTCGCTTCACAAGTTTCGTCGTTCGGTAAGTGTTTTACATGTCTTGCGTATGTTCTAGTTTTACATATTTTATTAACATTTCAAATATAAATGTGTAAAAAAGACGGGATCTGGTATATGTTTGTGTCTGCCATGCATTATTTAAGAAGAATGATTTGCTTTAGTGCAGACTGCTAACAGGAAGATTATTTCCCATGCTAGCTTAACCAGCCCGCCAAGTATAAGACATCGCCGACTTTTATATTTTCTTAGAAAAGGAAGTTTTGTTTCAAACTTGGGCTCTTTGCATATGTGAAAACTGAAATCGTTGTCTGCATGGTACATCAGCCCGCGCAGAGAGGCGACAGTGTACGGTAACCATGCGCTTTTTTATTTTTAATCGTCTTCCCAGCCCCGTTTTATCAAAGACGGCGCACGTAGATTACATATTTAAACACTGTTAAGGGGATAGGTAATGGTTCAGTGCTACATCTCCCCGTTGTTTTCCTTGGGCCGGCGGGTTCATGTGCAGGGGCTGCGGTGCTGCCGTACCGGTGTGGCCGCGTGAGGAAATGAGCAGATAAGTCGCATATACGGCAGCAGGAGCCCTAATCGGAAAAAGACATTGGAGCAGGGTTATTGAGATATCCGTTTTCTCTCAGGATTGTTAACTCAAGGTGGTTTAGTAAAGTAGTTTGGTGTGTGATGTACCGATAAATACAATTCAGTGGACACTGGAGCACTGTAGTGCCTTGGGGAGAAAGGGAGGCGGGAGGAGGAGGCGCTCCGGAGAAAGCTACAGCAAATGCATGTTAGCTAGCCTAGCTCCAGGCCCCGCCGTGTTTGCTGTGGGGAAAACTCCCGTAAGGGCGCGCAGTCATTTAGGTTTGAGCTCTTGCATCCAGGTAATGCTTCAGGTCTGGGACTGGGCAGAACCTTGAATTGGCTGACAACCCAGATTAAAATCTTATCAAGATCATAATTCGTTTTTTAATATGCTGTAATTTTGAAGTTTATTTATTTATTTATTTTCTCTCTGTGACAGGGATTGGAGCAGGATGTAAATGGTGACCACCTGAGCCTGAGTTTTCTCCTATATGCTGTAAATATTAATCAATTAAAATATAAATGGCATTTGTTAAACTCATCTGTTATTCCACTGTATTTTATCAGGGAAGATGCGACTGAAAGTTAAAATGGGTAATGCCCAAAAATTTGTCGTAGTAGCTGAACTGAACCTGAAAGATTTTCTGAATGCTGGTAAGTATGGTACTTCAGTAAAATGACCAAGGGCACTCAATTTAAAATCCGCCAAAATGTATCGTCATCACCAATTTTAATGTGTTTGTTTTAATTCAGCATTTAGTAAGTTTGGCGTTCCAGCTGTGACTGAAGGCGTGCGCGTCCTTGACAGTTCTGGGACTGAGCTGGATGATGAGGTGTTCGAGGATGTTGTGAAGGATCCTACAACTGGTGTTCTGACCATCACATTTGATACTGGTTTGTTTTTCCTGTTTTGAACTGTAATAATAATAATAATAACTGGCTCAGAAAATGCACATATCATAAAAGTAAATAAATTGAATCAACTGAAAATGGAACAAGACCTCAGGGAAAAATGGCTTGTTGCTTTTTGTCATTGATAAACATCACGTTTGGTGCTAAGCAATTCATTTTCCTGTGATCTTTTTTTTTTTCCCATTTCAAACTTTAATAACTTACTACTTAATGCTGTGGTAATCAATTAAGCATCTCTTTATGTTCTATACATGTCAATTTGGTTTCTTTCCACATTGTAAATGCAACATTTTTGACAGAAAAACGTACCATGTGCACTGTGTGTGTCTAAATATCGCTAATTTCCCTCCAAAAAGAACTAGGAAGTCGGTTATAAATTACAAGATACCCACACGCAATGTTGTAAATAAAATAAACAAATACTTAATATTTTTTGCAAAGTGGATGTTGGGACTGCAGCCTCTCCAGGACTGACCACCTCATCGCCCAGCAGAGGGGACACAATCATCCTGCCTGTTAGTCCCTCTAGGAAGCGCCAGAGATTGGATCATGAAGCTAAGCAGGTAAGATTTAAAAACATCCTTTTTGGATACTTGTGTATATATGCAAGAATATGGTGTTAATTTTAAAGTCTTGATTATACTGCACCTTTTATTTTTTTTCTTCTTTTTTTAAGTGAAAAGATTCTTTCCCAGAAGCCCGGAGGCGAGAGAATAATGATGGAGTACAATCGTACCAAGTCGTTGGCTGATGACTCCAGAAAGAAACTTGTGAACATACTAGCAGCTGACTTAACGGAAAAAAATGGGTACATTTGTTAGTTCTCATCAACAGTTGTTTGTATTTGTTTGTTTTTTTTTAAATCAAATATTTCTTCTCTTTTGTAGAACTTCTCCACCCAGACTAATGAAAGAGAAATATGCCAACGGGATTGTGACCTTGTTTCCATATCTCAGGGACCCCTTTAAAGAGAAGGGCTACGTGAGTTACACATTTGACAGATAGTCCTATATAAAGCGACTCAATTTGCTTAACATCCCACTTGAACGTCTAGGAGCATTATTATGATGGCAAATCTGACACTGGCTACCTGGCTTGGAGGATTAAATACATACAAAGAAACCTTGCCCAAGAACGGAGATCAATTCAAGGTAACTCCATGTAGTAGGATTAAAATATTCTGAGATTGACATCTTAATTGTTGCCACTGTAGTGTTGACAACATCTTTTATTGGTATGTGATAGCCTCTACAGAAGAGAAGTCCGGAGATGAACTGTCAGGAGGACCAACAGCCAGACGTGAGCCTCAGTATCCTCCAGAAGCGCACCTGAGTGAAGAAGAATGCCTAGAGGCCACGTCACTCATGAGACACTCAGCTGACGAAAACATTGTGAGGAAGAAAATGAAACAGACCTTTCCTCATCGCCGTGGCATGGTTCTGGACCCCCAGGAGTCAAGCAACATATTGTCACATTTTCCACGATTCAAAGACGTCAAAGGCTTGGTAAATAGTTCAACTAAATACTGATTTCAAATGTTGATTAGAAAATAGATTGAAATTTTGGGCATGACCGAATTCACACCTATATAATATGCAGGATTTGTATGCTTTTTTGTTTGATCTCTTCTCTGCTCTGTCAATGCAGATTGAACAAGATTTTGTTCTCATGTTTGGGGAGGACACAACAGGCAGGCTTCTGGAAAAATGGCCAACAACACTCAAGAAGAAGATAATAAAGCAGTGCGGAAAGCTTCCATCCACCAAAGAGCTTGAAGACCTCTTACTGGCAGCAGATCCACAGGAAGAAGATGATGATGATGGTGGCGCAGAATTTGGTAAGGGGCTATATGGACACAAGCAACATGTGACTTATGGTGAATCCTCAGGAGACGCTGCTCTTCCTGTTTTGTTATTTCCCTATGAGTTAGTCGCAGAGTCATGTCCAAATAAATAACTCAAGATTACATGGCAGACAGTGAGTTACTGGTGGACAGTCACTAGCAAGTTAAAAACATTGCGTCAGGAGCAAAGACTAATTAAAAGTGTGTTTATTACGTCATGCTGAAGTTGCTAACAGCACCGTGAGTCCAACCTGGAAGTTGTGTTTTTTAAGTTATTCCTACAGCTGCCAGCAGGAGAAATGCTCAAGATCGTCACCAGCTCTTTCATCTGTGTTTCACTGTTACCATTTAGTGCTTACAGATACATAAATTCAAATTATAAAAAGTAAAGAAAAAAAAAGAAGTACATTTTAACACATTGCCAGTGACAAAAGAGAAAGGACAGCGGCCTTTGGAGATTTCACTCGGAAGTCACATGTCCCTCGTTTGCGTAGAGCCTATTGGAGGAAATGTGTGGTTTACGGTAAAATGCAATGCACTATTAAGGGGAATGTATTCTGCAACAACTTGCATATTGTTTAATCTTGTGTACAGGCTGGGATACTGACTTTGCCTCCATTTTGCTACTCCTGCATCTTATTCCACCCACTTCTCAAGGCCGTAAGAGACCTGGGAAAATGTCAGCGTCCCAGGCAGAAAAACACCTTGTGGTCTTCAAGAAGGTGTGCCTTTTTTTTTTTTTTTGGCACATAAATTTGTTACGTTTGTGTCATTATGTTGGTACTTAATTGGATAAACTTGAGTGCATTGGCATGTCATGTGAACAATTATAAATGTGAAGATTTACCTTCCAACATTATCTTTTATGTTCTCTGTAGAGTGGAACAAGCATTGAAGAGCATCTAGACTCCATCACCACAAGCACTCAGCCTTACCTCCTGGCAGTTGGCACCCAGAAGAACCGGATCAGTCAGTACTTTATCATCCTGGACAAGACTGCCATCCCCTGTATGTCTAACTCATCCTTGAGTGCTTTTGATGAGCTGTTCAAGGCTCATTTTGTTTTTGGTACAGCCTATCACACCATGTTGTACAATGTGTTCACATTCATCCAGACTACCATTTACAGTATTGATGTTGGCAAAGTGAGGGAGAGGCCTCGTGTTGCAGAAATAAGAGCAAGGTTACTTAATTAGTGATGCCATGAAGTGCTATGTATGCCAAGCTGTGTTCATGAGTTCAAACTTTCTTGTTAAGCATATCAAAATGTTCCATGGGTTTCTTCAAGGAAGAACCCTCTGTCTTCGATGTGTTGAGACTGGATGTGGTCGTGTTTTTGGTTCCTTCTCTGGGTTTAGGAAACATTTAAACACCAAGCACACTGAGCATACTGCCACAGCTGCAGAATCAGCTGATGCCAGGGTTATGTCAGATGTGTGTGTAGATGAGGCAAGTATGGTTAATGTTCAAGACATGCCCTCAACTTCCGATCAGTTTCAGCCATCCAATAAGAGCACTTTGTATATGTGTGCATCTGCTGTCACACAGCTCAAGGCAGCTGGGTTAGGCCAGTCCACAATGAATAGTTTTGTCTCCTCGATGGAAGAAGCGTTTTCAGAGATTCATGCTCAGGCTAAAAAGGCAGCTTTACAGTGCTTATCTTCAGACAATAATGAAAATAGAAACAGGATTGAGCAGTCCTTTCAGATAATTGAGAATCCATTCACAAAATTACATTCTGAAAGTAAACGACAAAAACATTTTGCTGATAAATGGAAAATAGTTGATCCTGTTGAAAAAGTTGTTGGCACACGGTTTGACAGCAGAAGAAACAAAGCTACTGGTACTTACGAACAGGTTGTTGTTATGGATAAATTTGCATATATCCCAATTTTGGAAACCCTGAAAACAATCTTGTTAAATCCCAATCTATCTCTAATTTTTAGAAGGTTTTTATAAAGACATAATAGATGCTACCTACTTGAAAGAAAATCCCCTTTTTTCAGAGAAAAAAGATGCTCTACAAATTCAGTTGTTTTATGACGACTTTGAAACTGCAAACCCATTAGGTTCTAAGAAGGGCATACACAAATTGGGTGCAATTTATTTTACATTAAGAAATTTCCCCCCTGTTTATAATTCCTCATTATCAAATATTGACTTGTGTGCTCTTTTCCATGCGCAAGACATCAAGCGATATGGCTTCAACTCACTACTTGAGCCACTTGTCAGTGATCTGAAAACTCTTGAGAATGAAGGCCTTAAAGTTCCAATGAGTGATCGTGTCATTTATGGATCAGTTGTTCAGGTTACAGGAGATAACCTTGGCTTGCATAGTATTTTTGGCTTAGTAGAGTCATTTGGAGCTCGTTACTGCTGTCGCTTCTGTCTCCTTGAGAAAGAGAAGTTCCAAACGGTTTTCTCTGAAGACAATCCTGAAGTAAGATTAAGAACTGTAGAGCTGCATACACAGCATTGTCAAACTGTAAACACAGAATCTTCACTGCCTCATGTTTTTGGTGTGAAGCGCAGTTGCTTGTTGAATTCCCTGCAATATTTCAATACTGCCAACAACTTTGCCGTAGACATCATGCACGATATTCTGGAAGGTGTGGGTCAGTTTGAGATGAAGCTTGTTCTGCAGTACATTCAAAAAAACGACATAACCGCTGAACAACTTGAGCGTAGGATACAGGCTTTTGATTATGGTTACAATCAGCAGAGAAGTCGTCCTCCAAGAGTCAAACTGTTTGATGGAAGCAATGATTTGGGATTAAACGCTATACAATCTTGGTGTTTACTGCGCAATTTGCCATTACTGTTTGGGGACTTGATACAGAGAGAGGACAAACATTGGGAGCTTTTGATTTTGCTTCTGCAAATTGTGAACATAATATTTTCACCTTTTGTATCTGAAGGGATGACCATATACCTCAAACATTTAATCTCTGATCATCATAAACTTTTTAAGCACCTGTTTCCTACTGTGAATCTCTTACCAAAGCATCATTTTATGCTACATTACCCTCGCTGCATAAGAAAGGTTGGTCCACTTCTCCACTTATGGTGCATGCGCTATGAAGCCAAACACAACTTCTTTAAAAGACAGGTGAAAAGCTTTAAAAACATCACATTGACTTTAGCCAGAAAGCACCAAAGTTGTATGGCATTTCATCATGAGTCATTCACCAAGGATAGATTGACTTTAGGTCCTGGAAAGATCAGTGCACTCTTTAAGATCAGTGAAGGTCCAGTCATTGCTTCTAAATTGGAATGTAACTTGTCATCAGATGTGCTCTCTACAAAGTGGGTGAAATGCCATGGTACAGAATATCGTCCTAACTTTGTTGTTTGTACTGAGGTAGCTTCAGGATTACCTGTGTTTTGTAAGATCGAGACTATTGCTGTGTTAAATGACACTGTTGTTTTTTGTGGAAAACTAATGGAAACTGTCTATTTTGACGAGCATTTTTTTTGCCTTTAAGATCCAACTGCATCCAGAAAAAGTTTTTAAAGTGTTTACAATTAGTGAGTTATGCTACTACAAACCATTTGATGTTCAAATGAAGTATGGAACATTGGATCCATCGCAGTATATTGTCCCATACTGCCATTTTGTATTTTAAATGTTTACATAATTGTTTTTTTTATGTAAAATAAAAGATGTGTATTTCTAATTTGATTTGTAGTAATGTTTCACATTGCTAAATATAAAGTAACTCTTACAAGAGTAAAGATTTACTCTGTGCTATATTAAAAATAAACTCTAATTAGAGTAATAATGAAAATTAGAAATTGCACTAAACAGAGTTTATTTTACTCTATATAGTGTTGCACACATTCTTGAAATCACACTGATAAGAGTAAATATCAGCACTGAAGCAGAGTCAATTATTTTACACTAATTAAAGTAATTATTTCTCTATAGAGTAAATATTCATCCAGAGTAACTTTCTATTTACTCTGCTCAGTGTCAATATTTTACTCTATCAGTGTGAAATTTACACTTAATTTTTAAACACTGAAGAAAGAGTAAATTTTACTCTGTACAGATTAGGACCATATACAATCGGAAATAGTGTCAAATTTGACTCTTTAAGTGTTAAATTAACACTGAAAAATTTACTGTGTAGTAGCACGATATTTGCACCTTGATTGAACCATTTGTATATTTCTCCAATGATCCGTAGTGTTTCATCAGGATGTCATCATTCTCAGGCGTTGATCCACTGAATGAACTGAACAGTAAGAGCTAACCCGTGGAGCTTCCCTTTCTCTCAGACCTGTTTGCTCTCAGAAGTCTTACCCAGGGGGTCCAAGTGAGGTCGTTCTGGACACTCCAGGGTCACAAGGGTCCCTGCAGGGGTCCGGGGCCAACACAGGAGCCCGTCCCAGGCTTGTGGACAGAACAGTTCTGAGGAGAGAGTCAGCAGCATTAATCTACATCATTACTATCAAAAGGATTTGTACAGCTCTCTCACAGACATGGTCACAAAGCAGGACAATTTTACGTTCACGTTTGTGAGCTCACTGAAACTCATGTTTGGCACTGAGCTGAATCACATGCAGCTCCGAGCTCCGAGCTGCAGGGTTAAAGGGTCTGGCTCATAATAAGACTCTATAATGCTCCGCGGCTCGTCCACAAAAGCAGCCTTTGTTGTTCACTAATTGTGGCAGTTCATTTGGGAGTAGATATTCATTCTGTCTCTTTGTCCACTGTGGCCCATAGTGACACACATACGCACACACAAACACATACACAGGCAGCTCACCAGTAGAATTCTGTGTGAAGATCCTTTCGCCAGACTGTCGGAGACAATTGTCCCGGTCAGGGTTCACATCGCTGCACCGTGCTCCTCTGGAAGCTACCAGCACGCACTGTAGACAGCAGACGGACATGCGGGTCAAGCACATAAAGACACCCTCGCTCCCAGCGGACTGTGTGTGTGTGTGTGTGTGTGTGCTGTTTGACAAACAAGGCCACGCTTTTCTGGACCGACGTGCCAGACTCACTCCGCTCTCTGGGACGACGGGTTGTGTGGCAGTCTAGCAGCCGTACATATGATGTCACTCCAAACATTGAAGTAAATGACGTCATACATACGACCACCAGGCTACCACCAGTCCACACGAGGCCGCCGCTACGCTGCCACTCCCCAAGAGGCAGCTGTTCCCCCAGCAGGCTAATATCGGCAGGTAAACCGGCTATTTCCAACACTGCTCGGTCACAATGTCAACGGTTTATTCACAGTTTCTCTTGGCCCTTATTCCAGTGCATCGGCGGCCAATGTCTGTCCCTTAACAGCCCATGAACAGTGGTTAAAGTGGACTTTAGGAGGTGGTGGAACTCAAGTCTAGGTCGACAGTGCTGGGGGTAACTTATTACAAAAGTAACAAGTTACAAAAAATGTATTACTTTTATCAGTAAATAAGGAATATATTAAGGAACTAAGGAAGGAACATATTTACACAAAATACAGTAACATATTAGTCATTACAATTTGAGTAACTTGAGATTGAAGCGCCAGGACCCCATATCTCAGTCATATTGTGTGGTTTCGCTTGTTCATCGCTTGTTGTTAGCGTCTGTGCTCTCTCTCCACCTACTTTGCCACATATAACACCAAAACGGAGCAGTCTGCTGAAGTGGATGTGCAGGAGAGACCGTCCAGCTTCCCCCGTCACCCCCAAGGCATGAGTGCTTCTCCGCTCACGTCTCTACTCTCCTGCTCGGCTGTCTCCCAGGCGGGGCTGGCCTCACCACACGCTCATTTCAACTCTCTTCCTGTTGTCTCTAGCAGAGGACACTCATCTCGGGACAGTAGTTTGGCAAATAGAAGTGAGCAAAGCTGTTGTGTCTCAAAGGGGAGCTGGATCCACACGGCTCTCCTGGGCCAGTTACTTTCAGTAACTCTAGTTCTCTGAATGTGCACGGCCTACTAACACGGATTACCGTCAGGCTCATTCTCAGTGGTCAGGTGCAGGTTTCAGTAAGTTGTCAATCAGCGGTTCCCAAACTGTGGGCCAGGGACCAGAGGTGAGAGAATGTGACCGTTTACCATTTTACAGAAGAACATTTCTATGTGTGCTCATGTTTGTGATACTCCCTCGATTTTGTGTAAAGGAAATTTTGAATTAAACAAATGAAATCTGTTTAAATCAGCCTTTTTTACACCGTGATAATACTCAGAACGCAAGTGTACATTATGATGACTTTTCTCTATTAAGCAACACTTTTATATATTATATGTATTTATCTATTTTCTGTTTTTTAAGTACCGTCAATCTCCAGAAGAGTGGATTCCATTGATGGATGAGTCATGTCCGTAGAGTTGTTGATTTCGTGATAGATGCTGTTATTAAGCTTCTTCCCTCAGTGTGCTGCTGTTTTAATGTGATTGTTCCTACAGTCTCTCTCTCCTGTCGAGCGCAGCTTCAGCAAATTAACCATAGCTCTGTTTGGTGCTGGTGATTGATAGTCTGTCAGACGTGAGAGATCTGTTTTTGCTTTGTCACTACCCAAGGTGGCGGACCGTTCCTGCCCATAAACAAACTCCGCTACAGAAATGGGATAGGCGACGGTTGCGGCCTGAGGCTGTTTTCCTTTTATTGGCCTCGCCTCCGCCCCCAGAGATTGGCCAGGTGACGACTGGCCGCCAAGTGCAGTCCATCAGCTGAAATGGCAAATTAAGGTCTGCACACACTACACGATTTTTCTAGTCTTACACGATTTTATATAGAATGGGGGTCCACACTACACGACCTGATTCAGTGTGATTATAGAACCTCTGGGGGTTCACTCTTAACGACTGAGAATCGTCAGAGCGAACTCACTACACGATTCTGACAAACAGCTGATGTTTATAACACAGCACGTCTGTGTCTCCACCGCTTCATTTCTCCTCCAGCTTCAAAAACTGACCCCAAATCCACCAAGATAGCCCCTGTTTATGAGCGTGAGAAAACATGTGTGTGTCCCAGTTTGGTCAGGGGTGTCAACAGTGTCACAACATCGCAGTGCAAGGCTCCTACTGCTACGAAGCCGAAACACTGGGCTATAGTTCTGTCAAATGGAGATAAAAGTCGGCGACATGAAGAAGCGGGACGTATTTCAGTGGATTTAATAAGAAAAGGAGACGGGCCTCCGCTCCAAGATGGAGGAGGCGGAGGAGACAGCGTCTGACTGCTGCCCACACTACAGGATTCCAACCCCAGTCCAGTCGTGACCCCCGCCCTACAGCGTGGCTACTTATTATGCGCTCTATCTGATATCAAAATTCAATGAATATGGACGCCGCAAAGGTACTGCAGTAGCAGGCGAGCTGAACATGTTTGGAAGTACATCGGTGAAGTGGATTTGTTAATCCCGGATGTTTGGCGCCGCTTCCTCATGAAGAGCCTTAATAGCAAAGCAGCGAGAGCGGGACGGAGACGGAGACACTTTGCTTCCCAGACAGGACAACACACAGCAGCTTCAGTGCTAAAAAAAAAAGCATCCCGCAAAGCACCAAACTGTAAGTGTAGTATCTTTTTATTACGGTGGATTTTGCTTTACAGCGGTTTGGCTTTTCTGAATGAGCAGCAGAGAGAGGTGAGAAGTGTCCAAACTTTACAGGCCGATTTCTCACCTTTGATGAGATCAGATTTCCATGTGTTACACATTGTTGGAAACTTTGGAGACGACGCTTTCTTAATCTAGGTCCAACTCAAAATGTCCCTCATTCTTGTGCTGGGTCACAAATGTTCTCAGCTTCTGTATATCACTTTTCCACCTACATTAGGCAAACAAAGCGCTTTACAGCAAGGAGCCACTCACCCATTCACACATCAGCGTACGCAGACACTGGAGGCAAAGCGGGTGAAGTGTCTTGCCCAAGGACACAGCGACAGTGTGCACCTGCAGGAGGCGGGATTCGAACCCCTGACCTGTCCGATCATGAGACGACCCGCTCTACCACCTGCACCACTGTCACAGTAAATAAAAAACAATATCATATTTTTGGCACTTTTCACCAACCTCCCGCTGCTTGTTATTCTACCTATCCACCGCGCCTCGAGCATGAAACAGTGGTGCTACAAGGACACTGCCTCCTGGTCCGTGCAGGGTGGGGGGGGGGGGGCTTGGGGATAATTGGAGGTTCAATGTAAGAGCAATCACCTCAGGGCACTTTAAGTAATTGCTGCAGAAGATTGCTCAGAAATGCTCAGACGTGGTAAAAAGCTCTACGAAATGTATATATCCTCGGCTGTGACTGCTGAGACGTGTATAAAGGTCCAGCTGTAACTGTCCCGGGGCTGGAGCCTGCAGCTGTGAGCACATGCATTATCGTCACTAACAAACAGAGAGCAGAGGACATGATTAGACCTTTTAGATCATGCAGAGCAGCCTATATTTAAGGCAGTGTGGCTTCCATCTGCAGCGCCGCCTTAAGGTGTCAGTAGGACCCGCCCCATCATACTTTTTTAAAGGCATCTAAATAGATTATATTGATTGACATAGGACGTATTTTGAATGCATTATTTAATTAATATGAACTCTTTCACTGCCACTGACGAGGATTACCAAGGAAAGGTCTGCAAAACTGGGCCGAGAAATACCCTAAAAGCAAAGCAAAAGGAGAAATGGGTGCCTTGTATCTATATATATATAAAAAAAATAATGTTTTTAAAGTTGATAAATATATTTCATGGTTACATTTATGAAGTGGGAAGTTGCAATTCATTTTTGGGGTGTCTGAAATACTTCAGACACACCAATTATGCAAACTGCATAAAAAGTCACCAATAAACCTATATGAAATGTTTAGAAGAGGCGTGTGTCTTTGTATCGGTGCAGAGCATGTGGTTATCAGAGTGGGACATTTTCTGTGGGACAGCGAAGATGGTTGAAAATGAGCAGAAATCCTGGTGGGCAGTGTAGGTAAAGACTAAACCAACCCAAACCAGGCACACCGTGAGTTCCCTCTCAGCGCAGAATGACCTATAAACAATATAACCACATGTTCATTTCACACTGAAGTCTCGCAGCGGGGCACGCGGCAAAGGAAGAAAAGCAAAAGTGTACAAAACAGTTTCCCGCTGGAAACAGGCCCTCGGTCGATCAATGGAACAATCATGACCTCAAAGCCAACATGTCAGTGTGAAACAGAGCCTAAAGAAAGGCTCTGCTAAATGTACCAAGTCTGGTCATTGAACTGCATAGATCAGTGATTTTAGGTCAAATAACAATAAACAATATCAATACAAATGACTAGACCAGACTTGTATTGGTATTAACTAGTCTATTTCCAAAGGCCCACAACTAAACTAACTAAAGTGAGTTTCTGATCAGTTAAACACATTTATATTTATATTGTTATATTTATATCCTGTCCGAGTTTCATTTTTCTCTGCTCCGGGATCTTTATTTGGCGATATAGGCTTTATCTGACTGATTGTGCACTTGGTTCTGTTGATACAATGATACAACTATTTAAAGTAACTTTTCTGATCCCCATAATCTTTTTGAGTAAAACCAATGTAAAAATATATTGTGTTAAACAGACTATATGGAGTTAAAAAAATTATGTATTTTCTACCCCCTGTGTAGAATGAGCCCAGACCTGTTCACCACAACTGCCTCTGAAATCCTGCACTGTAAACTCAAAAAGTTGTTACTTCGGGTCTAAATTGCACATGCACGAGATTAATATAATCTCGTCCATGTTGTCCTACTGACAACATGGACTGGACGGTCTGTGATCTTGGCCCGTCTGAGGGACTCCTTCGGCCCTGGGTCTCTATAGCCTGTCCGTCCATGGGAGTGGATCTCTCCTTCTGTGGTTCTCCTCAAGGTTTCTCGTTTCTTCCACCGGGTTTTTGAGTTTTTCCTTGTCGTGCTGGAGAGTCTAAGGACAGGGGACACCCGAGCTGCTCGTCGCCACTGCTGACGCTTATTTGGACTTTATGTTTGCCTGGATATTTTATTCACCGGAACTTTACATCGTCTTATTTACTGCTCTGTTTTATTGCCTTAATGTTTGTTACAGCCCTATGAGGCAACTCCTGTTGTGATATTGGGCTATACAAAACTATTGATTGATTGATTGATTGATATATAACTGCAGTTATGCGTAAGACCTGAGGCGGCAGTAGCGAGTATAAAAATCACAACTTCCATCTAGTCCCTTTATGCACCTTTTCATAAGGTTAAGGTATACTTTATTAATCCCTGTAGGGAAATTCATTCTCTGCATTTGACCCATCCTCAAAGCTGCTGGGGCGACCTGTAGGAGCAGTGAGCTGCCAGCATGGGCTGGCGCTCGGGGACCCATCTCCATGATGTGGAGCCAACCTGGTGGTCAGAAACACCTGGCTGGAGGATTAACCTATTGTACATGTTTTTAGCTGTAGGAAACCTACGCAGACACGGGGAGAACATGCAAACTCCACACAGAAAGGCCCCGTCCAGTTGGGAATCAAACCCGGGACCTTCTAGCTGTGAAGCACAAGTGCTAACCGCTGTGCTACTGTGCCGCCCGTCATTGCAACTTTTGGGAAAATGTCCCGCGAAATCAGGCATTTTAGCAACAATCACAAAAAACAAACCCCTACGTGTTTACTCTTGCACTGGATCGTATTTATGGGAGTTTTGGGAAACGTTTCTTCAAAACAGAGGCACTGTATGTCATTATCGGAGGCCTTACCTCATGGACAGCATAAAGACGCAGATTTTCAAAGTATAAAATAATTCTAATGGGGACAAGGTTTCTCAAGCGTCATCTGTGCTGTCGTGAGACATTTTGATTCTCACCTATGACCTTCGAGCAGGTTGGATTCTGTTGTTGTGAGGAGGGGTTTATCTTGTTATTTGTTTCACCGTATCATTTTTAAAAAGCTCCTCTCAATGTGTTCAGTCAGATCGTCAATGGCTCCCTCTCCCCGTACTGGCCTTTCATGAAGTACTTAATGATCCAGGGATTAGGAATGACTTTGGACAAACAGAGCTTGACATGAGTCTGAGAGTTGTTAGAGCATTAGTGTTTGGATCACATACAGTCATTACAGCGGCTCCATTAGAGTAATTGGGCTCTGCCTCCACCTCCGCCGTCGCCTCGCTCTCCTGTTCTCCGAGCACAGCCAGGAGCCTTGAACTCTTTGTGATTCATGTAGCAACATCTCACACTGTTGGTACTGGCTCTGGCTGCACTCTGAGCTAAAGCAGTGGGGTAATGGTGAGATGACCCCAAATGAGAGGTTGAAAAAGTAACTAGTCCAAGATTGAAGTACTGTGATATACAGAAGTACCCCCAACTCTGTTCATGAGTGGAGCTGGGAATCATCTTTTTTTTCTTTACCGGTACTTGGTTTTTGATTCCAATACCTGCCCGTGTCCCGAGAGAAAGAGAACATACCACTGGTCCTGCTGTGGTGGGGGTCTGCACACGGCCCACACGTGATCCAGACAAAAGCACGTGTTCACGCCCTCACCCCTCGCCCTCGCCACTTCAGTTAACTCTGGTTGGTGGAAAAACGCCGTTCTCCATTACATCACCACTGGCCATGGGAGTCTGTCCCGCCCAAGTACAGCCTACTTAATGTGCCCGGTCTGTAGCCGGAAATCCCACATCCCACGAAAGGTTACGCCATAGTCTGCGTTTGGAAACACAAGATGGGACCCATTTTCTTTCTGAAACAACCAAGCCACTTCCTTCTGGACCAACAGCATAAAAACTTGCTCTCTAAAGATATATTTTTTCAGTACATGCTTTAGACATTTTCATTTTTACGATACCTGTAGTACCTAAACTTTTTTTTTTCCAATACCAGACTGGTATCGTTTAATGTTTTCTGTAGTGATTGTATCAAATGGATATAGCATCTGTGTTTGTTTTCCTTTCCCCCTGCCGTGTCTCGCCTTAAGAATGCTAGAAGGCTGATAGAAAACATGTCGGCCATCTTAGAAGTGAGCCCGATCGAAGCCTGACGCCGGGATGCACGTGTTATATTTGTGTGGGCGGATAATCGAGCGCCCGCCAGGCACAGCGCCGGAGAAGCTTAGCACGTCCTCGTAATCTGCCATGAGAGCGGAGCCTCAGGGGCCACGCGTACGGGATACACAGCACGACTACAGTCCTACCGTCCGCCCAGATACTGCTCAGCCCTGCCGTCATGATGGACCGCTGTGCTCATGTTGGTCTGCAGTCGTCCATTATGGAAAGAGTTCAAGAAGAAGAACTGAGAAGAGTTTTGCCTCTCAATCACGTTTCTTCAGCTCTGCGTTTAGGCCTGTGGTGTGGTACGCCGGCGCTTTAATAGGAATACACTGACCCTGCACTTATTTCCTTTAACCTTTAAGGTCCAAACTCATATTATGGCGCAGAGGTGTGAGTGCGCTGGGGGCGTGCATGTCTAAAAATGTCAGGCGCCAAGATGGTGAGAAGAAAAGGGAATGGTCCTCTTTTCCTCAGTGTGAGATGAATGGCCAAAAATGTATAGCACGGTATGAACAAGAAATATCACGCTAACGATATATTTGGCGATATAATTTACACCTGACAAAAGCCTTTAGCCAATGGGGAAAATTCATTTACCGATATTTTATTCTCTTCTTCATCTAAATTCACCTAAATCTCGGCATCTGGAAAAACACAGAAGATAAGACCAACTAATATTGCTACAATAACTGCACCTTCATCTCCATCGCCTGCCTGTGTGCACTTTACTGCCTGGAGACCGGGGATAGACCTGTGGGTAACGCGTTCAGGACATGTGTTTTGGCCAGCAACGTGAGTTAAATTAATTGAAGCTTTCAAAGGATTCACTATTATCCCCTATCCTTCCTGTTCGCGTCTCTGTCCCGGTCCCAGAGGCACAGACACTCACACTCAGGGGGGAACGAAAGAGAGCTCGTCCTGAGACTTACCAGCGCTCCTGATGAGAAGGATATTATTAGCCTTTAACTGTGTTTGCATCGTGGTTTTCGTCACCATGTTGTTGTTAGCATCAGGCTCGGGAAAGTTAGCTAGCGAGCTAGGCAATGCTACAACTTGGAGGAGTTCATCCAAGACGCACATCCTGAGCCCTTTCCTCGCAAATATGGGCGACAAAAGCGACTTCATTCACAGGATTAGATCCTTTGAGCGCCGGCCCCTGAAGCCACAGTCGTGTTTGTGCTGCTGCTTTGTGACTGAGCGTAGCCTTAGCTGCGATCTCTGGTTCTGACATCAACTGCGCATGCAAATGATCTCATCTTTTCTACACTAATTATCCATGGCTATAGGAATTACTATTGTATTACATTAATATAAACAACTCACAACAATAATCGGATCATTACAAATGTGTTAGACCAGTTATTCTTTAACCACATTTCATGAAACACTTTGCCGCTCCAAGAGTGGCCCACAGTATTTGATCACTTCTAATGACCCGCTCACAGGCTGTGTCCGACTGCCCCCACTATTCCCTCTACAGTTCCCTATATCGTGGTCACGCCATTTTGTCCTGGTGTCCGAATGTCCAGAGAGAAACACTCAACATTTCCCAGTGCATTCAGGTAGTGTGCAGCAAACCATGATGCACTGGGAGAGTCAGCTTGAGCTAGGGCCGGGCGATAAATCGAATAAATTCAATTCATTCATGCTTTTAAAAACGGACGATGTGGAAAATGGCTAAATCGTAAAATCGTGTCTGCCTGACGAGCGCCGTGTTGCCCTTTAGCGGCGTTCCAGACGCTCCGTACCGACTCTTTTTGAAAATGACTCCAGCGGAACCAGCGACTTTCTAGAGCTCTCTGCTGCTTTATAAAGGTGTGTTTTCTTCCTTAAAACAAAGTTTCCCCCGGCCTGCTCCTCTCACGCTGAGCCGCTCTGAGCCGCTGCAAGCATTTAACTCCGCCCCTTTCCCCGTGAGTCTCCATGGAGACGGTTGTCAATCACAGCTGAGCTCGAGGATGAGAAAACTAAAGGCTTAGTAAGAAGTTTTACTTTTGAGAGCAGACAAATAATATTTCAAACAGAAATAACCATTTTGAATGGGCCTAATTGTAGGATATATTATGAATCTAAATATGAATGAGCAGGACTCTGTGCAGTGTTCTACATATGAAAGATCAGGAGGCCTCTTTAAGTTTATTTCCAATAAAATCGCTTAAAATCGTAATCGTCCAACCTGAGTAGAAAAATCGAGATTTTATTTTTTGGCCATATCGCCCAGCTTGAGCTTTTAAATGATGAATAGCTTCCTCACTCAGGCAAAAAGATGATAATCCAAGCCGTTTTCTTCATTCATGTCAAATCAATGTTAAATAAAACGTTTGTGACTAATATTCATCCATAAATATTCCGCTGTCTCTTAAATGTGGTCAGTCTTTATCACAGTAATACATTATTCTGGGAGTTTAGTGACTTAGTAGCTTAGTAGCTGTAGTCACTCAGTGACGGCCATATTCCCTTCGATTAAGTCAGTGAAAATTTCAAAATAGTGAGAGCCAAAGCAGGTATCGGACACTGGTATTGGATATTTGGAATCAATATCCGATACCAGTGTCCGATCCGTGCATCCCCAACTTTAACCGACAAAGCCTAAATGTTATGATTTGCATATGTAACTACATTGTCCCAAATCGGATGCCTCTTGCTCAGTTTGAGACACCCCCGTTTAGCCTGATCCGCCCCCGCAGCTCTGCACCGGGCAGAAGATCAGGCCCTTAATGTTAAAATTACCTCTAAATCATATGTTTCCTACATTTTAAATCAGTCCCGATTGTTGACACAGTGCAGCGTTCACCACTGAGGCTGATGCTCAAATCCAGCTGCTGTGGAGGAGCCGACTCCAAGTGTATACCCTTCTCCATGTGTGCAGTACTTATGTTATGTCGGTCCATCACTGAGTGAAAAGCGACCCCCCCACACACACACACATTAACCTTCCTCGACCTCAAACGTACGGTGCTCAGAGACATGAGCCGGAGAAAGAGGAGAAAAAGCATCAGCCGCTGGCGCCATGTAACTGTGTCCTCCATTATACACAGCAAGAGCACAGAGCCGCTCTACTGTCTGTACAACACGGGCCCCCGGACAAGCCTCCCTCAGAGCATGGGCAGGGGGGAGGAGAGACGGGGAGGGAGGAGGAGAGACAGGGAGGAGGAGGAGAGACAGGGAGGAGGAGGAGGAGAGACAGGGAGGGAGGAGGAGAGACAGGGAGGGAGGAGGACAGGCAGGGAGGAGGAGGAGGAGGAGGAGAGACAGGGAGGGAGGAGGAGGAGGAGGAGGAGGAGAGACAAGAAAAAGAGGAGAGACAGGGAGGGAGGAGGAGAGACAGGGAGGGAGGAGGAGGAGGAGAGACAAGAAAAAGAGGAGAGACAAGAAAAAGAGTAAAGACAGGGAGGAGGAGAGACAAGAAGAGGAAGAGAGAGAGGGAGAAAGAGAGGCAGAGAGAGAGAAAGAGGCAAAGAGAGAAGGGCAAGGCAACTTTATTTATACAGCGCATTTCGTACACAAGGCAACACAATGCGCCTAAAAAAGAGAGGCAGAGAGAGAAAGAGAGAGGCAGAGAGAGAGAAAGAGAGAGGCAGAGAGAGGCAGAGAGGCAGAGAGAGAAAGAGAGGCAGAGGGAGAAAGAGAGAGGCAGAGAGAGAAAGAGAGAGGCAGAGAGAGAAAGAGAGGCAGAGAGAGAAAGAGAGAGGCAGAGAGAGGCAGAGAGAGAAAGAGAGGCAGAGGGAGAAAGAGAGAGGCAGAGAGAGAAAGAGAGAGGCAGAGAGAGGCAGAGAGAGAAAGAGAGGCAGAGGGAGAAAGAGAGAGGCAGAGAGAGAAAGAGAGAGGCAGAGAGAGAAAGAGAGGCAGACAGAGAGAAATAGAGAGGCAGAGAGAGAAAGAGAGGCAGAGAGAGAAAGAGAGAGGCAGAGAGAGAAAGAGAGGCAGAGGGAGAAAGAGAGGCAGAGAGAGAAAGAGAGAGGCAGAGAGAGAAAGAGAGAGGCAGAGAGAGAAAGAGAGGCAGACAGAGAGAAATAGAGAGGCAGAGAGAGAAAGAGAGGCAGAGAGAGAAAGAGAGAGGCAGAGAGAGAAAGAGAGGCAGAGGGAGAAAGAGAGGCAGAGAGAGAAAGAGAGAGGCAGAGAGAGAAAGAGAGGCAGACAGAGAGAAATAGAGAGGCAGAGAGAGAAAGAGAGGCAGAGAGAGAAAGAGAGAGGCAGAGAGAGAAAGAGAGGCAGAGGGAGAAAGAGAGAGGCAGAGAGAGAAAGAGAGAGGCAGAGAGAGAAAGAGAGGCAGACAGAGAGAAATAGAGAGGCAGAGAGAGAAAGAGAGGCAGAGAGAGAAAGAGAGAGGCAGAGAGAGAAAGAGAGGCAGAGGGAGAAAGAGAGGCAGAGAGAGAAAGAGAGAGGCAGAGAGAGAAAGAGAGGCAGACAGAGAGAAAGAGAGAGGCAGAGAGAGAAAGAGAGGCAGACAGAGAGAAAGAGAGAGGCAGAGAGAGAAAGAGAGGCAGAGGGAGAAAGAGAGAGGCAGAGAGAGAAAGAGAGGCAGACAGAGAGAAAGAGAGAGGCAGAGAGAGAAAGAGAGGCAGACAGAGAGAAAGAGAGGCAGAGAGAGAAAGAGAGGCAGACAGAGAGAAAGAGAGGCAGAGAGAGAAAGAGAGGCAGACAGAGAGAAAGAGAGGCAGAGAGAGAAAGAGAGGCAGACAGAGAGAAAGAGAGAGGCAGAGAGAGAAAGAGAGGCAGAGGGAGAGAGAGAGGCAGAGAGAGAAAGAGAGGCAGAGGGAGAGAGAGAGGCAGAGAGAGAAGGGGAGAAGCAATCGTTCAAAGACTTCCGTAACTCCAAAGCATGAGCGCATTACGGAGTGGGGGCCGCGTGGACCGGAGGTCAGTCATTCCTCTGTGTTCCCCGGTGAGGGGGGGGGGCACGAGGGCGAGAGGACTCACCAGGAGCAGGCGGAGCGTGTGGGGGGGGCGCTGCATGTCTCCTCCTCAGGACCTGCACAAACAGGAGCACAGTCAGAGACACTCCCGGGACATTCAGGACGGTCCACACTCAATGCACTTTACATCAAACCCCCCCCCACACACACACACACACACACACACTTTTTAACAGTGACATAACAATGGCTGACACAAACTGTTGTGCGGGAAGGGTTCAGTTCGTGCTCCACGTCCTCACACTGAACATGTGCCTTCTCGCTTACGTTACATCACCCCCCCGAGACGCAAGTAGAAAGCAAACTGTAATCTGATTACTGGTTCGGAAATACCAGATTACTCGTTACCGAAGAAAGTGGTCATTTTAGAGTGACTAAATACTGATGGATCGGCCCTCTGCAGGCCAACACAGTCAACAATGGCCGAGAGGAACCTGGCCCGTTACTGCATCCCTGGGTTTAGATCCTATCACACGGAGAGAAAAGTGGTCTTTCTCACCGGCCTGGAGACTAGTTGGAGACTCGAGGTTCCGCTGGGGACGGAAAGTCTCTGAAACATCCCCTAGAGATAAGGAGAATCTCCAGGGAGTCTCCGTCATTTCCCATTACTTTATTACGATTTCATGGTTATGCGTTTTGAAGCAGCACAACGTAAAGTGAGGAATACCAAATAAAAAAATGTCTTTTTTTTTTTCTTGCTCTAATTTAATTCATTTGATGTTGTGTGCTGAATAGAAACTTCAAACAGCAAGCAGGCAAAAGCAGCTCAGCATTTGGAACAAATTAGTGAGAGAAAACCTCCTCGCTGGACCAGCCAACAGAAATCCAAGCTGTGTCCCCACTACGTAATGCCAACACAAACACAATAGGTTGGATTTTGTTACAAAGTGCGAGCATTATTTTTTGCTTAGTAATAGTACATTTTAATACATTTCTCTGTAATCTTTGTTATTTTGTGCCCCTGTGAAGCACTTTGGGATTTAACTGTGAAAGGTGCTATATAAATAAATAATACAGTTTCTCCTTCTAAAATCCATTGTGCCAACCTGCAGTACAGCATTAATAT
Source organism: Proterorhinus semilunaris (assembly GCA_021464625.1). Classification (NCBI taxonomy): domain Eukaryota; kingdom Metazoa; phylum Chordata; class Actinopteri; order Gobiiformes; family Gobiidae; genus Proterorhinus; species Proterorhinus semilunaris. The sequence goes on along the minus strand of CM038360.1, from coordinate 30,756,843 downwards.
TCACTGTATTTTGTATTCTATAAAGAAGTTCTTCATCAGTGATTAGTGCTGCATAACAAAAGGCTTCTTCTGATGCAGGTTTGCTAATGAGGAAACACTGCCACTGATATTCTTCCTCATGCCTCCTTAGCCCCCCTGCCCTGGTACCTGACCAGAGCACTTTGAACCGTCTGACACTTGTTATGCAATTATGGGCAAATATAACAAAAACAAAAAACAGCTGTGAACCCGAGAGTGAACAATGACTTAAGTTATCAATAGTCATTTTAATGAGATGCGTAAACTTTCGGGGCGAGAGATTTCTCAGACCGCGTGGTTTTCTGCATGAAGCAGTCTTTTGAACGGCTCTTTCAAATGAACAGATCCCAGAGATATGGCTCCCAGTAAGAGCAATAAATCCCGCCACTATTGGTGGGTTGCAGGTTCTAAAATGTGATGATGTCACTGGACCCAGTGGGGGGGGGGGGGGGGGGCAGGAGCCACTTTTTCCTATTAACAGCATTACACTTTCACAAGTCATAGCTCAAAAGAAAATGTATGAATTACAAAAAGGATCATTAATATCAGTCACTGGGTCCATGATCTCTCTGTACAAGACCAAACATTTCCTCAAAAACAAAATAATCCCCCCCCCCCCATATAATAGTATTGGCCTTTGGAATGCTGTGATGTCACCTGCAACCCAGCAATAGCCCCGACTGCTGTGCAGAGGAGCCCAAGTACAACTGAGGAACTGGACTCACAGTTATCTTAGAGAGGATACAGCACAACCGGAACACGTCATCACTGTAATTCTGTTTGACCTTTGCATTTGACTCATCCTTCAACCAGTGTCGCTGGGCAGGGAGGATTACCCCGTTGTGCATATTTTAGGTTGATGGGAAGCCCGCTGCCAATCAGACAAAGTGACAGGGGTAGGTTGAGCAAAAGGTCATCGGTGGAATGCACTGGTTTCTTTGCCTTGGCATTCAGAAAGCTGCAGATGTCCATTCTGCTCTGGAGCAGTGGATCCGTGCTGGTAAAGAGTCCTCTCTCTCGGGCACTGCAGATGGTACTTTAGCATTTATTTAAATGGCTTGTATTTGCATTTTTAAACGGCTCCAACGCTCTGTGAGCACAGGGTGTCTGCAGTGAGAGACGCTACTGAGCAAACTATTTTTACATCGGGCTGAAGTGCATCCACTGAGCGTCACGACAGAGCCAGCATGAATATTTAACCAGTCTGACATGGAAGCGCGGCAGTGCCACATTTGTGTAATTAAAGCTTTGTGTGTAGGACTTTTGCACAAACAAATATACAACACTGTGACATGCAGAGCACATCTCTTCCACTTCCTCAAGACCTGCTGTACATGCCTCTGCTCAAGGTCTTAAGATTCACACGGTTTATCATTCCTGTCTGAGGTTCATTACCAACTGCAGAGCCTTGACCCATCATTGTGAAATGTATTCTCCAGTGGGGCGGCCTCCTTTGTCCTCCAGGAGGCTGGGTACACTTTTATTTATGAGACCATGCTTGGACCACTGCCCTCCTACGTCTGTAATATAATCTCAAGCAGAAGTGTTGACTCTTGCTGTTTGCGTTCAAATGATCATTTGTTTCCCGCTGTTCCATTTGCTGTTCCATTTCCCCTCCTGGAACCGCCACCTTAACGTGGTGGAGGGGTTTGAGCGCCCGAATGATCCTGGGGGCTCTGTTCTCGGGGGCTTGGTGCCCCTGGTAGGGTCTCCAGGGCAAACAGGTCCTAGGTGACGGGTCAGACAAAGAGCGGTTCAGAAGCCCCTTATGAGAGACCAACAGGCCCGGTTAGAACCATGAGACCGTCCTTCTGTGGACCCACCACCTGCAGGGGGCGCTATAGGGGCTGGTGCAGCTCCAACAGCTGCTCCCACGACCCGGCAATGGACAAGTGGAAGAAGATGGATGGATGGATGGATGTTCCATTTGCTGGACAGAACTGGGAAAAGGGGCTTTTATTTTTGCAAAAAGACTGGAAAATAATAATAATAAGTCCAGATTGAGAGCATTTGAGACGACCATTTGAATTTGTAACTGTTTTTGTATGTCATTTTCATTTGACTTTCCTAGTTATATAATGGTTAAATCATTAAAAAAGAAGTTGCTTGGGACTCTGGGCAAAGTTATGTGAATGAGAGCAATACAGTCTTGGTCCTAAAGTGACCAAAAAAACTCCTGCAGAAGGGATTGAGATTATTGTGTGTGAAATAATGAAGTATTCTGATAAAATACAGAAAGTGAGAGAGTTTACTCTGAAAATGTGGATGTTGGTGGTTCTCTTTCCTGTTTGGATCCTTGGATCTGAGCTGTGGAGCTTGATCCATCTTGACTCTGTCAGAGCAGAAAATAGACTTGATCCTTATACTTGTCAGGGAGCAGCGGACTGGAGCAGAGAGGGAGGATGTGGAACTGTTCGCATTAACTACAAGAGAAACCTTTTAAAGGCAGAGCAAACACGCACGATGTGGAATCTGGACGTGAAGCACACTGGACCACCACTGGACTCTGGAGCAGTGAAGTGACCAATCACACTCTCCATCAAACACCCTGGTGGATGAGTTTGGGTTTGGCGGGTGCCTGTCTGAAGTGTAAACTTTAGATTACGTTTCATTTTCAGGAGCTGAGCTTGGTCCTTTGGTTCCAGTGAAAGGAATGAATCTCTGTATGCTTCGGCACCAATGGATTTTGGTCAATTCCACACTCCCAACTTTGTGGGAACAGTTTGGAATGGCAGCTTCCTGTTCCAACATGACGGCAGTGACAGAGCCAGTTCCATAAAGACATGAGAGGCCCCACAGAACGAAGCGAACGAAGTAACAAACAGAATCTTCATAAGCACGCTCCTAAACCTTGTGGACACCCTTCCCAGAGGAGCTGGAGCTGTTATAGCTGTAAACCCATAGATAGAATCTTACTTCATATGTTTGACATTGTAGTGTAGATCAGAGATCCTTAAATAGCGGACCTCGGTCTGGATCTGTACCTCCGAGCTATCCGATCCAGAACCCAACCTTCCATCCATCCATCCATTTTCTTTCACTTGTCCGTTGCCGGGTCGTGGGGGCAGCTGTTGGAGTTGCACCAGCCACTATGGCTCCTCCTGCAGGTGGTGGGTCCACAGAAGGACGGCCTCATGGTTCTAACCGGGCCTGTTGGTCTCTCATAAGGGGCTTCTGAACCGCTCTTTGTCTGACCCGTCACCTAGGACCTGTTTGCTATGGGAGACCCTACCAGGGGCACCAAGCCCTCGACAATGGATGTCAACAGAATCATTCGGGCTCAAACCCCTCCACCACGTTAAGGTGGCAGTTCCAGGAGGGGAGAACCCAACATGATTGTTATAATCTATATTTTATTGCAGGTTGTCCGACTGTTCCTCCTCTAATTGCATATGCACTGAGTGTCCCTTTCTGTCGGGCCAGGAGCCACACATGATGCAAGTCAGTGTTCGAAGGACACCGGCCAACGAGTCGCAGAAAATCAACTGGTGAAGACGAAGAGTGAGTGCACCAGAAGGATGCAGCGCAAACAGAAAAAAGAAATGTGGATTGACAAAAGCAAAACAGGAAGGTAGCTTTTTTAAACAAGAATGGGCTGTTGTGTACTTGCTCCTCTGACCTGGAGGTAGGGTTGTCAAAAGAATCGATTCCTCGACACTAAATCGATACTAAAAGTGGTATCAAAGCTAGATATTCATTTGAGTAGATACTTTCTGAGTTTCCTTCAGGCTGCGCACAGAGCAGCCCCTCCCTGAAGGAACCTGCTGTGCTACCATCAAAACTTAAATTAGAGCTAAAAAGTATTCACTTAAGCCCTGAATCAAAATTCTAAAATTAAATGCATCCATTGTCGAAGTGTAGAATCTGATTACTGGTGCAGTACCAGGTTGAAAGGAGAAACGTTTTTATAGAAACTGATGAATTAGCGATTGTGGCTAATGTTAGCTTAGCAGCGTCCATTGGTTTACATGTATCAGTTAGGATTGGCCGTTTTTTCTCCTAAAAAATCTCAACAAAATTAAATGTTACCAATTTTAACTGTATAGTTACATGTTACCCATCTGTACTTAACTCAAGAATATATTTCGAGGGATTTTAAAGGCCAGTTGTAACATTTGAATGAATGCTCTGTTCTGCTCCTAAATGTGACAGCAGTGACTGTTACTGTTCAGTCAGAAACAGACTGTGTTTACCCTGATGGTCACGGGCCAGGGCCATAATCAGAGATAACAAATTAGACCCTTTATTACTTAAGGTCTCAAGAACATGGTAAATCTGAATAAACTAATATAATGTTGAGTATTTTGCAATGTAGACAATACAATGTAGAAGGAAAGACACAAGAGTTCCCTGCAGCAAATATGATATTTAAAAGGGGATATATATATATATTTTTACTCTAAATCGAGTTTGAAATTTTAGTATCATGACAACACTACCAGGAGGGTTCAACACAAAACCAATCGCTTTTGTGATATTAAGCGATATTAAACTATCACAAGGCCAACTAATCAAAAGCTGCTCAAATACATACAGTATTATGTCAAGTCACAATGCCAAACATCCCATGTTTTAAAGCAAAATGTTGAGATATTTATCTGGCTTAGTTTTACTGTCAGGCTAAACAAATACATGTTTTTCTACTTTGCAACAAGCACTTTATTTTAGATTTCAATTGGAAAAAGTTGTTATGCTTAAAGTTCTATTTTGATACAAAAACGATTTTTTATTCTCAATATTTCTTATTTGAAGCACTTTTTCATTTAAAATTGTTACGCTTTGATACATTAACCCATGCTTATTTTGGTGTTATCATAAATTCTGTTTAAAAGAAACTGATCTTTTTTGTTCCCGGACCGTTACTGGTTGTTGTTTTTTATTCAGACCCTGCTGATGTTTAATTCACGACCCCTGGTGTTGATATTATTTCATGTTATAAAAGGTTAAATACCTACAATACTACGCTGATGGTTTGGGCACAAATATGCAGAGTAGAGGGGGTCGTCTCATGATCGGAAGGTCGGGGGTTCAAATCCCGCCTCCTGAAGGTGCACATTGTCGTTGTGTCCTTGGGCAAGACACTTCACCCTCCTTGCCTCCAGTGTTAGAACCATGAGGCCGTCCTTCTGTGGACCCACCACCTGCAGGAGGAGCCATAGGGGCTGGTGCAGCTCCAACAGCTGCCCCCACGACCCGGGAACGGACAAGTGGAAGAAAATGGATGGATGTCCACCTTAACCAAAGCTCCACCTCTCATTGGACAAGAGTTGCTGCTCCACACGGACCTGCACGACAGAAATACAACGTGCCTCTGTTGGAGAAGGTCAGAGCGGTCAGGCTGCATCATCTGGGCCGCAGGTTTCCCGGAGTGACAGGCGCACAGGGAGCAGGCCAAGGCCAATGGGGGGCTTCATGTGCATGGACTTATCCTAAAGACATACTCAGCTTTAATCTGGCTTTAGAAAGCTCATCTTCAAGAAAGCTGTTTTATGGAGGACACGTAGCAATGGCTCAGTCCTTATTCTAGGACATTTGAGACGGATTTGTAATGATAGTCCTCCTGGCTCTATTGAGGTAGGTCTTTTCCCGGTTGATTAAAGTCAAAATAAAAACGTATAAACGATCCAAAAAGCGTCACACTGCCCCTGGATCAGAGGCAATGGATCATATGCAGCACATTTGCCAACGCTCTGAAGCCACATTACAGTTCTGTACATTCTCATATTGACCTCTGACCACCCCCCCATCGCGCTGATCAACCCTCTCCGGGGCCGTAGCTAGAAATAGTGAGGTCCATATTAATCTATAATCATGTATTTTAGATTACCATATTATATTATAATTGAGTTGCCTTGTGTACGAAATGCGCGGTATAAATAAAGTTGCCTTGCCTTGCCTATTATTACACCGCGATCAAAATAAAGTAAAACACTTTAAGGCTACATTTTGATAATTTGCCTGTGGAATAAGTATTTTTGCAATTAAAATGAATTAGTAAAAAAATATTTTTCAACTTAATTGATTGTTTTTTACACAAATCAAGCTAGGACAATTGGGATGATTTCAAGAAAACTGTGCTTTTATGATTTTAAAACATTAGATTTATTATTCCAGAATTGGTGTCCCTCTGCTGTGGGGCCCCAGTCCCTCTGCTGCCTTTGTCAGCTCTGCCCCTGCTCCACAGGCTCCAGACAACACTCAAACTAAAACCGTTGTCAGTACTTATAACTGTTTGAGTTGCATCGTGGCAAGTTTGCGGCATCATGCGTGTGATCACATTCCCACTCTCCACGCCACAAGCACCGTCTAACTTCATCTGGATATTAAACTGTTAATATGAGGCCAATTGTTGTGAGAAGAAAAAAAACACGGTGACCTCAATAGTGGCTACGGCCAGGGCCATCTTGGTCCTAACCAGGCCCTGCTTCACCTCAGAGATTGGGAATTCTCCCTATGATATGGCTGCATCAAATGACACCTTACTATTGACACTGTAGTGGAGACGATTTGAGTGCTGAAATTGTCTCCACTTCCAGGTGTGTGGTTTACCCGCAGAGGGAGGACTGGAGACGAGCTCGTGTGGAGTAACAATGCTGTTTTCAAATCATGGCACACGTTAGGGTCGAACGCCGCCTCTCCTTTTTATTTCTATGTGTCTCCTTGTTCCACACAGGCAGAGTAGAGAGAGAGAGTACATCGACTATCTGGCCCCGTCGTTTATGGACCACGGTTTGTTTCGTGATTAGCAGCCTGTTAGCGCTGCAGCTCTGTCCCTTCTTTAACAGGGCTTCTGAGGCGCCGCTACGGTTTCAGCGCGTTGAGCACCATGTGTCTGACGAACACCTAATAGACCCTGTGTCTTTCTCTGGATCAAGCTCCTTTCTGGAAGCCACAGCTGTTTTGGTGTGGCTGCCCGAAAAGCCTGGAGCCGAATTGTTGACGTAAAGCGGCGGTTCCCAACTAGCAAGCATCGGAACCCAGCCGTCCCCGGGAAGACACGCTCAGACCCAAAGAAGAATTTCAATAAGCTTACAGACAAGTCGTGTTTTCATACTTTTTCAGAAGGTACATATTGGGCTTACGGTGTGCTTTGTGGTTTGCGTAGGGACGTGTGTCCTCTGGATTTGAGCCCTCCTTCGATGCGGCCTGTAAGGAGCACCCTCCAGATGTGAGGCCAGGCCGGTGGAACATTACCATGTGGCTCTGCTCTCCAAAAGGTGTGAAATGTTCTCGGGAAAGTGTCGGGAATGTTCAGAACGACCACAACGATCCAAGCTCACTGTAAGTCGTTCTTCCCAGGGCACAGGGCCTTTAGAGCGTCTGGGTGACCGGCTGCTGTGGGGTTCAGAGGGGTCCCACATGGGCCTGGCTCGTGTTGGCGAGGCGGGGCTGGGAATCACTGAACAAACACGCGACCGCTCGTTCTCTCCCCTCTGTCCATCGCACCAGTAAACATCTGTCCAAGCCCCGGTTCGCCCTGACCTCCCGAGTGAAACCCAAACCCGCCAGCATTTCGACAGAGCAGGAAGGACTGTTTATTTGCGGAATGAGCCCAGATCTGCCAAATGCTCTGGATCTCATTCGTGCTTTATAATTTAAGACATTTTGGTTGGCGCTTGCATCCGTGTTGTCACAAAAGTAACATTTCCAGCTGAAAGGGAGCTTTTCAATAGAACACAGGAAAAACCCGGTCTCCTCTCTTCGATCTTCCCTGGAATATTTTGGTTTGATATATTGGGACGGTGCGCTAGAACCTGTTACCTATAGACTGTAAACCCTCCAGTCAATACGCTTTGAGATTTGGATGTAAATAATTGTTCATCCTAAACCTAACCCTAAGTCCCTCGTTGGCTCGCACTCACAGATACCCACTCATTTATCCTGGAACCAGAGGGTAACCTATTGTACATGTTGTTTCAGTGAGAAGGACAAACCAAAGCACAAAAGAAGAAGACGTTTCTGTGGGTCAACAACGACAGCTGAATAAATATCTACCTATCTATCTTTGAAAATAATCCCATTTCCCCACTCCTTTTACTCAGTTTGTTTGTAGAAGACACAATTACAGTCTAAAACATATTCAGCAGCAGGGTTTGCGGGAATTTGGTAAATCTTGGGTCAAGTTTTTTTTCCATAAGTTGCCCATTGTATCCAATTTGCTTTTGAATATCTAAATGAAATGTAAACTTTCATTCCAATGTGAAAAATGATGAACATATCATTTTTTGTATAACGTTTGGGCATTCCATTGATTCAGATTCAGAAAGCCCTGTCACTGTATATGCGGTAATGAATCCAGTCCGGAATAACGGACCCGTGCGTCAGGTTAGTATTTATTTTGTGGAACTAAAGATCTGCGTTAGCGCTGTGGCCAACACAGTCCACACACAGACTGTGCTAACAGACATGTAGCAAAAGGAAATAGAACAAATGTGATACGATGGAACAGGGAGTGGCACTGTTTAAAGGTGGATTATGTAACTATGCTAACCCCTGTGCCACCAATGCAAAACCAGCAGCATTTTTAACGGCAGAATGTGAGACTCACTCATTGTTTGTGATTGTTTTATTACTTATTATTTATTAAGTCTGGTATCTCAGTCTGGATCAGGTCATTTCTTTGAAACGTCGTTGTCGTTTAGCCGTATTAGCCGTATTGTTTTCTCCATTTATTCCCAGGTTTCACTGTCTCATGTTCAATAAATAGTGTGGTGTTAAAAAGTACAGAAATACTGTTTTAAAGCAGGACACAAATGGAGCTAAAGTCTGAGCCTCCTATAAAACTGGAATTACATTTCCTGCAAAAACGTTATTTTCTTGCCATATACATGGATGGGTACTGTTTGTTTTTTTCGATACCACTACTTTAACGAAACCTGCTTTTTGGTGCCGGTTCCTTTAACGGTACTTTTTTCGATACCTATGTCATTTTAATTTAATTAAAATAACGTGTATAAAAAGTGTCGTTCAGGAAAAAGTCCTAAAACAGCAGAAAGCTCCACAGGTGCAGCAGCGTCACCTGGAACGTCGTGTTTTGAGCACAATTTCCACTTAAAGAGCTACTAAACACCCGTCCCAGATCTGACTCCACCCACTCCCAAAATTAAAAAAACTCAGAGAAAGAGGCGTGGCCGGAGGCTTTGGGGGGCGCGGGGAGGGGGAGTGTATGAGCGGTCTCTGCTCTGTTGACTCAGACCAAGGGCCAGAGTGACCAGGACGGACTGACTCCCGTTATGCCGCATTTAGACGATGAGGCGCCACTGTCCCGGACTCTCGAGCCTGTCGTCCCGGCTACATGCCGAGCACACACGGCGGACATTTGGCGCTCGTATCTCCCCGTTCCCCCACGCGGCACAAAGTGACGTCCCACAGCTGGCAGAGCGAATGGGGACGACAGGCACAAAATTCAAATGTAGTGCAGCCGAAAATGTAGAGAGGGCGCTACACAGACGGTTTTAGGCTCAAAAGTGAGATTTGATCTCATTTGCACTAAAATGTCGAAAAATTTACCAGGACATGTAGAGAGCACTATAAGAAACATGTTTATGCAGTTTATAAGCTCAAGTTGATTTGGTGCTTAGTTGTCCTTTAAGTAGCGATTTAAAAAAAAGAGAGAGAAAGGACGTTATTACCTCCTGAGCTGCAGAGACAGATCCACATCATGACACGGTTTCTTTCAGCCTAAACTTTCTTTTCTTTTTGCAAAAGCTCTCCACACATCAGAGATCCTTACATGGTGTGAGCGCTCACTCTGCCACTAATAATTCACCAGAACTGTACAAAAAATGTCTAATACAGAGTGAGCGCTCACTTTTCCACAAACCATCTTTGATCTTCCCCTCGCTGCAGCTGCTTGTGAAGTTGTAAACTCAGCCTCCGGGTCTGTCGCTAAAGGTAAACACGTCGTTCTTGTTGTCACTGCTCTGTTTTGCTTTTCAATTTGCCTAAAAACTCAAGTTTCTTATTCAGTCCTGGTTTAGTCCTGGCTCAGTCCTACCACAGACCGGGGCTGGGCCATCTCTATTACAAAAGTTTAGCTTCATTTGCGCTGAAGCGGCTCATTATCTCCGCACACGTTCATGTTTTTTTTTTTTTTTGAGTCGCTGTGGGTCAGATATATCGACGTCTGGAGAGAAAAAGAACATCGAAAGAATTTTAGTTTTTTTTACCACCACCGACCGGAGCTTTTCGATCGGTACCAAGTAGGATCCGTTTAACGGTGCCCATCCCTAGCCATATATGACATAAGGTCAGTCACAATGATCAAAGAGTCATTAAAGCCATGTCCCATCTAGAGTTTATTAAAGCAATTGTACCGGTCCGATTTGTATGTATTCATGGGCTGTTGAACCACTTTTCTTTATTTCATAGAAAAATATATTAATAATTCAGCGTTTGTTAAAGTAACGGTGGAGAAACAAAGGAAAGTTCTTTTTTTTCCCTTTCTTTGTTTTCTCTGTATCTATGATGTGCTTCAGATTTTCGAACATGGAACAAAGGACATAGCAATGTGATTTTTGGAAGTTGGAGGTGACTGATGATCTTTTCTAAAATTGCACGACCCCGAGAGCAGTTATGAGATTTGTGGCTTCTGAAGTTAATATTCTTGTTTCTGCTTTCTGGCCAAAGTCGTTCTAAAGCTGGTACTTGCTTCCAACCTCCTCAACACGATCCCATGTCCTGTCCCGGCACATTAAAGGAGAGACATGGACAGTTAGCCCCAGCTGCTCTCACAGCGACAGGGGAAATGCATTATGGGTAACAGTCCGGGCGGCTCGCTGCTTGTTCAGGACGGAAACGATCGAACAGACCCTGTTTCCTAATCTCCGATCCGCGGACTCTGCTGCCCTGGGACAAGAACGTCCTGTATTTCTGGACAGGTATAGTTATGAGGGAGCTTTAAAAGGGGCTATTTTTGCTCGCGCATTTTAAAGACTTTTGAACAACTTCTCTTTGGTATTGGCTCTCGTCAAATATGCATATGTAATGTTTTTGCACTTGCACGGGACGCTAAAAGCTTACTTTTTGGGGCATTATTTCATTGTTGCCCGGTTCCCCGCTAAACTGTACAAAAGTATCCAGAACAGAGAATGCTCCAGGCCACACCCGGGGATAAACTGTCCCAAGACCCCGGCCTGCCACACAACACTTATCCCATGTGGGAGTCGGTCTCACACCGTCTCTTCAGAGCCAGGATCTGAAAACCTCTTAACCCCCACATGAACCGAGCACATTTTCTCCAGTCTATATATTCAGCTGCGTGCAGATTGTGACCTTTGTCGCTGACGAAGCCTTTTGGATGAGAGGTGAAACGTTCGAAGACTTCAACTACTGAGTACAGAAGATGAATCAAGTACCTTCATTGAAGATGGATAACTCCTGTACGACTGAGAACTTACACAGACATTTCTCCAGTTTGGGTTTCACCCAAATTTAAAGGTTTCTTGGAAAAAGTGCAATAAAAAAGGGACAAGAGGACGACAAAAATAAGCTGAAACACAGAAACACTAACACAGTGGAAAAGCCACAGAAATGCCACAAAAGAGCAAGAAAAAAGAAAGAAAAAAACTACAAATACAGTGCCTCTCGAAAGTACTAATACACCTTTTGCACATTTTGTCATGTTTACAACCATAAACGTAAAGATTTGATTTTGATTTTTTACTGAAAGTTCACACACAAGTAACAGACAACTGTGAAGTGAAAGCAAAATGAAACATGATTCTGTTATTTTACAAAAAATAGAAAAGTGAAAAGTGGGGCGTGCATAAGTATTCATACAGCATTTTCTGAGTGCATTAAATTGCCTTTATAACATTCCTAATGACTGCAGAATGTTCACACCTTGCCCTAACCATTAAATAGAGGCCACCTGTGTGTAATCTACTCTCAGTATAATTCCAGCTGTTCTGTGAGGGCCTCAGAGCTATGGTCAGAGTCTATTGGTCACTAAACAACATCATGAAGGCCAAGGAGCTCACCAGAGAGGTCAGGGATAAAGCTGTGGAGAAGTTTAAAGCAGCGTTAAGTTATACAAAGATTTCCCAAGATTTGAACATCTCACAGAGCTCTGTTCAATCCATCATTCTGAAATGGAAAGAGTATAGCACCACTGCGAACTTACCAAGACACGGCCGTCCACCTAAACTAACAGACCGAACAAGGAGAGCACTGGTCAGAAATGTAACCATGTGCCCCATGATAACTCTGGAGGAGCTGGGACGTCCTGCCGCTGAGCTGGGGGAATCTGTACATGGGACAACTATAAGTCGTACTCTACACAAATCTGGCCTTCATGGACGAGTGGCAGAAGAAAGCCATTATTGAAAGGAGGCCATAAGAAATCCCGTTTGAAGTTTGCTAGAAGTCATATGGAGGACACAGCTCCATGTGGAAGAAGGTGCTTTGGTCAGATGAGACAAACGTTGAACATTTTGTCCCAAATGCAAAATGTTATGTATGGAGCAAACCTAACACTGCTCATCGTCCTGAGTGCACCATCCCCAGTGTCAAATATGGTGGGGGGGGCATCATGCTATGGGGCTGCTTTTCCTCAGCGGGGACTGGGAAGATTGTAAGAATAGTTGGGAAGATGGATGGAGCCAAATACAGAGACATTTTGGAGGAAAACCTGCTGGAGTCAGCAAGAGAATTGAGGCTGGGGCGGAGATTCACCTTCCAGCAGGACAATGACCCTAAACACAAACATCTACAATGGAATGGTTTAAAACATATTAATGTGTTAGAATATTCTGTATCAATTTCAAAACACAACTATAAACCTGTACATGTTTGTGTTAACTTTTATCCTAATGTAGTAACAATTGTCAACATACAGTCAGCAGACTTAGCTTACAATTTGCAGCTCTGGCAAACAAAGAGCTTTTAGGTGCATTTCACATTATTTTCACAGCATGCTAATAAATAATAATAATAATTACTATAATTAATAGTTATTGTTATTGATCATACCAATTATCCTTATTTTATAGGCACATTGGACATTATATTCTGTCATCTTGCCACTATCTTGTTATCATTACTATCCACTATTTACTATCATTATTATGATAATGACATGCCCAAATTGTATGTCCTATCTAGTGTGGTGCGTTAAAAAGCCAGAGTGTATAGTGGCCTGTTGAGAGTGGGTGGTAGCCTTCAATCAACCAGTCCCCACCCAGCTACCCTGACTAGTTGACTTGGTGGATGATGTTTACCTCCTATACTGTGTGATGTGTTAAGAAGACGAGGCTTTATGTGCCCGTCGAGAGGGGAGGACCCCTCGCCCTAAGTTACTGTTGTATAGTTGAGTAGTTATAGCAATGACAACATAACAAGCAGCTGCAGTTAAATGTGTTACTTCTATCATTTGAACAAACTTGTCCCCCCAAGTCCCCAACTGAAATCTTTCGTTTAGAACTTGATTTAACTTGTGATTAATAATGACTTTTACAATTTGTCATATGTTGCAAGAACCATTTCTGCATTTCTGTACCTTTTAAATTGTTTGATATTATTACCTTCCTTGATTTCCACTGGCAATTTATTCCATAATCTTATTCCAGATACCGAGGCAGAAAAGCTTTGTCTTGTTGTCTGTATAAACATAGACTTAAAGGACATTTATTTCTTAGTTTATAAACACCTTCATTTTCAATAAAAAGCTTTTGAATATTTCTTTGTAACAATTTATTCTTGGCCTTAAACGCCACTTGTAATGTTTGAGAGGAAACTAAATCTGAAAATGTAAGCAATCTTGACTTAAGAAACCATGGGTTGGTATGATCTACATTTCTTGCTTTATGCACATAGCATTGTAGTAGTAGTATATTGTATAGTATAGCAGCCATTCCCAATGTCCAGGACATTGTGGGTCACTTATCAATCCCAAATTCACTCGCCTCTCCCCGATATCTTACATTTCAATCTTTTGCCTGGTGACTGTTCAATCCACAACACCTGTGCGCTGGGAGTCTGTCATGAACCAATCTACCATCTGATGGACTTTACATCTTTGAAGAAGAGAATTGGGTGATTCTCGAAACGTCGGGCAACTATGTATGAAAATGTCCAGTTGAACTGATTGAACTGCTGTGTTTTTACCACCCTGGGTGATATCAGTCTTTGTTGAAATGTTCTAATTATATTCAAATGAGTTTGTTATTATTTTAAAGCTAAAATGACATAAAAAGCAACATATGACAACGACTGTAGGCTAAGTAAGTAATCAGTGTCATCGTGTTGCCGTCAATTTGTTAGCCTAATGCACTTAGCTAAACGTGAAAGCTTGTTATCCTGTGTAATTCCCACTATGCATCTGAGGCCAATCCGAAATCCTGTCCAGCCCGTGTCGCTCTTGGACTGTCTTTTCCACATGATTTCACATGAAAAACATGCAGAAACCCCAGCTGGGGCGCCCCAAAGTATGATAACAGGCTCCAGTTCTGCAGGTTATGTCCCATTGACACGCCTCTCTCTCCACAGTGTCCTGGGGCTGTGCCGGCGAGTGTGTGCCAGGCCCATCCCAGTGCTTTCCACCTCACTGAGCTTCAGGTCGCGGTGCACAGGAGCACGGGGGTTCTACGGCAGTTTCAGCCAGTGCGACTAGAAAACCACAGCAGCTGCTCAGAGGAATCAAACCAGATTAAAGCTCCTTCCAGTCACTGTGTGAGATCCTTCAAATCCAATCATCTACACTGGTGTTTGTCTGTCACCAGACTGTAGATCAATCTGGATAAACTAGTGAAAAAGACACAAACGGTTTAGAGTTTAAACAGTGTTTTCCTTGAGATATTAGTTAAAGGCGACTGTGTAGCAGTGGGAAAATGACAATTGAAGGTGCTTACAGTGGATTTGGAGATTCAAAATAAAATGAGTAAAGAGCAGTGGCGGCTGGTCCTTTATGGGCTCCTATCAATTTTTGCAAATAAAATACATAAATAAAAAAAAGTTTTACGTTGAGCAAAATCATGACTTTCTTCTGTACATGTGTTTTATACACTGGAGGGAGGGGGGGCGGAGGGGAAGGAGTGTGTCATTGTGTCTGCCAGCTTCATCGTGTGCCGTAACAGCGTCATAAATGTGTAGTTTAATGCCTGGGGCGGCGAGGAACAGCGATCTAACCAATGGCGCTCTGATATGGTCTAAAAACGTCACTACATATCATTAATTCAACCAATCAGAGACGCGCAATGTTAAATCTCCGATGGCGCTGAGGCCCATGGGAGATTTAACACAACGCGAGGAGCAGCTCTAAGCTCACGGACGATCGGAGGAAAAACTTCTCATTTGAGAGACCGGAGAATCTTCGTGTCGTTTCCTGAGAGGAGGTGAAAGGATTTTGTCCAACTTATGGACTTTGAGAACTTTCTTCAGTCAGAAGTGACGTCTAAACGGACTTTACTGGAGGTAGCATTACGATGCTAACTAGCTCGTCTGCTTTAGCTACTGCTTGTTTATTTCACACTTTGGGACAACCCTCGCTGACTTGGACAGTTATGTCCCAGGACGTGGACATTTGATGGAGTGAAGATTCAGGACCGTGAGGAGCATAGACAGAAGAGGGAACTCATTCATTCATTCATTGAGTGAAACAGGTGGAGCTCCAGGAGCTACGGAGGAGGACTCTCATCTAAACACGTAAGTCACAGTTATTTTCGACAAGGGCGTAGGTTTGGTGTCAATGTTGGTGGGACACTCCACAAAAAGCTTTTTCTCCACGTCCCAATTTACTTTAATATATACATGTATTTGTTGGTACTGAGTCTGTCTCCCCTCCCCTTTTATTTGGCCCCTTCCCTCACTGCTGCACTTACAGTCTATGGAAGGAACTCACCGCTCTCCTCTCCTCCCGCACTTGACTTCTCAATAAAAGTATTGGAAAGAGCATTAGAACTCTTTTCTGATCGTTTTTAAGTAAAACCTTTTGATCAAATTAAACTACAGACATCGTGTCTTTTCACATAAATGTGTTAAACGTAAATAAGCTCCATAAACCTGCAGCTGCAACCCGAAAATGTGAATATCAAATATTTCACCAATTAACACGAAACAAAAAGCGTTGTGATGCTGGCCGTCCTCTCTCCAGCATAACACGCCAATATCAGTGTAAAGCTTCTGTGGGACAGCGGGAGCAGCAGGGCTCATTTACAGCAGCTCGAAGACGCTCTGAACTCTGTCCAGCTCCAGCTCCTGTCCACAAATGTAAATGCTCAGAAGGGAACAGTTGTGAAATATTGATGGGACTGTCCCTGCCAGGCCAAAGTTGGTGGGGACATGTCCACACCAGTCCTTCAGGAAGTTATGCCCATGATTTCTGACCTAATCATTTGTCTGACAGTTTATACAGGTTTAAACCTGTGGCTCTGAGGCTCATCATGGAACCATAGCAGGTCTGGGACTAATACATGAAATCAAAGAGGAAACACCTCCTGCCTTTGTTCTGTTGGTACAAAACACAAATCAGTGGTGCAAAACAAAAATATGTATAGTGACTATCTTTACACACATTTTCCAAAAGCATAAATTCATTCCATGCTTCTTTATTTTGTAGTTTAATAAAACTAAGTTTAGTTTTGATTATGTTCTGCATAAAATAATAATATTAAATGCCCCAAAGATAACTTTCTTTTTGAAGTTAAAAACAATGTTTATAAGTATCTTTTAAAATATAATTGAAGGTAGGTACAGACAACAGCCCCCCCTGGTTTTCACATCACCAGCCGCCTGGTAAAGAGCTTCAGTCAGAGTGGTGACAACATTCAAAAACACGTGTGTGACAAAGCTCGTTCAGTCATAAGAATAATGTGTCAGGTTTGTGAATCACTGTCAAATAATGATCAGGGGAAACATTCGGACATTTTCTTCAGTTTTTCTCCCAGAGAGTTGCATTAGCGCCTGCTCCAACAGAAATAGATTTCTAGAACATGAACGCAGCCTGTTGAAGGGTCCTACAGCAGGTTTGGAGACGCGTTAGGTGCTTTTGTTAAAGTGCCAGTTGTTTTATGTGTCAAACTAAGTGCAACTGAGTGCAGATTTAAGCAGCGGCACAAAACAAAGCCCAAGAACTGAGGCGGAGAGCAGCCGGTGACTGTGGTAACGGTGACAATGCGGATGTTTATGGACATATGGTTAATATCGCTGTAACTCCGGGCCTTAACCTGAAACAAAAACTGGCACAACGTTCAACGTCTTCAAAGTCTGCCCAACACCTCGGCCAAGACAATACGCTCGAACCAGTGCAGACATTCGTGAGCTTGGACAAAGTGTCTACTGACTCGCGGCAGCATCGTGACCGGCCAACAGACCAGGGAAGACCAAACTACACTGCCCCGCACAGGACATCTTTATTGAGTCCAGTAATGAGCATTCACTAATACACTGTAAAATGTAAAATTGTTTCAACTCAAAAAACTAAATCCAAGGGCTGCCAAGAAATTTATGTGTAACCAATAACCAGTTTACAATGTAATCGATTTGAAATGTCAGATTCACCTCTTTAGTTGAATTGTATTCTCAGGTTGACACAACTGATTTAATTTGTAACTGACGTTTTTCATTTCAGACAACTAGAAACAGTTATATTTCTAGTTGTCTGAAATGAAAAACGTTGAGAATACAATTCAACTAAAGAGGTGAATCTGAAATTTCAAATCGATTACATTGTAAACTGGTTATTGGTTACACATAAAATTTCTTGGCAGCCCTTGGATTTAGTTTTTTGAGTTGAAACAATTTTACATTTTACAGTGTACATACATTTGTTTATTTTTTTTAATTTGCTGATTGTTTTAAACATGAATTCCAACGCTAACGGTTATATCAATATGCAAACATCTAACCATGACCTTTGTAAAAGAGCCGTGTCAAACTAGCAAGAGAGGAGCATCACTATGAGGGTAAATCAACATGTTCAATTCCAATGTGGTCCTGAGAGACGCCTCGTGTTTACCTTTACAGATCATCTTTGTGTTTCCCTCAGGGCAGCTCGGACCATCTGCTCAGGCTGACCCTATCACTCCGGTGCATTCATCTCCTCCGACTGTACGCTCCCTCGTCCCTCGTGGCTCGGTTTTCCAGTGACCTGGTTGCACCGTTATACAAACCTACTCGAGAGGAACATCAGCGGTTTTGGATAATACCTTTAAGCGACGCAATTGACCCGAGTTGCAGCTGGTAAATGTACATGAGTCATGTCCGTGGCCTCCTGCTGCTCCCCGGACCACGTCCAGGATCCGCCGCCTTTGCCCTCATTATAAACCGGGCGGATTAAAACAATGAAACATGAGCTGGTGCGCGGAGGAGCGACCTAATCTGTGTCTTTGCTCGGGATGCCTCTGAACACCTGGCTCATTCTTTCCTGCCTTTATTGCCTTGTGCAGCTGAACACTCCTCTCTGTAGAGCTGCTCTGGATTCAAACAGACATTCGGTTTCATGGAAAATATTGACATTGCTCATTTTTTAACATGAATCAAAAATATAAAAAAATATATAGTTCTGTTTTAGCTTCACCAATTTTTGTTCTGTATGTCGTGTCCGATTGTCTGCAAAGCTTCAGAAATCATATTGCATTTGTGGCTTTAAAAATATAGTTTGGGGACTTTAAAGCATTCATCCTTGACTTGCTGTTACTTACACAAACCCTGCCCTGGGTTTACATGGGCTTTGACTGTATTTGTCCCTCAGGCAGGATCTTGGTCTGTGGTCCTAGCTCACTAGTCTGCTGGGATGTTCTGATGGGAGGAACCAGGGCACCAGGGGGAACAAACAACTTCCACACAGATTCAAACACAGATATACTATTTAAAACAGAACTAAGTAACTCATGCCCCTGGAGGCCATAAGCGCCACTGCAGGTGGCGTAGCATGTTGCGGTTTTTTACTCCTTAATTGTCCGTCAGAGTAAATACTACGCTGACAGAAAAGACAAAGGGACAGAGGGATATTGTTCATCCAATTACACAATGGAGATTTTTTTCACTCAAACTTGGCTGTAAATACTGTTTAAGTGGCGCTAGCCCACAGTTAGCTTTGCCCGTTAGCCTGTTAGCTTCTTCTTCGTGTCATTCATCGAGATAGAAAATACTATACAAATACATGTTACACCTAATTGACCATTTGAAATATTCTCCTATACAGAATTAGGGCCCACATCTGCGTGTGTAAAAAAAAAAAGCAGAAATGACTCGGATGCCGATCCACTTTTGCACATGCTGCTGGTGAACAAACACTTAGCAAATGCCCCCCGGCCTTAGTGTACTAAATGAGTGAATAACTTAGTAAAAGGCGAGAGCGAGCCCCTCGATCTGACAGTTCAAAGCAAAGTGAGCAGGAATTGGATTTATTATACAAGATACAGATCTGCTGTCACTCAGCTGAGGTGGATGATGCTCATGGCTCACGGGAGATTCTCCCTGAGCGAACGATGATGATTACATTTGCATGCGCCACGCCTGGTGGTCCTCCCCCATCATTTATCATATATTCCGCACACTATGCACAATTGCAAATCTAACTAGGAAATGATTTATAAACGACCGCATTGTCCTATTTATCTTTGGCCTGTCCACACGCCGATAAGCTCATCCAGAGACAGATAATGGAACTTCTGATTTGGAGTCGAGTTCATCTGGTTTGATTACAGCTCAGTCTCTGACCAGCACCACAGAGCATCTCTCTCCCGTTTGTCTTCCTTCTCAGCTCATCACAACCTCTCACGCTTTCACGGGACAGAGAGTTGCATTTGTCCCGCTGTTAAGTGGACAGTAGAGAGAGGAGTGAGGAGAGAATGCGCTGCGATCGAAGGGCTGCCCTCCATGCTTTAAAAAAAACGTTTACGCACATGTTTCTAAGCGCGCCCCCCTCGGGCCTGAGCAGGAAAAGGTTGGGGACCCCTTAGAACATTCTTCAGAGCACAGTGTTTGTTGTAGAGCTTGTCCAGATCAAGACCCTCTTGCATACTAAGAGCGCACACAGCACTTTTGACATTCTAAAAATATTTTTCGTTACAATATGGGGGTCGGATTCGGGATTTGGGTCGAAAGCCTGGATTTCGGGACTGTCCCGACTTTTTATCATGGATAATGCACAATAATGCATTATTATTATTATTATTATTATTATTATTATTAGTAGTAGTAGTAGTAGTAGTAGTAGTAGTAGTATTATTATTATTACCACCACCATAATAATGGTAAGCTACTGTTGAAGCGACAAGCACCCATTGGCGTACACTGATGGAAGCGAGGCTGCCAATCTGTGCTATCGGCCCCTCCAACCACTCATACACTCATTCATTTTGGCCTATTGTACATGATTTTAGTGGTAGGTAAAATAAAATGAAGAATGAAAACACGTTCAGGCTGGATATGCACGGGCTGAATGTGTGCTATCAGCGGCATCTTCCTTCTGTTCATCCACTGCCGGGTCGCGGGGGCAGCAGTCTGAGACCTGCACGACACGTCGGCCCCTGATTGTCCCGACATGTCCCGTATAGAGAAGACAACTGCGTGTTGGACACATGTGGACACGAGCGCAGCCTTTGACGCATAAGCATCAGTGAACACCGGGATGCTGCAGACTCCATCCTCACGCTACAGCACCTTCACTGGCTGCTTTTGCTCCACACTGACCAACTGGACTTCCAGCTGAACTACACTCAAACCCGCCGTTATCTCCTGGCACAGGTCAATTCAATCCTTGTCCAAACCTCCCTCTGTCCGTGCACTTTGGATCAGCCATTAAAGCCGACGCACACGAGACGCTTTGAAACATTCGATAGCGAGGTGATGCTCCGTCGAGGAAAACACAGGTTTTTTCCTCCTGCAGCAACACAGACGACCTGAGACTCCCCCGGGCGGCCAGGAGAGGACACTCCCGCGGGAGACTCAAGAGCGGGCAGGGGGGCGTCGGGAGCAGGCGGGAACGGGATTAAAATCCATTCCCGTGCAGGTCTCTAGTCCGGACCACTCTGCACCAGCCCGTAATGGCTCCTCAGGTCCACCGGAGGACGGCCTCTTCACATCCAGCCAAACCAGGCAACGTAACCATAACGGGCTCCTCTTCTGCTGATGCCTGTCCAAGGACCTGTTTGCACGGGGCCCCGACAACAGCTCACAATAGGGTTGGTTTGAGGATGGGGTCGCTAACCGTATTTAAAACTAACATGCTAGCATACTTACTAACTTACAACATAGATCTATTTGAAAAAGCCCCACTAGAAGAGTCGTCCATTATCAATATGCCCTAGACTGACCTGTCTCTTCTCAAATGGACAAAACAGCTTTGAACACATACACTGCATGAGCGCATGAGTCCACATTATTTATAGGTTAGTGATCCACTGCTTTGGGAGGGGGGCGGGGAGTAAACCGACAGCGTACTCAGAGCTCTCCCTAATGGTAAACTCAACGGCAGAGCTATGGACTGAGTAAAACCCGACTGAGAGCATACAGACGCGCCTTAGCGTGCCCAGCAGCATTCATTCTGTGTCCAATATACAGTATATATAAAACCTGGAAATATTAAAGACTTATGAACCATTAAAAATAAATGCTCCGGTATATCTCTGCTGACAGAGCATGGACCACTGCTGGACAAGGAGAGACCGCTCGTCTCAAACAGTTTCCTGATCGCTTTTTCCAGCTATCCAAACACAAGCGCATCGACTTACAACACTGCTCTGTACATACGGGGGGGGGGGGGGGGGGGGGTTTGTTTAGTCACGCTGGATTCCCTGGCACAGGGAACATTTCATGGGTAGAATGAAGAATGAATGGATTTTCACCGAATTCCGAAGTAAAATGTAACACCAATTGTGAAAAGCTGAAGTTACATAACGGCTCAAAATCCACCACAGATCACGTCACAAGGAGCAGGTGGAAGGTTTTGTCGTGGCCTTCACAGCCTCCTGACCTACACGATCTTTAAACCTCCAGAGAGCACCTCCAGGGATAGACAACTCAGACATCTCTTAGTTCAGGAAGAGTTTCATGAGGCAGAAAGTCCTTACAACTGAAAGACTCTCAGCGTTTAAAGCTACGAGGCGTCATCTCTGCAGGGCCCAAACGTTTTCACATTAACATTATTTTTGAAAATGTTAATGACGGAATTAAAACCAGATTTATTTTTAAATGTCACCGTAATGTCTCATCTACAACGTCTTGCCTTTTGGAGATCATTTCATATTTTTCTGCATTATTCACATTATTAGAAATTTGGCACCCCACTGTGTTTGGAAACATGCTGCAGCGGTTTAGTTTAGTTAATTTATTTTATTTGAGCAGTTAGTCTGCTCAAAGGGAGTGGGCCGAAGCCAAAGGCTTATAAGCGCCCACCCCAAAAGTAAAAAGATAACATTTCATTTAACAAATCATAAACAAGGGAACATATAGCAAGGTAACAGCAAATAAGAACAGTAATAAAAACAACAACCGCAAAATAAAGAGACAACAGCAAAAGAATATACAACAACATTCATAATGTCTGTTCATATTTAAGGAGTATGGATTCTTTGTAGATCTTTTTAAAGTTTGCCAGATTTTTACAGAGTTTATGCTTTGATCTAGATTTGTCCATATTTCTACACCACGTCTCGTGGGACACATACTTTTCAAGGTTGTTCTGGAATACTGTTTATCAAAACTCCTTTTACCTCAAATAAGTTGTATTTGACTTCTCGTTTGCCAAAAACAGAGAACAGAGAACAAAATGCAAACCTCTACTCGCTTTACATAACTGTATATTTCATTCTTACAAGGTCAAATTTAAGGTCAGAATAATGGCACCAGCATTATGAAACAATCGATTCAATGATGTACTTTCTCAAGGCTTTTCTGAAACAATATATTGTCCTCAAAGATATTGAGAGACGGGGGGCTACTCCTGCACTGAACACTTCTACAGTTCAGTCTGAAGGAGATACTTGAGCGCTGAGGTCCTCCACGTCTGAGAGATGTTCTGCAGGTAAAGAGCAGCATCGGGCTTTCAAAGAGGAAACAGGACTGACTCACCGGGCGATCGCTTCACCCACTCATTGGCCTTGTGAGTTGGAAGGGCAAACTTCTCCAAAAACGAAAATCAATCAAAGTCAGACGTGGGCACTGGGCAGTAATCAGCCAGACAGGCTCTTCATGTGTGTGGTTGTCAGTGTGACTCTGTACGTAACAAACATTTGATGGTCTCCGCTGAGTCCACTCACAATCAGGCCTGGACTGACCATCGGGAGCATGGGGGGTTTCCCGGAGGCGGACGTACTTTTAGGCTGGTCATTTTGGGGGTCTCACGTGGGACACAATTCTTTAGAGAAAACTGGTAGTGTGTGGTCTCTCGATTTGTTTGGTCTGGCTTCGTTCTCATGAGAGGGTTCTCTGTGGAGAGCTGTCCGTAAGTGTGTGATCTGTGTTCTTTGTATCACATTTTAAAATCGCAAACGTGCGCCAAGCCATCGAGACCCGGACCTCGGAGCCAGACTTTGGATTAACCGTAAATCCCCTCAGTCGAGCAGCCGTGTGGTCTTTCTCTGCAGCAGAGCCACAACTACAGTTTAGATGGACGGAGAAAGAGCTGCTCCTCAGCCGCTTTGATGCTTTTACAAAACAGCAGAGGAATGGCTGAAATACGGCTCGCTGAAGGTTCAAAACTGAGAAGACCCTAATTATCTAATGAACCATACCGCTGTTTCTCCATAGTTTCCTTAGAAATGAGCAGCGAGCAGGTGTGAACCTGGACTAAACCAGAACTGAGCCTGGACTGAACCAGAACTGAACCTGGACTAAACCAGAACTGAAACTGGACTAAACCAGGACTGAAACTGGACTAAACCAGAACTGAAACTGGACTAAACCAGGACTGAGCCAGGACTGAACCAGGACTGAACCTGGACTAAACCAGAACTGACCCAGGACTGAACCTGGACTAAACCAGGACTAAGCCAGGACTGACCCTGGACTGAACCTGGACTGAACCAGGACTGAGCCAGGACTGAACCAGGACTGAACCTGGACTGAACCAGGACTGAGCCTGGACTGAACCAGGACTGAGCCAGGACTGAACCAGGACTGAACCTGGACTGAACCAGGACTGAACCAGGACTGAACCTGGACTGAACCAGGACTGAGCCTGGACTGAACCAGGACTGAGCCAGGACTGAACCAGGACTGAACCTGGACTGACCCAGGACTGAACCTGGACTAAACCAGAACTGACCCAGGACTGAACCTGGACTAAACCAGAACTGACCCAGGACTGACCCAGGACTGAACCTGGACTAAACCAGAACTGACCCAGGACTGAACCTGGACTAAACCAGGACTAAGCCAGGACTGAACCTGGACTAAACCAGAACTGAGCCAGGACTGAACCTGGACTAAACCAGGAGAAAGAGAACCACAGCACTGCATTGGCAACACTGTGTAAATAATATGACATAATATGAAGGATTTCTGCTATTTAGGAGTAAAAACACATAGTTCTGTGGCAACTGTTGTGAATGGTCTTTTTTTAATGAAATTGTACTCCTTTTTATATTGTATTTTTATTTTTATTGTGTGCAGCGCTTTGGTCAACTTTGGTTGTTGTAAGGCGCTTTAGAAATAAAACTTGATTGATTGATTGATTGATTGATTATTTTCAAAGGATAGTAATTATTGGATTTCCTAAAGGCTAATAAAGAGTATTGTCCCCTTATAACCATAAACCGTATGTTCTGGAACTTATTATTATGCTTGGGTGAGTTTTCATTCGGGACCTCTCCTCTGGTGCGTCACAGGTTTTACTCTTACTGTGCTGACGACCTTCTTCATGTCTCTCTAATGAGTTTAGTTTGATGGTACATGTTGGTGAAGAGTTCAAATCCAAGTTTTACATCAGTGAAGTGCTATATGATCTCTTTTTTGTATTCTAATGAGGAAAAACTCCATATACCAAAGATAGCACTGGCATTTGTTGGTGGCCCATTGTTTCAGTAGGACAGTTATGGAAGTTCTGTGCGTTAAATACTACACTGTTCTGTTACTGCACATGCCCAGAGTACTTCACTTTTTTTTTGTAACTAGAGTTACATTTGTAACTAGAGTTACATTGGGTTATTTTGTGTGAAGTTTGCGTGTTCTCGTTTGCATGTTTGGGTCCAAGTTTTCATCTACTAAAGCATGTACAATAGGGTCTCCTCTGGTGCCAGGACTCCCCTGAAAACACTCCTGTCATCTACTTAATTAGAACTGTCACAATAATCACTTTATCGACTCATAAACATGACATTTTAGCTGAATATCTATGGTCTGTGCACGTGTGTGCTTTTTCTAATGCAATGCATTATTTATGACCCTTTGTTTTTTTTAAATGATAGGGTTTCCGCAGGGCATTCAATGCCATTAAATGTGTCAAAATCAAAGCCTGAAAAGAAATTAAAAGGCCTTCAATTGGATTCAGACTGAATCTCAGTATCTTAAATGATGACTTGCTCAGCAGGTTTTACTGTATAAGTTCACCAAAAATACCAACATGGTGGTCTCCAATATTCAGTTGCAGTTTTGGCTGGAATTGAACAGACTGTTTTGCTCAGTCAAAGCTTTGCTGTCATGTTCCTGCTGTAGAGTTTGTTTCTATGGCATTAATAGGTCTTCAATAATATGAATATATTATATGTCATGACAGGTCCATACTTGATCTGGTCCAGTTTACCTTTTGGCCTTGACATGAGTAAATGTGTGACCTGTGCCTTTATGAGCGGTGTTCACCTGTGCCCTGCCCCATCAGTGAAGTGGATAAAGCCCTGGCCCGCCTCCCAGGCACACTCCGGGGCAATACATCAGCATCTTCACCGCCGGGCAGACAGTGACAGATGGAGCTGCTTTCATGTGTTTGACTTGCTCTCCTCCTCGTGAGCGCACCATAACTCAGGCCGACGAGAGGAGCACGCAAGAATGCACATGGCGAGCAGGGGATTACTGCCAAGATGAGTACGAATGTGCTCTTTCAAAGGTACGAGAACGAATGTGCTCTTTCAAAGGTACGAGTACCAATGTGCTCTTTCAAAGGTACGAGTACCAATGTGCTCTTTCAAAGGGCCAGTGTGTCCCGAACACCTGCACACCCACTTTAACTAGTTAAAGCAGAAGGATAATGAACCCAACCACGCTTTATAATAAGGATGAATGCATAATTCATCATGACTTAACGTGACTTAACGTGAGCACAGTTAAGTAAGACAGTGAACTCATTAATGATCATGAGTAATTAATCATGATCATGATGAATTTGTTTATGCAGAAGAAACAGACCGAGCTTTTTATAAACTTACAGCAAAAATGAACTGTTCACACTATAATAACTACAGCTCAGTTAGCCGTCATGAATGATTCACTCATATCATCATGAACAATTCATGATGCTTAACAATGAATAAGTGAAGTATGTGAAGAACTAGTCATTATGAGTAAGGCATTGACTGAGGTAGGTAAGTAGTTATTAAGTTATTAACACTTAACTAATGAATTGTTCATCATTTATTAAGGCTAAATAAGATGTAGTTATTCTAAAGCATCATTAGTTCATGATGCGTTCATTAGGTATGTGTCCTTTAAACTAAAGCGTCGGAGCTTTGATAACTTGAAAATATACATGTTTTAAGAGAGTAACTAAACTAAATCAACAGGTTTAACACATAGTTGTGATGATGCTTTAAGGTGAGTAACTAACTACGCAGCTTATTTTACTGGACATTTTAAAGTGACATAATGAGAATACTGCTCAAAAAGAATAATCATCTGTATTATTCTAAACTTCTTTGAACACCGTAGCTGTGGTATGTAGCAGGCAGCATAAATAAAATATAAAGATATTAAGAAAACTATTGGGACTAAGTTGAGTGTACTCATACACTTTAGGCAACTTGTGTCTCATGTAAAGCACTGTACAAATAAGCTTCCATTCCACACAAAACACCAGCAAAGGAAGAACTGAATTTGTAAATAAAGTATTGAATGTAATCTTTAGCT
The DNA here is from genome assembly GCA_021464625.1 of Proterorhinus semilunaris. NCBI lineage: Eukaryota > Metazoa > Chordata > Actinopteri > Gobiiformes > Gobiidae > Proterorhinus > Proterorhinus semilunaris. The sequence continues at coordinate 30,729,825 of CM038360.1, read as the reverse complement.
CTTTGCTAAATTGCTCTTTTTAAAACATAGCTTTATATATATTTTTTTAAGTTTTCAAAGATGTAACTAATGACGAGTTTGACTTTGCAGGTTTAGTAAGTATGTAAGTAATATTTATTTATATAGCTCCTTTCACAGACAGAAGTCACAAAGTGCTTCACAAAAATACAATAAAAATACAAAATACAGTCACAAAACATGATAGTTATAAAACAATCCTTTTAATCCACTGGAATTAAAACGCTTTCTGAAACAAGGTTTTCAGAAGTTGTCCTGAAAACCTGACTGACTGACTTTGTTGACTTGACTTTAAGTCCTGTCTGTTTCTCCTGCACAGAATTCATCATGATCATGACCAAACTTTTTAGCTTAGCTTTTAACTGACATCTATTTATTTAGTCCTAATGATATATATTTTGTGTGTGTGCGTGCGCATGCACCTGTTTGTCTGTTTGTTATCTGTAAAGCACTTTGTGATACCATTCGGTATGAAAAGCGCTTTATAAATAAAGTTTGATTTGAAGTTTGATGATCATGATTAATTAACCATGATCATCAATGAGTTCATTGCCTTATTTAACTGGTAATTCACAAGTATTAATACATAAAAACTCATGAACTCATGTTAATACATAATGAAGTCATGATGAATTATGCATGAATTCATGTATCCTTATTATAAAGCTTCACCATTTAATGTTTCCACATTCCTCGTCTTCAGTCTCAAATCACAGACACATCAGGTTTAGCCTAAGAGAATGAATTATAGACCTAACACATCCTAACACATCCACAGAACCATCAGGGAGCCGCAACCCCAGTCCACTGTGAAGTGCCCTGACGCGCTCCCAGGGAGGGGCCCACAGCAGCACTGTTTCGGACAGAGCACCTAAACACCGGCACCAGGGTCGACAGGGTGCAGATGCCAAACCAAGGCTGGAGGACAAGCAATTACGAGCAAGCTTTTTATAGTGCAGACAACAACAGTAACCCAAAAGAACCCCCTACCATCACACATAAACCACAAGCAGCATCCAAACTTGAAAGTATTTATAGAACAACAGCAATGAAACCCGTCTGCAGCGTCATCGGGCCAAGTGTAAACCCCATGACAGTTTGTGAGGACCTGGAGGCTTTGAAGCTTAAAAATAATGCCAAACCAAATCCACATTCGCAAAACATCTAAACTTGATTTGATCTTTTCAAACCAGGTTTGATCTTGAAAAAAATGCAGTTTTATATATAAAATGCTTCAATCAGATGTCAAAAACTACTACTAATAAAGTAATAAAACCCTCAAACTGTTCTCACGCAAAGGCGTTCTGGGTAGTAGTAAGAGTCGGGACGTTTCTCGGTGGGCCGCGGTACTTCTCACTGTGGTACACTCAAAAAAGGAAAACTGGTGGGCTGTTATGTTAACGTAAGTGTAACATATTATGTAAGCTATAATGAAATCAGACAACTCATTGAATTTCTGAGATTCATTCATGTTGCCATAATATGAGGCAATCATGTTGATATGATGGGCGGGAAAAATAAAGCGAATGAAGACATCACTCGCGATACTTCACAAGGAAACATGGGAAGACATTTCTTTGACATGCACATGGAAATGGTAAGCTAAAATCCATTATCATCCATCTGAAAATACTATAGTCCATCATTTTCAGCGATATTTGGTCAAGATGATGGTGACAATGCGGTTTTCGTCCCGGTCGTGGAACACTGGACCAGCTCTATACCCTTCATCGGGTGCTCGAGGGTTTGTGGGAGTTCGCCCAACAAGTCCACATGTGTTTTGTGGATCTGGAGAAAGTGTTCGACCGTGTCCCTCGTGGTGCCCTGTGGGGGGTGCTCCGGGAGTATGGGGTCCGGGGCCCTCTGCTAAGAGCTGTCCGTTCCCTGTATGACCGCAGCAGGAGCTTGGTTCGCATTGCCGGCAATGCGAACCTGTTCCCGGTGCGTGTTGGTCTCCGCCAGGGCTGCCCTTTGTCACCGGTTCTGTTCATTACCTATATGGACAGAATTTCTAGGCGCAGCCAGGGGCCGGAGGGTGTCCGGTTTGGGAACCGCAGAATATCATCTCTGCTGTTTGCAGACGATGTTGTTCTGGCTTCATCAAATCAGGACCTCCAGCTGCACTGGGGCGGTTTGCAGCCGAGTGTGAAGCGGCCGGGATGAGGATCAGCACCTCCAAATCTGAGGCCATGGTTCTCCACCGGAAAAAGTCCTTGCCTCAAGTGGAGGAGTTCAAGTATCTCGGGGTCATGTTCTCAGTGAGGGACGGATGGAGCGTGAGATGGATAGACGGATCGGTGCGGCGTCAGCAGTGATGCGGTCGCTGTATCGGACTGTTGTGGTGAAGAGGGAGCTGAGTCTGAGGCAAAGCTCTCGATTTACCGATCGGTCTACGTTCCCACCCTCACCTATGGTCATGAGATCTGGGTAATGACCGAAAGGACAAGATCGCGAATACAAGCGGCTGAAATGAGTTTCTTTCGCAGGGTGGCTGGGCGCACCCTCCGAGATCGGGTGAGGAGCTCAGTTACCCTGCCTTAGAAGAAACACTGCTGTGGGAAGTACGGTACACTGAGTGCTATCCTCTTCTTCTTCTTACTGCAGACTGTGTCTTATTATGACACAATATTTATTTTATCTGTAGTCTGTTCATTACTATTCACATGGTGTCTCCTGTCCCACTCCCCCTCGGGAGTGCCTGTCTAGATCGAACGGAGGAACCCGGCTGAACGGAGGAACCCTGCCTACTGACAACAAGGACTGGACGGTCTGTGATCTTGGCCCGTCTGCTGAGGGACTCCTTCGGCCCTGGGTCTCTATAGCCTGTCTGTCCATGGGAGTGGATCTCTCCTTCTGTGGTTCTCCTCAAGGTTTCTTCCACCGGGTTTTTGAGTTTTTCCTCACCGTTCTGGAGAGTCTAAGGACAGGGGACACCCGAGCTGCTCGTCTCCACTGCTGACGCTTATTTGGACATTATGTTTGCCTGGATATTTGATTTACCGGAACTTTACATTGTCTTATTTACTGCTCTGTTTTATTAACTTAATGTTCGGTGCAGCCCTATGAGGCGACTCCTGTTGTGATATTGGGCTATACAAAACCATTGATTGATTGATTGATTGAGTAGAGTCGCTGCTCTTTCACGTCGAAAGGAGCCAGCTGAGGTGGCTAGGGCATCTGTTCCGAATGCCTCCTGGTCGCCTCCCTCGGGAGGTGCTCCAGGCATGTCCTATTGGGAGGAGGAAGGCCCAGGACACGCTGGTGGGACTATGTCTCCGAGCTGGCCTGGTGTCGCCTCGGGGTCCCCCCAGAACAGCTGGAGGAGGTGTGCGTGGATCGGGAAGTCTCGGCATCTCTGCTGAGACTGCTGCCCCCGCGACCCGGCCACTGATAAAGCGGAAGAAAATGGATGGATGGATGGATGTTTATTTTTTTAAATATTATCCGTTAAAGGGCTCTGGACGAGGTCGGTCGCAAACGACTCGTTGCAAAGAGCCGACTCTTTTAAGTAAACAGTGAGAGTCAAGTTTCACCTGCGAGCCTCTTTTTTTTTTGCATGCTTATCCAGTTCCATATGCAAGCAACTCTGTGCTACACTCGCCTCGGAGAGAAAAACAGAGTAAGGCAAAGATTAAAAGAGTAAGAGAATGGGATCGGGTGGAGAGAGATTAATTGCATTTGCAATTTGATCACAATATTACACTTTTTTAAAGTCCTGGGCAGGAGTCATTTCATGTTTTACCTGAAACTAGTTCCAGCTCAATTGTTTGTCGTTACGATGGAAACAGCTGCAGTGGTTTCAGTGATTTAACTGTTGCCGGACTAACTGTGCGGTTATAAGAAAACGTATGCACGCCAGTCAGCATTAGAATTCTCACTGACCATGGTATAATATGCCTTGACATTAATAGTCCAACTCTCCACCATTACTTTAAGAAACACTGAATTATGAATATATTTTTGTAATAAATAAAGACATGGAGACAAAGGCATGCAAAGCACCAAAGTGGTTCAAAGGCCCACACTTGACGTCCCAATATTTAAAATATATAAATAGCTAGCGCTAGCATGCTACATACACTTAATTTTAGCAGTGAGTGCCGTTTTTAGCTTCTACAGAACAATTGTCAAATCAAACTTTATTTATAAAGCGCTTTTCATACAAAATGTAACACAAAGTGCTTTACAGTGCTTAAAAATCATTAAAATCGTCCCCACCACCAAATATACATAAATAATATAGGTTTTATTATTGTTGATAATAAAACATTATTGTTGATAATGTAACACAGTAACACAGATGGATACAGTGTCCTAGAATATGTCGATCCTTCTAGTTTACACTTTGTTTGGTATAAGGTGTTAATATTGAATGCCAAAATTTCAATACATTTCAGTTAAAATAGTTGCTTACAGTTTTATTTGTATTGCATTGCATGTATTTACATTATACTCAATATTATCGCAATATTTTTTGAGACGGCCTAACTCTTCACCTCGCTTACAGTGGCCTCACTGTGACAATAACGTTTAATGAAGTAACTGTAACTGTAGTACTGACCAACCGCTGTGTCGGAGTGAGAGCTGTGTGAGTCAGCGCGGGTTCCAGAACTACCTGACTGGGGGAGTGCATGTATGGGGGTTTGAGAAGGCTGCAAAGAGAGATCCTTGTCATTAAAATACACTGTGATGCAACTGGCCTGGTGTGAGCCTCAGGGGAAGATGGAAAATGTTCAAATGTTTGTGATTCAGTGAAATGCGATGGACATGGACAATCAGGGATGATGAATGATGAATTAGTTACAGTTGTGGTGTTTAGCGGTGACACTCGGTGAGAATGAGTCCATGGGAGGTGGCAATGCTGTGCTGAGGAACACACACACAAAACCTCCAGTAGGTGAAACTGAAAGTGCTAAAATCCTAGAAGACCACATTTTTTATGATGAGAAATGGTTAAAAATGCATTTGAAAACAAAAAAATAAAAGGTTTGATCAGCTCCACAGCATCACCTTGATCCTCCACTCTCTCTAATAGCAGGGAGCAGATGGGTATTTTTATCGATGTGAGGCTGCTCACTGCGCGCGAATAAGCTGCACATTTTTTTATCTGGAGTGAAGCCAAAAGGAAAACAGACCATAACGACACGAGATGGTCTCAAGAGGAGGAAAAGCGAGGCGAGAATAACACCGCACGCTGCTCAGATGGCAGCAGTCCATGTGTCCAATAACAACTAATGTCCAGACGTCCACGGAATCTCCAACTGGCGAAAGCAATGTCCAACGTGCAGACGCCAAAGGGCCACACGTCCAGATTATGAAAGAAATGTCCACAATATCACGAACGTCCATTCACAAATAGAAATGTCCTCCATATGTCTGCAATATAAACGTCCATTCACAACATAAGAACGTCCAGCACTTGTCCACGCAGGGAGGTTTTTGGCAGCCGTCTTAGTCTTTTGGACAAAAATCATTTTTAGTTTTAGTCACATTAGTCATTTCTAAATGTGAGAGCAGGGTAAGCCTTTTTCAACAAATTGATTTAGTCTGACCAGTATTGTAAACATGGATGAAGGCTGACATGCTGTACTAAGTTTTTGGACAGACAGATAACGCCACAAAAGACAGAAGTATCATTGTGAACATGACGTTTCCCAAAAGCCGCTCTCCTCGTCCTCTGATCATCGCTTCCGGATTATTATTTTTATGAACAGCGCCGTCTGCACATTGGCTCATTAGCATGCACTAACCTTCCTCTCTCTCGGTACAGCAACTGCATTTGTGGATCCTGTTCCACGTTGTTTTAATAGATGCTTTTGTGCATCCCTGCCGTGTTTTAGAGAGGTTAAGTGGATTTGGTCTACTGCAGAGTCCATAATGGTCCTTTTTAAAAGAAAACAAACATCAGCTTATGAGCTAAAGACATTTCAGACCTACAAATGTCCTCTTCTGAAACACTGAAGAGAAACCAAGAGCCCCCCCACACCTGCAGCACAGTGAAGGCGTCACAAGAGGAAACAAGAAAGGGACACTGTATAATTCTAAGGGGACGATATGTACTGAATGTATAATGTACTGTTACAATGTCCACTCAGTGTTCCCAAACTCACTCCCCTTTATCCGTGACCACCTAAATGGCAATTTCCACTCTGTCCAAATGTTCACGGTCACAAGCGCAAATGTCTCCAACACAGATGTCTCATATGTCTGTCCAGAGCTTCCAGAAACAAAAATGTCCGAGGTCCAAATCTCCACAAATCACAGAATCACAACATTTCCAACCCTCAACATTCAACATATACTGTACTACATATGTCCAGTGAATGTCCACGAAACCAAGGTCCTCCCTGAACCCATCCACAAAATGTCCAAGAAACAAAGGTCCACCCTTCACCTGTCCCCAAAACCAAGGGCCACCCTTCACCCATTCCACAAAATGTCCACTGTTTACTTGTCCAGACTCCAAATGTCCATTGTCCAGCTGCCCATGGTCCAAAGGTATAAGTGTCCACTATGAACAGGACCACGGAATGTCTACTGTCTACTCTACACAAATATCCAGTCTACCAATGTCCATGATTGACCTGTCCAGGACCTACCACACAAAACATATAACACTTGTCACACCATTGACTTTCCTGACCAAGCGCCAAGGGAACTTTCCATGTCTGGGAGACTGACGGACGGTTGTTTATGGCTCAGTGAATGTGACGTCATGAGGTGTGTGTGCCAGCGTTCGTTTGGCTGTCTGTGACTTTGACTCACTCTGACGCTGCATTGGAACAAACATGTCCACACAGACACCGGCCCATTCCAACACTGTACAGTCCCCAGGGTTTCTGCACGTGTCTGTGTCCAAATCTAAGCATAAAGTGATAATATTGCATTGACTTTGTACAGTACCTCTGGGACCATGGGGGGGAGATCGTCTCGAATAGAGTCCAGTGGAACAGTGTTTCAGAGCTGTAGGTGCGGATCGGCTCAAGGCCCCGCACCCGTAGTGGTCAGTCTGAAGGAGGGTGTGGACAGCAGGGCGGTAGATGAGGTTTGTAGATACATTTTCGAAAACGGTGTTCCAGTCAGAAGAGCGTGACAATAGTCAAGGCATGATATGACCAGTGCATTGGCGAGAACGTCAGTGGAGATCTCCCTGAGAGGTAGGGATGTAACGATTCACTCAAGCCCTGATTCGATTCGATTTCTGATTTGAAGTTCTCGATTTCGATTTTTCACGATTTTTTTAAACCTTTTTCTTTTAGAAAAGAATGACTCCTTCATACCAATGTTTCTTTTGTTTTAACATCTGTATTTTTGTCCTTGTAACAACCTGCAACTGTCTCAGTAAGAGAACTTTACATTACAAAAAAGACATGAAAATGAACTATAATAGTTTTGACAGAGTGCTTGTAAATTTACATGTTTTCAGCATAAATAAACTATGTAGCAAAGCAAACATTTTGAGATTATATTTATTTTACCAAACCGTTATTTTTTTTATTTTATTTTTTTTGCAGTTTTAACATAATACTATCATTTAGAACTAATTTTACAGTGCAGTTTTTTCCACCCTTGAAAGCCTCACTGCCTCCGGTGCAGCCTTTGTAAACATAAGGAGGGAAAAGACATGACAGCTCCTGTAGGTGTTGGATTATTTGACAAACGGACATTTGATGAGGATTTCAGCAGAATCAGAGCAGGTTGGTCAGATGTTTGTCAGTTTACGATCTTTGCTAAACTCTGCGTTAGCCGCTAACGCTAATCTCGTAGCCGCTAACTTTAGCTGCATCTGTTTCTTCGATGCCTGCACGTGTATGTGTTTACATGGTGTGGCGTGTGTTGGGGGTGAGGCGGGGAAGGTGTGGAGCTTGTCTTGAGAAAAAGTTAACGTTGTTAGAAACAACGAGCTAGTATGTTCCGGTCTGTTTCGGTCGCGCAAAATGGAGTAGCTGAGGGTGGCTTTAAAATCAATTTTTTTATTTTTTACATTGATTCACATTTTACGCATATTAAATCGATTTTAAATCGATTTTTGATGAATCGTTACATAGAGGGGATGTAAACCGGCCTGATTTAGCCTGTGATTATTACCAGTCCCTAGTTTATAACGATCGTCCACAGACGCTGAAGAATAAACATTTGAAACTGCCAATATACCGGTCAACATGCTTGAAAGAGTGGACCAAAACTTTAGAAATGGTCTTAATCAGGTTTTTGACAATGGAGGCCGACATCTAAAAGGGATTCTTTTCAAAACTGGGTCAAATTAAATCTCCAATGTTGTGTGACTGGCAAAGAAATGAGATGAAAGAGTTTTGAAACGTGTACAGTTTTGAATGGAAAGCCTGTGCGCTAATGCCGTCTGTGCGGTGAGAGGGGTGAACGTGTCGGTGAGCTGGATGAGTGTGGGGAAGGTGGACTGGCTCCAGCCACACCTCCGCGGCACAGGAGACTCGAGCGGTTCAGAGGAATGAGCGGGGAGGGGTCCCGCCTAATGACCGACCCGGGCAAACACCAGTCGGAGGATTCATAATGAGAGATGACAGGAGGGAGACTGGGGGGAGGCTGTCCAAGACCGTTCACAACAGGGGACTTGGAGACGCTTTGAGCCATTGTTGTGACTTTGGCCAAGACACTTCACCCAGCTCACCCCCAGTGTTTGTGTGCACGGGTGCGTGAGAGTGAGGTTCCTCGCTGTAAAGCGCTTTAGGCCTCATGAAGATTCCAAAAAAGCACTAAATAAGTTGAGACTATTTACCATAGACAGCAGGTAGAGGAAGAGCTGTTTCCAAAGGGGAGACTGAACCTGAAACCCGGAGGAGGTGCAGGACCTGGCACGCCACAGGTCAAACCCCCCATCATGCACACAGGGGGCCGGATCTTGTGTATGTGGTTCATAGCACATGCTATAGAGTAGACGAGTGCACAGACGGGTGGCGCTCCTTGCAATCTTCAGTGTCATACCTGGCGAAAAAAGTGGGCAGGACAGGGAGGGGGCAGCCCAGAGAAAGCCCCAAGAATTTCATTGATCAGAAATGGTCATATTGGCTGTGGAGGAGTTATGCAGTAGTTGCATGGAAATTGTAGCTTATTGGAACATTTGAGCTACAGCTGCAGGATTCTTGGAGCGGCTGAATTGGGGGAAAAAAATCCTTCTTTCTTTTGGACTGAGCTGTAGCCTACACAAGGAGCAACAATGTAAAAAGGAAACACAACAACCAGGAGATAAACTCTGACCCACCATGTGAACGTCACCTTTAAACTCAGATGTTGTGGCACTTGAGTGTGTGCTTTATTTATGGGAAACTGTTTTGGTGTTAGGGGTGTGCGCGTTGATCTACTGTACCAAGGTAAGCCCGTGCTACACTCAAGCAGACTTTAAGGTCATTTCACTTTTGTTTTCAATTTGACATCGATTCTAAGGAAGAATACAAGGCAGCGGGATGTGAAGGCTGCCACAGAAGAGCAGCACTCCGATGAACCACGCCTCAGTCGGCCTCTTTCTCTGAAATACCGCCCTCTCCCTAGTGGCGCCCCCTTTAGCACAAAACCTGCGCCACATGGGAGACCACGCGTGGACCACGTCGCGTTTGGAGTTGCACACGGACTGAGCCAGGCACAAGATCTGGCCCCGGGAGTCCGACGCCTATAGGCCACAATGACTGCAACACTTTTCGCCAAACTGTCGGCTTCACGCTCCCCGCGGCCTAACTGTGTAGCGCTCCTCGCAGCAATGCCCGGTTCCTGACAGGTGCGTGACGTCAGGGGCGAGCATAGGAAAGCAGCTTTTATAGGTGTACCTGGGACTAGCAACCCCATAGCTAGTCCTCTAGTGTGTGTGCAAAACCTGTGGCACGCCAGGTCCTGCACCTCCCTGTGGGTTTCAGCTTCAGTCCAGCCCCCCCTTCGGAAACGGCTCTTCCTCTGCACTGTTGCCTGGGACTGTTTTATGTTTGGGGTTCTGTTTACCTGCGATTGTTTTAAAGATGTGAGTGAAATAATGATGCTTTTCCATATTCTGTATAAATTCGACTTTTGACTTTCGTACTCTCTGCTTTTCAACTCATAGGTCTGTCCCGTCCCGACCAGAGCCTCAGCTAATGGAATCACCTGGCCGGAGGATTAGAGGGACGGTAACAGAGGCGAGTTCCCGTCAGCGAAAACCAATCATCCCAATTGATGATATAATCACACACAGAGTCTGTGCTTTCAAATGGAAGCCTCAGATTGAAAATTCAAAGGTAGAGCCATTTGTTTTGATTGATTAGAGCGATCGGTACATGAAGCGAAAAATGACAATAGCACACCTTTGTGACTGGTTTTGGGCTCTGATTTTAATCCGAAAATTTACTGAACAAATGAGACGCGGATTGGTGAAGCTTTTGCCACTTACACACAGACTCACAGAGGAAAGGGTAACTAAATGTTTTACCCAAGTAAGAGTACTGTTACTTCAGGTGCACGTAAAGAGTACAGTGATACTGCGAGAGGTATATAGTTAGATTAAAGGTTTTCCTCGACTCAAAACACATCGGAATAAAGTGATAATTGGATGTTTTTAGGGCCTGACGGCAATATTTTGCGGATTGGGCGACTTCCTTCACGTTACAGCTCATTCTAGAGGATTTTGCAGGAAAATAAGTCCGTTCCAATTATTGAGTTTAATGAGTAAATGTTTCAGAAAAGTTAGGTTGACATAAAGAATGACAAATGGGCCGCTGGCGTTTCCCAGTTTTCTGAGTCATTAAAGGAACTGTGCCAAAATGAAGGCCTTAAATGTCACTGAAAGGCGTTTCAGTTGTTTCAAGTATACGCATTAAATCTACATTAAATCATTATGCCATAAATGTATAGAAGAGTCTGGCCCAAAGCACATTCAGCTGCACGTTCTGACGTCTTTCAGGATTGACTTTGTCTGTTTTGCACAATTATTTTGCCCGATTTGTCGAATATCCCTCATTTCCACATTTAAAAAAAAGGATAAATGTAGAGATTTGGTGCATTTGAGGCATTCATGAGTCTGCATGAACTGTACAATATGGCGTCCTGACTTTCCGGATGAGATTATTTTGTGACCTGTTTCTGTCTCTGTGTGTCTGATTTGCTCTTTGGCCCAAATTCCTGTTAACTTCAAAAACAACACTGTGACGACCCAATAGTTTTTCCTGTGGTTAATCACTTATTTACTGCAGAGATTTTGACGTAAAACTGAAAAAGTGAACACGAGTGTGACTCTGTTGGACTCTCGAAAACAAAAGTGCCAAGTTACGCTTTGACAGTGGCGAGCCAAGCATTCCTGCGTGTCCAAAGCTTTTTGCCCAATGCTTTCAGATGAAACACACTTTGATGTTTTTTTTGTGTGTCCCGGCAGAGACGCTCGGCGGGAGGACATGCCCCGGCTGAACGAGCGCCAGCGAGGGGGAGAGGCGGGGTACGCGCTCAGGGTAATGCCTGACACACGTTTTGCGGGCGGGTGTGTGACAGAGGCGTTGACCCAAGGGTTCCACAAAGTTCCACAAAGCCTCTGAGAAAAGCTCAAAGTCAGGAGGGACGGAACGCATTTACACAGCACCTCCGGCATCAGGCTCAAAAACACTTCACGTCAAGGAACCACTCACCCATCCGCACACCAGTGCTCACGCACACTGGAGGCGGGGGGATGGGGTGTCTTGCCCAAAGGAGCAACGGCAGTGTGCACCAGCGGGAGCTTGAATTGGAAAATACTGCAGTTTGAAAGCTTTGTGTTCACACATTTTACATTTACAACTGCTGCCTTTAAAGGAGAACTAAGTAACGTGTTTACCTTAATAAATCCTCCCCGTAGTCCCTCTGGGGGTAATACAAGTGTTAATGGGATGATTGGGGGGTCTTTCATCTCCCCCTGGTGTCTCTGGCCAGAAAACCATGCTTGCAACTTGACTGCCACCGGGTCGGAGCAACCAATACACACTAATAGAACCACGAAGAAGAAGCTAACAGGCTAACGGGCAAAGCTAACTGCGGATTAGCGCCACTTTAAACAGTATTCACAGCTAAGTTTGAGGGAAAAATATTATTTCCATTGAATAACTGGATGTACAATATCCCTCTCTCCCTTCGCCTTTTCTGTCAGCGTAGTATTTACTCTCCAAGACCTTTAATAAGTTAAAAAATCCTAACATGCTACGACACCCGCAGTTGCGCTTATGGCCTCTAGGGGCAAGGTTACTTAGTACTGCTTTAATTAGCAAAATGAAAACATATTTGTTTCCCGAAGATATTTTCCCACGAGTGTGTTTGAACACGTTTGAGCAAATCATTCAAATCAATGAGAAGAAAATCACAAACATCAGTGGAGTATCTGCAGTTCGCCTACAGAGCTAACAGGTCTGTGGACGACGCAGTCAATCTGGCCCTCCACTTCACCCTGGAGCATCTGGACTCACCAGGAACCTACGCCAGGATCCTGTTTGTGGACTTCAGCTCTGCCTTCAACACCATCCTCCCTGGACTGCTACGAGACAAGCTCTACCAGCTCAGCGTGCCCGACTCCCTCTGCAGGTGGATCACTGACTTCCTGACGGACCGGAGACAGCACGTGTGGCCGGGGAAGATCGTCTCGGACACTCGGACTACAAACACTGGAACTCCTCAGGGCTGTGTACTTTCCCCCTGGCTCTTCTCCCTGTACACAAACTGCTGCACCTCCAGCCACCAGTCCGTTAAACTGATCAAGTTTGCGGACGACACCACCCTCATCGGGCTCATCTCGGACGGTGATGAGTCCGCCTACAGGAGAGAGGTGGAACGGCTGGCGTCCTGGTGCAGCCACAACAACCTGGAGCTGAACGCCCAGAAGACAGTGGAGATGATCGTGGACTTTAGGAAAGACACAGCCCCACCGTCCCCCCTCATCCTGACAGACTCTCCCACCCCCATTTCCATCGTGGACTCCTTCCGTTTCCTGGGCACCACCATCACCCAGGACCTCAAATGGGAGCCAACCATCAGCTCCCTCATCAAGAAGGCCCAGCAGAGGATGTTCTTCCTGCGGCAGCTGAGGAAACTCAAGCTGCCAACCAAGATGCTGGTGCAGTTCTACACGGCCATCATCGAGTCCATCCTCACCTCCTCCATCACCGTGTGGTCCATCCTCACCTCCTTCATCACCGTGTGGTCCATCCTCACCTCCTCCATCACCGTGTGGTCCATCCTCTCCTCCTCCATCACCGTGTGGTCCATCCTCTCCTCCTCCATCACCGTGTGGTCCATCCTCACCTCCTCCATCACCGTGTGGTCCATCCTCACCTCCTCCATCACCGTGTGGTCCATCCTCACCTCCTCCATCACCGTGTGGTTCCCCGGCGCTACAGAACGGGACAAGCACCGACTACAGCGCATTGTGCTGCTGCAGAGAAGGTGATTGGCTGTGAGCTCCCATCTCTCCAGGACCTGTTCACCTCCAGGACCCGGAGGCGTGTGGGTCGGATCACAGCTGACCCTTCTCACCCTGGACACGGACTATTGACCCCCCTCCCCTCAGGCAGGAGGCTACGGTCTATCCAGACCCATACCTCCCGCCACTTGAACAGTTTTTCCCTCCGCCATCAGACTCATGAACAATAAAAAGACCTGATATCTCAGTCACAGACTCATGGATGTTTCTGCTCTGTTGCTGTTGGTGTGTCCACACTTAGACCCGCTGATATCACTTATCACTTTATAACACTTAATATCACTTTATAACACTTAATATCACTTTATAACACTTAATATCACTTTATAACACTTACTATCACTTTATAACACTTAATATCACTTTATATCTACACATCTGTAAATACAATCCCGCTGTTGTTCATTGTCAAATTGTTGTTGTCTTACCACACGTTAGGGCTGAACGATTTTGAGAAATAATCTAATTGCGATTTTTTTTCTTCAATATTGCGATTGCGATTAAATATGCGATTATTGTTGCAAGGTCCTCTTCTCATGTATTTTTCACCTAACACAAGCAATAAATCAGCCTGTTTCATAATAAACAATATTTGAAGTGAAAATTGCAACAAAATTGTTGCTTGACCTATTCAAAATGTGTGTGGACTGCACTTCTTAAACTGTCTGAACTTAACAGTACAGTCTATAAATAAATGCTAAATTATATAGATATGAAAAAAAAATAACTCACTGATCCAGTCAGTAACATCACCCAGACTAAAGTGCAGGAAAGTAAGAACAAACGTCTGCTTTAACTAGTTGGAAAAGTTTTAGGAAATCAAACTCCCAATTAATACAAAATAAGCTATTTAATTTATTAAATAGTACTTTATTATTTCGGCCAATCAAATCCCGGTCTGAGCTGCGACTCGTAGTACTTCAGATGCGCGTTATTGATGGACACGGAGAGGCCAGATGGAGCACACGCCAAATCACAGTGGAATTAAGAGCAGCATTTTGGTTTTGGGATGTAACTTTGGACAATATGAAGAAAGAAAAGAACACTGACACAAGGAGACGGGACATGAGGTGCCAGACACAGACACGTCTCTTTGACTCGCAGCCATTTAGTGACATTTCAGCTTAAACAGCACATTTCCTCAGCAAAATAAGACATGACACGGACTCCTAGTTACCAACCCTTTTCATACTGCAGTTTAGTGTTTACATCTTGCGTCTGTACGACCTACGGAGCGGATATGCGGTAGACGCAAAGGTAAATAAAGGCACATCGCCTCCGCGGATACTTAATGGTCATGAAACGTCATTATGCTTTTGAGACAAGTTCTTTATCCACAACATTCCCAAACATAAGCCCCCTAAACTGAGCCACAAACGACTCTTTACTTTTTACAATCAGCACAGACTCACTCATCAGAGCGTGTAGTAGCGGCGACGGAATGGCGTGATTAGCGCTGCGGCTAACACAATGCTAACGGAGAAAAGCAATATTCCTTTCGCGGTGGCTGCAGGATAAACGCTGATATTTTCACTGTACATCCACAATCTACCGCGCACCTTAACTAGACTGAGACGTAAACAAAAGCACGCGACGGAGCGGACTTTGCTGACATATCTCGTTGCTCTATTTACTTCCCAAATCGCGTGCCCTGCGATTACGAAATCGCGTTGTGTAATATCGCGATAAAATTGCAAATGCAATTAATCGTTCAGCCCTACCACACGTCACTTTTATTTTATCTTATTTATTTAATATTTTTTATGCATGCCCCTATAGCCTTATAGTTTAACGTTCTTAGCTTATTTTTTATCTTAACTCTGTGTTATATGTTCTATGTCGCACGTTTGCACCGAGACAAATTCCTAGTTTGTAAACCTGTTCTGAAACCATGGCAATAAAACCTATTCTGATTCTGAGCCCTGTGCTCTGCTGTTTGAGGAAGTAAACAGGAAACAGCACCGCGGATCTGACAATGTAAAGTGCTACAATTCGTTTTAGGAAGCTAATGGAGAGAGTACATCAATTATTTCATCATTTTAAGAATGAAGAGAGACAGTTGTTTGGACTATGGCCTTTTGTGGAGCAGAGGCAGCGATGTCTTTAAAGGAACAGGCCACAGTTTTTCCACACTGAGATACAGCATGTTCTTACCTGAGCTTAGACGAGGTGATGCGTAACTGTCTGGTCTTAACGCGTGCGCTCAGTCACGCAAAAAGACCAAAGATGTTGTTAGCATTTACCTCTCCTCCTCTCCTCTATGGACCCAAACGGGGGTGAAGTTAGAGGCGACCAAGCTCCTCCACGTTTTCCCTATTTAAATACATTTACACAAGATTAAATATGTCCATTTTCTAAGCGGATCAAAAGGGATACTAGATTGTCAGGCGTAATAATATCTTAGGAGAACTTCGACATCCGCACAGTAATATCTGCACTTTACTGCGTGTTTGGGCCCCCGCGTGGGTCCATAGAGGGGAGGAGGAGAGGCTAAATGCTAACAACATGTCTGGTGTTTTTGCGTGACTGAGCGTACACGTAAAACCAGACAAGTCAACTCGTCTACGCTCAGGTAAAAACATATCTAGTATGGAGAAACGTGCCGTTGTGGAGTCCAGCCGTGGACCCGGAGGTGAGCGACATAATTGCCGCTAACTTCACTCATAACAAGTGCACGTGTAGTTTTCCCGTCGACTTTAATCCAGAATGAATGGAATCTGTAGAGCATCGATGTAGGTCGGATAAATGCGACCTGGACGTTCAGACTGAAGTCGCTTTACAAAAGATCAGATCCGTATGGGATTTAGGAGATGTCCAAGTGGCCCGGGGCACATTTGAAAAGATCGGATCTGTGTCGTTCAGACTGTCAGACTGTCATGGCAAGATCAGATACAGGTTGCATGGGGTAAAAAAAAAAAATGAAATCGGGTCACTTCAGCCTGAGTCTGAATGTAGCCGAAGTGTCTCCTGGTCCTGGACGCGAGATTTTTTTGAATGCAGGATGGCAGGGGAAGTCCACAGCCGACCGCCGTCTCTGATTGGCTCTACTCAATGAATCTCAATAGTAGACATTAAGATGCGTACAGACCTTGGCCAGCCCCCCTTGTGCAGGAGCACGTGGAGGGGGGGTTGGAGACGCAGCTGAAGTGCAGGAGCCAATTACGCACAGGCGTCTGTCAGATCATGTTCTGTGGTTGGTGGTCTCCGCCGGAAATGGCTCTGTATGCAAATATAGAGCCCGTATCGTGCCGCTCGAATAAATGGAAGCTCGCCGCTCTCTTCTCTTCCACCGCCCTAGGTGTGAGTGCGGCCTCACACTCGCGAGAAACGCCGGTTTGCTGGCGCGTGAAGTGTTGCAAGCGTCAGAATTAGGAGGCGTGTCCTACGACTCAGGCCGAGCGCAAACCGCGATGGTCAACGTGTCCTCCATGCTGCAGGTAACAGGTGACGCTTGTGCTCACTATCTGAGCCCAGGCGTAAATGAACCCATGTGTAGACTGGATTACTTGAGTGCATGAAGCAGTGGGCGCTTTGCTTACATTTTGAAGCGAATAGAAGCACAGCTACATAGGGTTAACATGGAAGTTGGAGGTGTGGTGGCGTTTGGTGTGTACGCACCTTTAGGGATGGGATGAATAACCGATATGTATCGATACACGGGTTTGAGCACGAGAGATGCAGAGAAGCCACCGATCGATGCAGTTCAGAGGAAAAACACAAGATGCATCGGATTTTTCTCGCTCATATCGGCTTCATCTAGATACGTTACAGCTGTAAAGCCTTTGAGCCGCTGCGCGTGTGCACATGAGGCTCCTCCTACGAGGAGCGCTTGTGTCTTACCGGTAAACTTCAGCCTGAGAGCGGCAGAAACACATCCATGGTGTGGAGTCAGGTTGGCGAATGCGCTGTGTTGAATGAAGGACGTCCCGTGTGCAGAACGTGATGAAAAGCAACAGGAAGCCAAACACAGATAAACATGATCTGCCATCTTCATTTGCCCGAGTCACTGTGTCCACTTACGGGTGTAAAGAGTCTAAACATCCACTTTACTGCCCTGTGTCAGAGCCAGGTGGGAGAACACGTGAGGAAGCCCCGCCCATTCATTAGCATAACCATGTGAGCTTTTCTGTGTGCGTTATTAATGTGGAAATGATTCACACAATTTAATTTGAACAATACTGATCCTAGATTAATAATAATGGTCAGAGTGGTTGATCTCTGACCCCTTCAGAGGGGGACGTTCATTTTCCTGTAGGATAGTCCTGCCACTGTGTACATTTCTCAGCCAATCAGAACGCAGGTCGATCACGCCCCATGAATAGATTATAAAAATATAAAATCCTTTCATATTATATTTCATGAATTTATGGTATAATTTCTGATGGTAGGGCTTTCTTCCTCCTCTTTGTCAATTATCCATTTAGTTTGATTCAAATTTTGTCAAGGTAAATTATAGGCATGTGGGTGCTTGTGTTAATCAATCAATCAAACTTTATTTATAAAGCGCTTTACATACCAAAAGGTATCACAAAGTGCTTTACAGATTACAACATTTACATCCATATACAGACACACACACACACACACACACACACACATACATATATATATATATATATATATATATATATATATATTAGGGCCGGGACTTTTTTCCGATTAATTGCGATTAATTAATTACATGCGGTTTAGTGCGATTAAAAATATTAATCGAAATTAATCACACTTTGCTTTCCACACTTCAGTTTCCTTTTTTCCTGCAGACGCAAAATTAATGGCAATATTACACTGGTCTGTTGGACTTGGTTGAACAAAAATAGACAATATTTTGTTGCTTAAGCTTATTGTATTCAGTCATTATTCAATGGTATACTAAAAATCCTTATGAAAAAACGTACTTCTCCATGTATTCAGGTCAAATATTTATATGCGATTAATTTTGATTAATTAATTACAAAGCCTCTAATTAATTAGATTAATTTTTGTAATCGAGTCCCGGCCCTAATATAAATATATACACATATACACACATATACATACACACATATATATATATGTATATATATATATATATATATATATACACACATATATACATATTTACTGTATACACACACACATTATATATATACTGTGTGTGTTCAGGGACTAAGCTTAGCCCTAGCCTAGCTTTGGCCCTTATAAGAAGAACTGTTAAAATGCATATGACACATAACTTTACCTCTAGCTATGTTACTACGTCAGTAGCTTATTTTTTTATTTTTCCTTCACTGAAATAAAATTATGACTTTCAACAGACATTATTAGAGCAGGTCGTCTCATGATCGGAAGGTCAGGGGTTCGAATCCCGCCTCCTGAAGGTGCATGCTGTCGTTGTGTCCTTGGGCAAGACACTTCACCCACCTTGCCTCCAGTCTCTGCGTACACTGGTGTATGAATGGGTGAGCGGTTCCTTGCTGTAAAGCGCTTTGAGTGCCTAATGTAGGTGGAAAAGCGCTATATAAGTTGAGACCATTTACCATTATCCATCTAAATAAGTCATATTTTCAAAAGCATTAAAACAATCATTCATATGTACTTCAAGTAATGATATATTTGAAACTTTGTAATTGCACAATACCATTTATTGAGCCCACTCATTTTAAACAAAATGCATATGTTTTCTTGAGTAAATGAACATGGACTGTATTGGTGATTGTACACTTGGGCATCCGTGTTAATGATCACATTGTTTGGCAGATTTGGCGCGATCACAGGCTCACACATCATCATTCATGCATGAACTTGAATCGTTATCATGAGGAATTCACTGTGAGAAATTGGGCTCATCAATGGACCTATTGTCACACTCACAGTCGCAGAGTGGAGTGGCGGCCATTATTGTTAACCTTTAGACACACACATTGGCAGGCCAAGCGTATGCTGAATATATGACTGTTCACCTTTTTTGATTGGCTGAAGAATGTGGCAGAACTATCCAATGGAGATGCAGGATGCACGAGGGGACGGGCCAATCAATGACTGATTGCTGGGAGCCCGATGCCAGTATGGAACAGAAAAAAAAGTTTAGGTTCTACTTAGGGATGTCAAGATTAACCGGTGTTACGATTACCACGATTATAAAAGGACGCGGTAGGTTATCCGTAAGAAATTCAGAAGCCACGGTTTACCGCGGAAATGTTTGACGCTGACGCACGAGCCGCTGCACGCCATGAACGGCCTAAACTCACCGGTAGATGAGCGAGGCAGGAGGACGCTCTCCTCCAGTGTTGTATCCACCCAAAAGTGAAGTCAGCAGAGTGGGACCTCTTTAGGATCCAAAACATGACCAAGGCGTTGTTGTCGATGGACGTCCGTTATGCAAACCCTGTCGTCAGAAGGTTGCAGGAAAAGGCGCTGATACGTCGAATATAAACAACATCATGGAGATAATCCTTCGCTGTGAAGGTCCAGGTCAAGTTAAAGAACTGCTTAATTCCCCAAAGAGTCCAAATGTTCAGAAATAGGCTCAGGATGTAAACAAAAAGAACAGGAAACCTAGCCTAGACTGTGGCCTAATAATATATAGTAAAATAATTATGATAATTATGGTCATTATAAAGAAGTAAAGTTGACATTGATTTGTATTATTATTAAAAAGCTTTTTAAAGGCAAAAACTACAAATATTAGTTCTTTCATTCGGTCGATAATCGTGAATAATCGTACAATTGCTTCAGTATATGTTCTCTCATAATAATCGTGACTAAAGAAAATGAAAGTTTCGAAAGCAGGCACTGGAAAAAAAAAACTTGATTGTTCCAGCTCAAATATTGTTTTTTCCACATTCTTTTTTCCCCCTATTATTGTTAATTTGTTATTACTTGTTCCCTATTTCCCCCCATTTTTTACAATTTTCCCAAATTTATACTTATTTTTTGCCACAGTTTCTTCCAATTTCACCACAAGTTATTCTCCATTTTCCAGTTGTGTTTTCTGGTTCTAGATGACAAATATTTTTATTGGAAAAAGTATCGATCAGGTGTCGGTATTGAAAACCAAACCAAGTATCGTTAAACGCTACCCAGCCCTACCCAGGACAGGCAGACTCTGGTGGGCGGGGCCGCAGTTAGCGCCTTCGCCTCACAGTCAGGCGGTCTCGGGTTCAGTTCCGGACAGCAGAGTAGGCTCTTTATTCAGTTCTGGTTTGATTTCTCCAGAGAACTGGTTCAGACAGTCTCTCCTCATTCCACATGCACATCCCGACGCCCAATTACCGTGGCCCGGGCTCGTGTCAGAATCAGGGGGGGAAAAAGCCCTGGAACTAAAACTTTGTAGCTTTACTCATAACAAATACGTTTTTAGTTTTGGTACATATTATTAGGCACCATCTTAGAAAAGAGACGCATGTCGTGTGGATTTTTGTGATCTGCGTTAGACCTGGCGTATTGGCACAGGGGAAGCTTCATTTCAATTTATGTGTGATGGAACCTTCACGATGAGAAGAAAAACGTCCGTGCGAATGAAACACGTACTCACGATGAGATGGTTTCATTGACGATGATCTGAGAGGGCAGAGGTTCATGGTTCAACTTTTTATTTGTTTGTTTATTTGTTTATTTGTTTATTTGAGCAATACACCTTGTGCTCAAAAGGAGTGGGCTGAAGCAAAAAGCTTATGAGCCCCCACCCCCAAGTGCAATAAAATAAAAAAGAACATTTCAAAACATTACAAGCAGCTACATTTGTACAGACCAACTTACAACAAACAACAAAAATATATGAACTGTTTATATAATTAATTGGAACAACGCACAGCTACAACAACAATCTCGTTTCATATACGATGTCTAATACAAAGCAAGTCAAAAAATGTGTTCCTTAATATATTTCTTGCAGATTTTTACCCGTGATTACGAGTTACTTTTATGGTATTATAATCTGAGATCTTGATGCTTTCCAGTTGTCATTACCATTCTTAGTATAATTTTAATTTGGGTTTAATTATCATCATCATTATTATATATTTATTTAATTAAGTTATATGTGAAGTATGATGTTCCTGCATAGTGTGGTGCATTAAAAAGCCAGAGAGTGAGCCAGTTGAAGAGGGCAGTAACTCCCCTTCAACAAACCCCCACACGGCTGCCCTAACAGCTGATTTTGTAGAATATGTTCCTATGCTGAGTGGTGCATTAAAGGACAAGGTTTAGAGCCCGTTGGGAGGATTTCCCTCCACAGATCCATAACCTGCCAACCCTAATTCTCCATTTGTGAATTTGAGCAATAGAATGACAACCGTTCCAAGCAGCAACACTCTTCCTTGAATATAGAGGAAAAAAATACACATAATTGATTCTACTGCTCCCCCTAGTGGCAACACATTTCTTCTTGTCTGTATATTTCAAGAGTCTTTTGTTTGTATTTATGTTTGAACAGGTTAATGTTTGGACATCGTTTCAAATCCATCTCCAGTTTATTCCACAATTGTACACCATTAACGGTTGGACTAAAACTTTTCAAAGTTGTGCTATGTTTCTGAATCCTAAAGTTTAATTCATCACGTAATTCATAACAACCAGTACGTTCTTGGAACCTTCTTTGTAATTGGTTTGGTAACAATTTATACCTTGCTTTGAATAACAACTGTACAGTTTGGAACTCAACAATGTCACAAAACTTCATGATCTTTGATTTTAAAAATAATGAGTTTGTGTGATCCAAAAACCCAACTTTATGAATTACTCGGATAGCTCTTTTTTGCAACAATATTATTGGTTTAACTGTGTTTTTATAAGTACTACCCCAAACCACAGTACAATAATATAAGTAGGGCAAAATCAGAGAACAGTATAAGGTATGTAGAGCTTTGATGTTTAAAATGTGCTTTGCTTTTGCTATTACTGAAATGCTTCTAGAAATTTTCGTAGATATATATTTAATATGAGATTTCCAAGTAATTCTGTCATCAATAATCACACCGAGAAATTTGATTTCATGGACTCGCTCGATAACAACACCCTCTATCTGAATTGCTTCCTGAGCATTGGAATTACAGTTGCCAAATATCATCATTTTGCTTTTACTCAGATTTAGAGATAATTTATTTTGTTTGAACCACTTGTTGACACTTTTGAGTTCCAAGTTAACAATCCGAGACAGCTGCTGTAAGTCGTCTCCTGATGCAAAAATATTTGTATCATCAGCAAACAAGATAAATTTAAGTACTTCAGATGTTTTACAAATATCATTAATATACATATTAAACAATTTTGGGCCCAGAATAGAACCTTGAGGTAAACCACAGACAATTTGTCGACAACTCGACTGATAGTCACCGATTTTCACACATTGTTTTCTATTTTTTAAGTAACTGGTAACCCACTGTAGAGCTACCCCCCTAATCCCATAATGTTCTAGTTTATTAATTAATATATCATAGTTTATTGTATCAAACGCTTTACTCAGGTCAATAAATAACCCTATTGCATATTTTCTGTTATCTACAGCATTAGTTATTTCTTCAGTTATATCGAAGAGCGCGTGTGAGGTTGAGTGATTGTTCCTAAAACCAAACTGATTGTCCGAGAGTAAATTACACTTTTCGATAAAGCTGTCGAGTCTAGAGTTAAAGACCTTTTCTAAGATTTTAGAGAATTGCGGTAAAAGGGAAACAGGCCTGTAGTTTGTAAAGAGATGTTTATCTCCTGCTTTGAACAGAGGAATCACTTTTGCTACTTTCATACTATCAGGAAATGTTCCAGTTTGCAACGATAAGTTACAGATGTAAGTTAACGGCTTAGAGATACTTTCAATAACAGTTTTTAAAGTTTTCATGTCCATGTCATGGTAATCGGTCGAGGTCTTATTTTTACACCCTTTAACAATGTCCAGTATCTCCTTTTCCTCCACAGGGTTGAGTAACAAGGACATAGGATTTGTGTCTATCAGTTCACAATTATAGTTCTCAACATTTGCAATTTTTGCAGCAAGGTTCGGTCCAACATCTACAAAGAATTTATTAAATGTATCGACTACTTCATTCATATTATTTAAAGTGTTATCCTCAAATATTTTGGATAATTAATCGTTCTTGGTTTATTTCTAATTATACTATTTAAGATATTCCATAAACCTTTAATATTATTCTTATTGCTATCTAACAACTTATTATAATAATCCTGTTTACATTTTCTAATTATATTATTTCTTATATTTATCCTCAGCTTCTTTTGTTTGGTTATTTATAAAGTTTTTGTAAAGATTATTTTTTTTCTTGCAAGCATTTAGTAAACCTTTAGACATCCATGGTGTTTCTTTACACTTTCTGTTTTTACAATATTTCTTCATTGGGCAGTTTTTGTCGTATACCTTTTGAAATACTCGCGTAAACTCATCATATGCCATATTCGTGTCATTCTCTCTGTACACAATACTCCAGTCTTGACCTAAAAGCTCCTTTTTAAATGAATCAATAGTTTTCTCTGTTTTTACCCATCTAAACCAATACTTGTTTTCCTCTTCATCTTTTACATATCCATTTTTATACAAAACGAAAACTGGAAGGTGATCACTAATATCATTTATAATTAACCCGCTGACTGTATCATTTTCTATTTCATTTGAAAAAATGTTATCAATCAAGGTGGCACTATGGGTTGTAATTCTACTAGGTTTGGTTATTAGAGGAAACAGACCTATACTGAATAAAGTATTTATAAATTCGTCCGTCTTTTTATGTTTATATGGGTTTAACAGATCGATGTTGAGGTCTCCCCCCACAAACATGACTTTATGATTTAATCCTGAAAAGTGCTCCTCCATCCAGTTTGAAAAAACATCTATATCAGAGCCAGGTGTTCTATAAATACAACTTACAATAATATTTTTCTTTTTTTGCCTTGTAATTTCAACAGTAAGGCATTCAAGTGTATCATCCACCACCATTGTCTTATTTTCCATTACTTTGTAACTATAGTTGGAGTCTATAAACATAGCTACGCCCCCACCATGCTTGTTTCTTCTGTTCATACTTATAAATTCATAACCCTCAATAGAAAACTCAAATTCTCTGTCATTATTAATCCAGGTTTCTGTGATTAGAATGACACTGAATGGTGTGGAAAACTGTTTTAAGAAGCTTTTGATGTGGTCAAAGTTTGCATAGAGGCTTCGACTATTGAAGTGGATTACAGTGAATGCCTTAATGTTCTTAAGTTTACTATTGTACAGATCCTCTGTGTAGTATTGACAGTCATTGGTAGCTCTAGTAAAAAAGTTATTTTCCGGGTCAATGTCGATCTCAGTGTTTTGTAGATCGTATTGAGAGAATGTAAAATCCTGAGTGTTTGCTTCAGCAATTCTCCTTATTGAAAAGTCCAAGTCGGTGATTCCTATAGAACTATATGTATTACTGGACATGTGAAATTATGTGCTTTTACATACCAAAGTCCATAGTTTTTCCCGGTGTTTTTACTGGATGTGGTGTACTGCTGCGTGGACGTATAATGAGTTTGTCATATCTCAAGAAGGCGATCTCCCCCCTTTCTCGTGCAGCTCTCAGCTCCGGCATCAGTTCTTTACGTTTTCTTTTTATTGATTCGGTGTAGTCCTCGTTTATGAAGATTTTTGTTCCTTTGAGTCGTTTGGCGCGCTGCAAGATTTCCTCACGATCCTTCCACCGCAGTAGTCTGGCGATGATGGGTCTCGGCCAGTCTCTCCCTCCGCCGGGTTTCCCTACGCGGTGAGCCCTCTCCACCTCCACCGCGTGATGCAGCTGGAGCTTCTCCTTCAGTATCTCCTTAACTTTTTCCTCGGCGTCGGCCCAGGTCTCCCCGGGCGACTCCAACACTCCCTCAAATACCAGGTTGTTTCTGCGGCTCTGTCCCTCCAGATACTCCAATTTGTCCGTGATGATGTGCAAATTGTCACATACTTTGTAAAAATCCGTTTGTAAAGTGTTTGTGTGCTCTGTGAGTTTCAGATTTTGTTCTTTTAAAGTGTCCACCTCACCTTGCGTGAACTGCAGGCTTGTTTTTAGTTCTTGAATGTCCTTTGTCTGTAAATCTATTCGGGTGTTTGTCGATTCCATTATGAGTTTAATAAATCCTTTGAAGTTTTCCTGTTGTTGTTGAATTAATTCCCTGAACATGGCCCTCTGCTGCTCCATGAGTTCCGTGACTCGACTGAGACTTACGTAGTCCTCCTCAGTCGCCGCCTCTACCGGCGGCTTTTTTGGCATTTTTGATTTTGTTTTGCAAACCAGTAAAATAAAATAAAGTAAAAGTATTAACTTGTTCAGAGCTTATCTCTAACACCGCCAACGCTGCCACAGCAAACAAACACAGCGCGCACTTCCGCTTCCGCGCACTTCCGCGAGGTCCTTTATTAATGTCTCGAAGGACATTTGTTTGCAGCGTGGGTCCACGCAAGATCCAAAGTACGACAATGAGCCGAGATGATACAGCCACGGCTCCACTGGTCTCAGAATTTGATGATGCCAAGTCCTGACTGACCGACGCCAGACTCGCTCGACCAGCGACTGAGTCTGGTGATCGTGGCATCGACTGCATTTCCACAGCGGTACATACGCCAGCAAACAGGAAGTGGAGTCAACCAATCAGCGAAGGACGGGGGTCTGCCGTTGATGCGGTGTTATAAGCAGTTCTGCGTTTTTGGTCACTTACCACCAATTTGGAAAAAAGCTCCCCCTCTCGGTCGTTGTTACTGAGGGTCTTCCACGTCCCGTGAGTGACGCTGCTCGCGGACGACACGTGACAAAAATAAACGTCTCTGATTGAGTTTGGGTTTTTTGAAGCCACCGTCGATGGCGTGCGTCCCACACTTATATCCCATCCAGAGGGATCTGTTGGCCTTCACGTACGACCCTCCGGCTGTGGACGTCCCGCAGCTGAGACTGAAGCCTGCCACTTCCTTGCTTTGGTCACAGAAAGAGCGGAATACAAACACTGAATGAGTTCATTCTCCGGAAGAAGAGTCTCTGCTGCACCTTTTTGTCCTTGTCAATCATTCCCCCTCTAGGTACTTATATTCCGAGGCCGTTTCAGCCGTGCGGGTGTCACCAGGGAGGCCACGTCTGTCATCCTTGTTCCTTGTGTCCTTGGTCTTGGACACTTGACAATCGATCAATCAGATCATCCACGAGTAAACCATAACCAACCATAACCCCCCCCCCGATTAAGCTCAACAGTTTCATTAAACGACAGAAGGAACTGATAATGGAGTGAATTGTATTTATCTAATCTGCGAACAAATCTGTGATGACAGCGACGCTGGGTACGGTCGGAGCCCACAGAGAAGCAGCATCGCGGCGCGATTATGAGGCTTCACGGAGAGGGCTGGGGGGGTCGTGCACGACTGTCGGCCTGGCATTCAGATACAGATGCAATTATCCAATCACAAAGGTTATTAATGTTAGGAGCGTTCCCCTCTGCGGGGAGGGAAATATCTTGTAGCTAACAGAACGCTTGACAAACATGTTCTGAAACGCATGGGGTTCTTGATCCGGGAAAATGTTTAACGGATCATATTTGCAAACCGAATCTGGATGAGGGGATAAATAAGAGATCGTTTTCTCTGCAAATCGTTGACTTTTTTCCAGGGGATTTGGAGACGACGTCCCTGTATCGATTTGAACGACGTAATAATCCACCTGTGAGATAACGCTGGAGAAGGTTCGTGCCCTGTCTCTGATGACATTAGGTCCCTGTGCTCAGAGACTACACAACATGTAAAGACTAAAACAAATAAATAAATGTATAGATATAGATATTTATGTTTTCATACAATAAGAAGACCAAAATGACAAAAATTCTGCATTGTTTAAAAAATAAAATCTAAAGTTATCAGATCAAGCTAAGAATTAGATATTCAAAAAACGCTCAGAATATGACAAAGTCCAACACTGCTGAGTTTGGAGTCTGTGGGGGCTACTTGTGTGGAGAGATTGTCGCATCAATGTGAGAAAAAGACATTTAGATCAAAAAGCCCTCGAAACGACACATTTCCAAAGAAATCCCTAGAGAAACATTGAATCAGTGCAATAAATAAACATCGAGTTCTTGGGTAGGATTCGTTTTTTTTTTAAGGGCCCAAAACCTGAAAATGAAAAAAATGCAGTTATGCCTTTACCAGGTCTGCAGATCAGGATGAGACTGGACAAAACCAAAACAGTAACCCGAGCTGTCGGCTGATAGGGAGAGGCACTGCAGGAACAAGGAAAAATAAATCTACACCATGAGTTTTATGATCGCACTGATTATGTCTCCATAGATTCATTGTATGAGTCATCGAGAACTGCATCTTCTACTGTGTTTTCTCAAAGTGACGAAAACCTCTCTAAAGTAGCTTCGTCGCACTATAGGAATGTTAAGATGAATCTCCGCCGTTATAAAAGCTCACGGTCGGTTAATTGTACGATTTTGAAGACTCACGGCCGTAGGGTCTCATGAGCCGGAGCGCTTTAGGGCCATCACCGGTAACAGGCTGGAGAAACAGCCCAGTGTTAAACCCGCGTGAAGTCAGCGGCCGGTTCCAGAATCCTCTGAATGTTCATGATAACCGCATCGCCAAAGGAAGAGTGTGCGAGCGCATGGAGATGAGCTGATCTGGTCATTTGTTTCGGAACCAGTGAAGTCATGAGACGCTGACCAGAGGAAGATGTTATTCATTCACATTTTTACATGAGGGTAAACGCATGAAGATAAAAGAATGTAAATAGGTTTTCCAATTAAAACAATTCTTATTTCTGTGTGTGAACATTTAGACAGTGCTTCAAAGGATTGGAGAAGCTAAGCAGGAAGGGCCTGGTCAGTACTTGGATGGGAGACCGTTTAGTAACACCAGAACGCCTGGGTGAATGTAGAGAGTGAGTGAGTGGGTGGTGGTGGTCGGAGGGGCCGATGGTGCAGACTGGTTGCCTCACTTCTCTCAGTCTACTCCAGGGCAGCTGTGGCTACAACAGTACCTTACCACCACAGAGTATGGAGTGAATGAATAATGACGACAGTGTAGCGCTCTGAGAAACTTGGTAATACAGGCTTGTAAAGCGCAATACAAGTGTAAGGCATTATCATTATTATTATTATTATAATTATTATAATCGTGACTCAAACATTACAGTCGTGACGTCCCCATTTCAGACATTACGTTTTTCAGTCTTGCGTCCAAACGGATTTATTGACTTTTGCGCCTCGAAAAACCAGGCGGGACATGACTCTACAGAATCTACAGGAACGTGACAAAGCGATGGCTCTGAATCCGAGCCGAGGTGAATAATTGTTCGTCAGTTCAAACCTTTGCCGTCGATCACTGACTTGACATCGTGTTTTCTTACATTCAGGGGTTGAATTTTTTTTTGGAATAAGGCATTTTTGGTGAAAAACCTAAATACTTTAAAGTGAACTACTGGAAAACCTTTGACCAAGATCTAACTTCAACTTTAATAATAATAAAAAAAAGATTAGAGATTAGATACTGAAAAACCCTTCCTGAAAAGATCAAAAATAAAAAACACAACAACTTCAGAAAATAATGATTAAGGTCAAGAGTGGGAAATTTCGCCACATGTGAGAAAAATCGATATGAAGAAAAAACCGCAGCTGAACTCACAATAAATAAACAAATCCACAGAGAAACATAAGGATACACCTTATTCTAGTGAAAGGGATTAGAGTGAAACCATGAGATTACAATGTAATGAACCCTCCCGTTTCCCTCGGTCTACGGAGCAATGCCCGTATCGATCCGATCCTCCGTTTGTCAGTGTCCCCCTGAACCACACACCGCAGCAGCGCACGAGAGCGCGCCATGGCGTGACCCCTGATCCGACACACCGTCCAGCCGGACCCCCCCCCCCCCCCCCCCCCTTGACAAATGAGCAGTTTGCAACACTCGGGAGGGTTTTCCTATGGCGTCACGGCGTGCGCGTGTTCAAACCCCAGGAATCTGCCTACAGAACCCCGGGAGGAAGAGGCTTTGTCATGCGGAGATAGGCGTGCACAGCATGGCCACAGCGGACTCGTACCTTCAGGTGAGCGTAGCGCGGGGTCCTCTTCTTCTTCTTCTTCTTCTACTTCTTCTTCTACTTCTTCTTCTTCTTCTTCTTCCCTCCTTTTATCGCAGCATCAAAGAAAACAACTTTTCCTCTTTCTGATCCATGGATGTGTCCAGAATCATTCGCTCCAAAAAAGAAGCCTCGCGCGACGGCCGGTCACTTCGCGGGAGGAGGAGGAGATGTCCGCCCGGAGGGAGCAGGGATGCGCAGGGCTGTAGCGGTCCACGGAGGAGGAGGAGGAGGAGGAGGAGGAGAGGAGGAGCTGGTGCTGGTGCTGGTGCTGAGGGAGAGCGGGAGGGAATCTGACCGACTGCCTTCAGAGCGCGGACTGCACTGACTGCTCATCCACAGACGCGCGCACAGGCGGCAGGCGCTCGCTCCTCCTTCCTCGCCGTGTGTCATGTTTTACGCGCGTAAAAAAAAAAAAAAAAGAGAGAGAGAGAGAGAAAGCCACAGGCGGCGGGGAGAGGGGAAGGGCACGAGGCCGCAGACTGGAGGAGCCGCCGATCTGAGACCGCAGGTTTGAGTGTTTCGCGGGGTTCCTGGCGCGCGGTTACGGCGCGATGTCGGCCTTTTCCACACAGTCTGTCTCTGATCTGATCCTCTGAATCGGCCCGGTTTAAAAGCAACAAAACAAAGTCACGAATCCTGGTTAAAGTTGAGTCTTTAGACCTGTCTGGAGCCCGTGTCTCCTCCTCACGGCTTAACGCCATGAGCAGCTACAGACAGAGGAGCAACAGGGGCGCAGCTGACACAGGCAGCAGAGGGACTGGGGCCCACTTACACAGGATTATGACAGCACATAAAAAAATAAAAATAAAAAATCGAATAGATAATAAAGTTAGTCTAATTGCAGCTATAAAAATCAGTTTTGCTTTTGTTTTCTTTCTTCTTCTTTTTAAGGAAAGTAATCCGAATGCAGTTCTGATTTTCATCACTGTATAAGGCTCATTTACACAGCATATGTTTGCCTAAAATACAACAAATTACACAAAATTGTATCTGATTAAACCAATTTTTTTTCCTGGGGAGGACTGGCTGTTGCTCTAACTTTCTGGGAGTATCTCAAACAACCGCACAGAAAGAAGAGTTATTCTGTAAAATGGTTTAAAACTTATTTTTTTAAATAAATAAGTAATAAACTCCTTCTGTTACATGTAATCTATACACAGCCTGTAATCTTCTAGATTAGAGTTCCACCACCTCCCAAAGTCCTCTTTAACCACTGCTGATAAGCATGCAGTATCTAACCTTATAGAAAGAAAGTGTTTAACTGGTAAAATATATAATATATAACATAAATAAATAAATAAATAAATAAATAAATGATCCAACATAATATGTGCATCCAAACAATGTTAAAAACCTGGTTACAGCAAATGAAAAAATATTCTGTAGTTACAAATCAAAAGCTCTATTGAAGTGCTGCACATAAGATCATAAAAACTATAAATAAGAATAAAACAGATTAAAACAAAAAAATAGAAATAAAACGAGATATAAAAAGCAATCAAATCAAATAAAAGACACGAGGACCACACGACCCAAGCGGAGCTAAAAGCCAATAAAAGTGGG
This sequence comes from Proterorhinus semilunaris, assembly GCA_021464625.1. Taxonomy (NCBI): domain Eukaryota; kingdom Metazoa; phylum Chordata; class Actinopteri; order Gobiiformes; family Gobiidae; genus Proterorhinus; species Proterorhinus semilunaris. Next base: position 30,698,748 of record CM038360.1, on the reverse strand, counting down.
TCTTAAGACGAGACTTAAAACACTCTGGTCTCGACAATAAGGTGAATAGTGCTCCAGGACAGAGTTTCTGGTAGGTTTTCACTGCCGATGGAAATATCTCCATGGTAACACATAATCCGACCAGAAGCCCTAACAACAACTGCAAGTCCATTGAGTATTTTATAGACCATACAAGCAAATTTAAAGTATTTAAAATGTTCGAAGTTTAGAAGGTTGGACGTCTCAAGAATGCGGCAGTGGTTACGAAACAGGTAAAAACTTTTAAAGCTTTTTTATATAAGGATTCTATTTGTCTAAAAGTGCTTTCATTTGTAAGAGACCAGTTATTCGATGTGTGAGAACACCATAGCAGCAGAAACATCCGAGCACCTGAAGTGTCATTGATGAGCGAATATATCTGAAGTTATGAAGACTGAATTTAATAGTTTTACACATGACGTGACTTTTGAACGTGAGAGTCAAGAACTACTCCAAGGTATTTGAACCAGTTCAAGCTCCGCATCTCTGAGAAATACATGTGAATTAGTCGTTTTTTTGTCTTTCTTTTTTTTTGGAAAACATCATACATACAGTCTTTTTAGTGTTTAAAATGAGACATGATTTTGAGAGCCAATTTTGGACTTGGGCCATTTCAGAAGTAAGAATACGAGCAGCTTCCTGTATATGTTTTGTTGGAGTGTATATTACAGCATCGTCTGCATACATTTGTATCTGGGTGTTTCTGCTTCTGGAAGATCATTTATATAGAGGGAAAAAAGAACCGGTCCTAGAATGGAGCCCTGTGGTACTCCCACTTTGCACTCTCGATAGGGCGTTTGACACCGTTGACCACAGTACACCGCATTCTATTGGTAAGATATGATTTAATCCAGTTTATGGCTTTCTCTGAAAAATTAAAATGAGATCATTTGGTTAGCAGGTTAAGTCCAGAAATACAGCTCCTACACAACTGTTCTTATCTAAAAAGCTTTTTGTTTTTTCTAAAAACACACTGATAGCGCCCTCTGTTAAGTGATGGGTGCGAAATCCAAACTGCATTGGATGTAGAGGATTATGACTCCTACTAAGATGTTCGGTTAATAGTTTCACAACCCATTTCTCTATAATGTTTGAGACAACGGGTAAGATGTTAATTGGTCTGTAGTTATGCTTGTCAGGTTTGTCCCCAGTTTTGAAAATTGGACTAACCACGCCCACTCTCCATGTGTCTGGGACCACTGAGTGCTTAATTGACAAATTTACCATGTGGGTGAGGGGTGGTATCAGTGTGTCTTTATGCTCTTTTATAAAACTGATATCAAGATCAGAGTCATCCTTAGCTTTGGAGCTGTTCAGTAAACTAATAATGTTGGCTACTTCTCTCTCTGGTATCTCATATATTAAAGATAAGTTATGCATTGCTTATTGGAATAGTGTCATAATCAGGAGGATTGAACAACTGACAAACTTTGACTCTTTAGGGTCTGCTGTAAAGAAACTCCTTCAGCCATTGACTAAAGGCAGAGTTCACCCTGAGCCGAGCGTGTGAGCAGAATGCTAATGTTCACTGTGTTCAGTTCGGATGAGAAGTCGATGAACCAAATGCACGACCATAACTTAGGTTTGTCGAGACATTACTAATGTGGAAATGATACTGCCGGGGTTTCTCTATGGAGCAACAAAGATACAGACCGGAATGACAGACTAACTCAAAACAGCATGAATGAAGGCATTCCATATGTGTTCATAAGCTATGGTAACTTACGTAAACGTACCACATTTTCATTTCAGAAAGCTTGTTCCAAAGTCCAGCAGAGGCCCAGGACCCGCCCTGAATGAAGACAAATTCTGCTCCAGATGTTTTTAGCATTGGAACATGGTTAAAAGCTAAATATAATTCCCCATTAAATGATTATGTTGCTCTTGGCTTCTCACGCCACAGCTGAATCTGCAGCTCCTCCGGCCTGCAGGTGGATGACATTGGGAGTAATGATGATGATGATGATGATGATGAGGAGGAGGAGGAGGGAGAGACCGGCAGCCAACCAGAGCGCAGCCCGCAGCAGACGGCATGACTCCCTGTGACTCCCACGGTGTGCACTTTAATTAAACCTGCTCCTAAAGGCCGCCCCCTGCTGTCAGGAATACACACGGCAGGTCCCGGGCTCCTCATGATGGGCTCTGATGGAGGAGAGCCCGACTGGCCCCACGAGACCTCCGCCTTTCCCACCTTTCACGCTGACGACTGCACATGGCAGAATTACGAGAGGTTCAGGGGAAATAATCGTATCCAAGTCTTAATGGGACAACGGTGCTAAAGGCCTGCTTTGGCCTGCTTTGGCCTGGTTCTGGGCCAGTACGGTCCCCTGTACTCAGGCTTTTTGAATTAGGCCTATTTTGAGACACCCACACCCTGCAAAAAGTAATCTGGAAATAAGTACATTATTCTTTTAATAATAACAAATGTCTTTCTTCAGTTGTGGAACACATTGATACATGTCCTGTTTATCCATGTCTTGCAAAAGCTGAGATCTTTGACACTTTTTTCCCTAAATCGTTTTGGAAATGTGTTACTCGTCGACAGACGACACTTGTGAAAGTAAAGTTGTGTGAATATAATTAAGAACAAGTAACTTGATGTCACTGAAACAGATCTGCTTCTGAAAAACACGATATATAACGTAACAATGTACCGGCAAGATGAAAGAATGAGAGATAGAATTTTTTATAAATGTTTTTTGTTACTTTTTACAAAGTCAGAAGTTTACATACACTAAGATTACTATACCTTTAAACAATTTGGGAAAGCCCAGATGACGATGTCAGATCAGAAAGAAGGCGGGTTCTGTGTCCCAGAGATGAACGTGCTGTGTCTGAAATGTGAAGATCAACCCAAGAACAAAAGAAGATGCTGAACCTGGTAAGAGTTTGTCATTATCCAGAGTGAAACAAGTCCTGTTCCGACATGGGCTGAGAGGGAACTCTGCCAGGAAGAAGCTCTGACTCCAAAAGAAACATCAAAAAGACAGATTGGAGTTTGCAAATAAAAAAATGATAAAGACTTTAAATTCTGGAAACATTTCCTGTGGCCTGATGGGAAAAACATATGTTTTGGCCATAATGACCATGGTCACGTTTGGAGGAAAAAGCAGCATCATGCTGTGGGGTTGTTTTTCTACATGACATCATGAAGAAAGAACTCAATGTGGAAATATTGGAGCAACATCTCAAGACATCAGCAGGAAGTTAAAGCTTGGGCAGATGGGTCTTCCAAATGGACAATGACCCAAAGCAAACTGCCAAACTGGTTACAAAGTGGCTTAAGGAAAACAAAGTCAATGTTTTGAAGTGGTCATCACAAAGTCCTGATCTCAAGATGTAAATGTGTGGGCAGAGCTGAAAAGGCATAGGCACGCAAGGTGGCCTACAAATGTGTCTCAGTTACACCAGTTCTGTTTGAAGGAATGGACCAAAACTCCTGCTAACTATTGTGAGAAGCTTGTGGAAGGAAATGAATGAAATGTATGTAAACTTTTGGTTTTGTAAAAAGTAACAAAAACATTTCTAAAAAAAATATATCTCTCATTCTGGCATTTAGCAAATAGAAATATTTTTAAAAATTGTAATTGACCTAAAAAAGTCAAAGTTAATTGCGGTTTAATGTCAGACAGGGAGAAAAAAATGCAAATGTGTCTTTGTATAAAGTGTACGTAAACATCTGGTTCCCGCTGTATCTACCTTCACCCCTGGCGCTCAGACCCGGAGAGCAGTGAATGAATCGTTATAAGATGCACGGGCGTGATGAGTCTTCCTGGACAGTCCGGTCTGTCTGGACACTGGTGGAGGCAGAGGATATGAACACGAGCCTCGACGAGCAGAGTAGAGGAGAAGCCAGGTGGAGGAGGGGCGGAGGAGGATCACAGCACAGCTGGAAATGGCCAAAGCAGTGGGCGAGGGAATCCTGGGCGATGATTGGTTGAAGCAGGAACGTTCTGTTGCGGTGATTGGCTGTCACAGAGGCTTGAGATGGGGCTGTGATTGGATGAGCGGTCATTTATTGAACGTCTCATCGTAACAGCAGGTTTTTTTAATGTAAATATGAGGTGGGTTTTCATAAATGAAGCAGCATTTTGCAGCTTGTGATCCGGAGAGGTAGAGCGAGTGCGAGGGAGTGAGACACGCCAGTCCTACTCATTTAGGACGGATTCAGACTACAGACTCTTTGTTACGTCTCATCGCTGCCTCCTGCAGGTCGTGTTGTTATTTGAGGCAACTTTCAAGCCTTTTCAGACAGAATTAAAGCTGTGGTCCATTCAGACCCATATACTACTTTGAAACTGCTCCAAATGTGGACAAATCACTTGGACACCATGGACACTTTTCTGTTTCATTCAGGCTTTTCCCGACACTTTTGGATGCCCAAAGCCGTGGTACTACACATTTATGAAGTACATTAACTGAAAAGGGGTATTTTGATCAGACAGAAGGCTGGGGTTCATGCTAAGTGAAATTATTAAAAAGTATAGTTGCCTTGTGGAGGAGAATCACTGATGATCTTTTCGGCTGCAGTGATCACCAGTGCATTTTCCCTCACACCGCCCCCTGGACCAAACTCAAACTGCAACAGGCCCCGTTGGTTGGGAGTCACACGTTGTTTACAAAAACGACCTATATATGGGGCGACTTATGACCTCGCACCAAGAGGGAAACTCACGTGCACTTCTGTTCTCGCGAGGGCCCTTTCTGCGCCTGACGCAGGCGGGGCCACAGTGACTCACTGTGGGGAAAACTCAGACCAGATCAGGACCGAACCCGGACCATAGTTAATGTGAGCCAGGGGTAAGTCCCGTTACCCATAACCCGCTGAGAGGTAGATGTCAGAAGGTTTGAAGTAACGCACTATTTGAATTCCCCACTTCCGGAAAACGTGCTCGGTCAATGTTGAGATGAGTCGCTCAACCTGTACGTTGGGACATAAACATGAAGGATTTCCCAGTATGTAAAGCCCCTCTAAACACCACAGCAGCAGATGCAGTATTATAACCCTCACCGTGACAGACACGTGATATTTTAGTCCCATTGGCGAAGTCTAAAGGTCTTCCCAGTTGTATTACTTTGAAGGGCTGAGTCGCACCTTTGGGCTGATCAGAGTCCGACTCTGCTCTAAAGGCGACATGGAAACACTGTCATTCTTTCCTTGCAATAATGATGTTTTTTGCAGAGCCTCCTCAGTGAGAGTAGAAGCTGCTGTGGACATTAGCACCAACTGCAAATAGCATCCGCGAATGAATTGTGATTAGCCTATAGGGTTAGCAGAATACCCGAGACAGTGCCAGTGGATTTTTCCAAAACCATTGATTTGCCTCAGTTTTACACCAGCTCAGTCCCAGGTGTTTTCACACCACAATCACGCCTAAAAGAGCTTCATTTTTATTTATTTTTTACTTTGGGCCATGTTTAAGTCAAACACAAAGTTCCCATAGTCACTCAAAAGTCACCACTAAGCTGATAATTGACATTAGACTTTTACAAACAAAAAGTTCCACAATTCAACTAGTGATACGCAGGTATAAGCCGTAAAACCATTAGAACGCCGTATGCCCACTTCAAATTGGACAATAATGTGTATCACTCATTTGTGCAGTGTTATTTTTGCGCTTTGGCACAGACTTCACAACACGTATTTCCTCCTGAATACGAGTGAAGGGACTCTCTACGCCCTCTCCTCGCTCTATCGCTGTTGACAGGCTGCTCTTTGGCAGAGCAAAGGCACAGGGTAAAAACAGGACAGACCTGGAGCTCATTTGTAGCAATGTCTCCCTGTTTAGATATTATTGTGACAATATTAAATCAAGGCAGCTTTGCAAAAATGTGTTGTTGCTTATAAATGAAACTGAGGTCCACATGGCTCATCTGCATTAGCCCTGACAATACTGTGCCGCTAATGCAGCTGTTCCCTCCTGTGACCGCCACCTTAACGTGGTGGAGGGGTTTGAGCCTGAATAATCCTGGAGCTCTGTTGTCGGGGGCTTGGTGCCCCTGGTAGGGTCTCCCAGGGCAAACAGGTCCTAGGTGACGGGTCAGACAAAGAGCGGTTCAGAAGCCCCTTATGAGAGACCAACAGGCCCGGTTAGAACCATGAGGCCTTCCTTCTGTGGACCCACCACCTGCAGGAGGAGCCATAGGGGCTGGTGCAGCTCCAACAGCTGCCCCCACGACCCGGCAACGGACAAGTGGAAGAAAATGGATGGATGGAATAATGCAGTTGTCTCTGCTGAAGTAAACGTTCCTCGATCTCTCTTTCTCTCAGAGCTAATCTGCTCATGTCGGTCAGTGCATCGGGCATCAGGCTGAGAGCCGCAGGGGCAGAGCTGAGACAGGAGTCAGCTATAAAATGAGCCTACATAAATGAATAAAAAAAGGTCTCCCACTCCACACTGCTACTTTGTCATTTTATCAGTAGTACATAGAAGCGAATTGGTCATAACTCCCCCATCCATGGTGGCCTGCTAAAAATACAGTATACCCACTAGAAGATTGAAGACTACACCACTGCATTCAACAAGAGTGTAAAAATGCACAATTTGGACCCCCCTCCACAACCTCCCCATGTGTAATGTATGTATTTAGTATGTAGCCGAGGTGATGCTATGGCCAATAATGATAAAAAGTCCCCTGTCCCGCAAATTAGTGAGGGGATTTACGGCTATTTACTGGGAGCCGGGTCTTTGGGATCCTTACTGACTTGTGTGGCCCGCTCTGTTGTTGGGCTGGTTCTTATGTTCGTTTCGGGGGGCTCAGGGTAAAGATCCCTGAGATCCAGTTGGAACCGTTCACCTCAAAGAGAGTTCTGGCTCGGGTGTTCGGCTGACGTTTATTCCAGCCCGTGTCCAGCCGCCTTGTCCCGTCTGCAGAGTTATGCCTGGTCCTGCTCCTCTGGTGAGTGCAGTGTGGGGCACAGGTCGTGGTGGTGCATTTTGATGACACATTAGGCGAGCGCTCGCCGGGATGGGCCCGTCGCGCGTAAACCGGGATTTGACAAAAGCGACAGGCGTCAAACGTAAGACAAACACCGGCTGTCCAGGCCCCGCCGGAGGCACACATCGGAGGCCCCCTGAGCCGGTTGATTCAGGGTTAGGGGGGGACGGTGCAACTCAAAGGTGTATCCAGCTGCTCGGGTTTGCAGCTGGTGAGGCAGGTTATAGACTCCGATATAAAGTCAAGAAAACTGAGGGAGGAGGAACCTGCTGTCAAATAACAAGCTCTCAGCTCTTTACCTGCAGGACTGAGAATCGACCCTACAAAGTCAGAGGTTTACATACACTAAGAATACTGTACCTTTAAACAGTTTAAAGCCCAGATGATGTCATGACCCTGAAGCTCAAGTCTGGTTCATCCTTGGGTGTAATTTACAGACACTTGAAGGTCCAGGTTCATTGGTTCAAACAATGATGGAAATGACCAATCATCACACAGATCAGAAAGAAGGCGGGTTCTGTGTCCCAGAGGTGAACGTGCTGTGTCTGAAATGTGAAGATCAACCCAAGAACAAAAGACCTGGAGAAGATGCTGAACCTGTAAGAGTTTGTCATTATCCAGAGTGAAACAAGTCCATGGGCTGAGAGGGAACTCTGCCAGGAAGAAGCTCTGACTCCAAAAGAAACATCAAATAGCCAGTTTGGAGTTTGCAAATAAATAAAGGATAAAGACGTTACATTTTGGAGACATGTCCTGTGGGCTGGCGTGGCTTAAGGAAAACAAAGTCAATGTTTTGAAGTGGTACAAGTGTGTCTCAGTTACACCAGTTCTGTTTGGAGGAATGAACCAAAACTCCTGCTAACTATTGTGAGAAGCTTGTGGAAGGAAAAACAAAATGTTTCACCCAAAATATACAGTATTATTGAAATGTATGTAAACTTTTGGTTTTCTAAATGTAATGAATACATTGTTTTAGAAAATTCGATCTCTCATTCTTCTGGCTTTTGACAAATAGAAATATGTTTTTTAAATTCGGATTGACCTAAAAAAAAAAAGGTTATTCTGGTTTCATGTCTGACAGGGAGAAAAAAATGTGTCTTTTTATGAAGTGTATGTAAACATCTGGTTCCCGTTGTATATCCAGGTTTGTTTGATGTTGATGGCACTACCACGAGTGTGCGGGTGTAGCAGACCTACTTATTCATATTAAAAAGTCTAAATGATGAGATTTCCCATCATGGCAGTGAAAGAGTTCAAATGTATTCTCACCATATTGCAAATAATAATTAAAAGACAAGCACGAGCCGTGAACCCTGCCCCCCCCCCCCCCCCCCCCCCCCCCGTGTGATAGGTCAGTGACAATCCTGATGCCGCCGTCATTTGGATTATAGACAATTATCTATAACATTTCATCAACAAAGCTTTCACTCTAAATCACCAAGCAGAGAAATATAATTGAGTAGTTTGAACGTATAGTCCTTATTTTTGCAGAAATGTGCAGCACAGCGCCACCTGTCTGTCTGTCTGTCTGTCTGTCTGTCTGTCTGTCTACAGTATCCATCCATCCTTTTTGCTGCAATACCAAGTAGTTTGGAGGCATTTTATCATCATTTCTTTGTTTTCCAGTAACAATTACACAGCACTTTGTTACATTTTGTGTTAATGCACTTTTTAATCTGAATAAATATCAAATGGTATTTGGTTTATAAACTTTGGACACATTTTAAGGTCAATGTACTTACTATATCGCAATACGTATCAGATCGGCCCCTGAGTATCATGATCTGTATTGTATCGTGACAGACGTGGATTGTCCCAGCCCTACACTTATCAAACTCCACACAGGGAATTGAACCCACAACCTTCTTTTACTGAGAGGACGTGACTCCCAGAGGACAGCTCAGCACACATCTGCAGCTCGTGTCCTGACGAAGACCAGGAGGCGGGACCACATTACACCGGTTTTAGAGTCACTGCATTGGCTCCCCGTGTGTTTCAGGATCCATTTTAAAGTTCTTTTAATGGTTTTTAAATGTCTTAATGGTCTTGCTAACTTAACGTCTCTCCTACACCTACTCCGGGCCCCCTGGGTTGGCGCTCTGTGGCTGTGGGCGATGGGCTGCTCCTGGTGCAGACGCTCCTTGGATGGTGTTTCCTCTTTCGGTCCATCTGTACCCAGCCTTACATACTCAACTCTATGTCCATTTTTATTTAAGACTTTTAATTGCTGGGCTGTCTGTACGTATATGTGCCTGTGTGTCTGTGTGCGCGGGTGGTGGGTGGTGGGGTTGTAGTTATTTATGTATATTTACTGGTGGGGACGATTTTTATTATTTTTAATGATTTTTAAGCACTGTAAAGCACTTTGTGTTACATTTTGTATGAAAAGCGCTCTATAAATAAAGTTTGATTTGATTTGATTTGATTTGATTTGATTTCTTCTCTGACCTGCGGAGGGGGCTCTTCATTTTACAGCCTCGACACTTTCTGAGCAGCTGAGGAGGGAGTGATTAGGAGAGAAGGGGAGGAGAGGGGAGGAGGAGAGAGAGAGGGAGAGAGGAGGAGGAGAGAGGGGAGGAGAGAGTGGGAGGAGGGGAGAGAGAGGGAGAGAGGAGGAGGAGAGAGGGGAGGAGAGAGTGGGGGGAGGGGAGAGAGAGGGAGAGAGAGGGGGGAGGAGGAGAGGGAGGGAGGGAGGGAGGAGGGGAGAGAGAGAGGTGAGGAGGAGGAGAAAGAGGGGGGAGGGGAGAGAAAGGGAGAGAGGAGGAGGAGAGAGGGAGGGGGAGAGGAGGAGGAGGGAGAGAAGGGGAGGAGGAGGAGAGAGAGAGGATGAGGAAGAGAAGAGAGTGATTAGGAAAAAGGGGGTAGGGGAGAGAGAGGGAGAGAGGAGGAGCGAGAGAGAGGGGAGGAGGAGAAGAAGACATAAATTAGGAGAAAGGGGAGGAGGGAAGAGAGAGAGGGAGGGGGAGGAGGGGAGAGAGAGGGAGAAAGGAGGAGAAGAGAGTGATTAGGAGAGATGGAAGAAGGAGGAGGAGAGAGAGAGGGGGAGGACGGGAGAGAGAGGGGAGGAGGAGGAGAGAGAGGGGAAAGAGGAGGAGGATGGAGGGGGGGAGAGAGAAGAGGGGGGAGAGATGGGAGGAGGAGGAGGGAGGGGGAGGGGAGAGAGAGAGGGGGGAGGAGGGGAAAGAGAGGGGAGGAGCAGGAGAGGGGAAAGAGGAGAGAGAGGAGGGAGGGGGAGGAGGGGCGAGAGAGAGAGGAGGAGAACGAGGAGATTGTCGTGTATGTTGGAGCAGCGCAGGGAGAAGGAGTTTCTGAGGTGGATATATTTAGCACTGTTCAAAGGCAGATGAAATGTGCAGTGAAGATGGAGGTGGGGGGGGGGGGGAGAGCGGGGAAGGACGTGGAGAGGTGGTGGTGGTGTGGGTGGATGGGCGGGTGCTGGAGGCAGGTGAAGGATGACTCATCAGCTGCAGGAGCCCCACACTCTGCAGTCACTTTGTTATTTCAGCTCATTATCATTATGTCCTCCATTCTTCTGTGAGATGTTATTGTTATATTAGTGACGAGGCACGTAGCCCAGGTAGCCTTAAAGGTGAAGGTTCTTCATTCGTCATCTGTACCGGGCTGTTTCAGTGTCACCTCAAGAGGCTTCGTCAGCGCCTAGTGATCTTCTGGCAGCAGGCTGAACATGATGCTGATGCAGTAAACAATCATACTCAGTGCAGACGACGGAGAAAGAACTGTTATCTGATGAAAACATGGAGGGTGCTCGGGATATTTCAAACTTTTCACCAAGAGTTTTCAGTGTCACAAAAAAAAACATTTCCTGCCACTGGATTCTCTGGCACGTTCACTTCGTGTTTCAGCCGTGACCTCCCTGAGCCACGCAGAAGTGCAAACACGAGTGGGAAGAACAGCACTCGGTTAGACGGGGTGAGCGGCATCAGGAGAGGAACGTCCTCGCACCGTCACCAAGTCAAGAGCTCACCAGATCAACCTCTCAGGTCTTCATCCCACCAGCCTCTCCTGCACCAAACAGAACTAAACAAGAAACGCAAAGGACTAATCTATTCATTTTTTACTGTCTGCGTATGATCATGTAATGTTTTTAGTAAGGGAGAAAATATCACCAGAATCAGTCTAATAAACAGGCAGTCTAAGGCAGTTGTTCCCAACCTGGGGGGGTCAGATCATACATTATATAAAATTTATAAATTATAAAATAATGTTGATGAAAGGTTCCCTGGTCTAAGGGTTGCACCTTCAAAAAAAAAAAATAACTCAATAATAAATACTAATAAATAATACCCCCCTTTTTCTCTTTTTGTTAAAGCCTAAAAGATCCAACATTGTTTAGGTGGTTACTGTGAATTAAAAAGAATCTGTTGCACCTTTAAATGCCCCCCCTCGGCAGAATCCATACTGCACTAACAGGAGAAGAGGTCATGACTGGCGCGTTAGCCACAACAGCGTCTCTTTCCTGCATAGTTTAGATTAAATTCCTCCACTGAACATTCAGCCTCGATCTGGAGGAGATTGCGCTGGTATTGCACCAAAGAGGGTCACTAGCACACACTTCTCCCCCGTTATCATACGTGATTACCCCCACGCCTCAACGGAGCGAGCAAACTTTAGCTAAACATTGTCAGGCAAAGACACATGCACTAACAGGACTCCAAAATGCAAGATGGCCGCCACATTCGCCACGGCAACGGTTGGAATGTCTACAGTTTTATTACAGATCTGTGACGAGTCCACTCTGGGTTGCTATGGTTAAACCAGTTTGTAGTAAACTTAAAGGACTCTCTTCCTCCCGAAATCCAGGCTCCTTGAACATCTTTGAGGCGTGGCCATTTAAATAAAGGACTAGAGTGCCTCAGATCCTCTTTTCCTGTGTTTAACTCCTTGAACATCTGTTTCCATAGTGACAGGCTGAGCAACACATCCCCCACACTCCCCACACCCCCCACACCCCCCACACTCCCCACATACCCCCACACTCCCCACACGTCCACACCACCCACACTCCCCACACCCCCCACAAATGGAACTAGTGTTGCTTTAAACATTTTAGCAACAAGTCGACATTTCTGTGACTGTGTTCTAGAAGAGCAGGGTATATCATAAAGTATTCTAAATTTGAGTATATAATCGCACTGTATGATGGCAGACATACAGGCCTATTCTGATGCCTGATGAATTTGAAACATGATCTGAAACGATATTATGGACAGGCATGGACTCAGCCACCTACACCCCTGCTCTACCTCTACCCCCTCTCTGTCTCCAGGGGGTACAGGTGGGGTAGAGGTAGAGCAGGGGTGTAGGTGGCTGAGTCTATGCCTGTCCATAATATTATTTCAGATCATGTTTTAGTTTCTTCGCCATCATACAGTGCGATTATATACTCATATGTATAATACTTTATGACAATTGCTTTCCCGATTAGGTGGATAAGACGAGGAAAGGGGAGTGATTTAATTGTTCACTGGACGTCCAAAAGGTGCACTGTTGTCAGGCATGGACACAGCCGACCTGAAGGAAAGGGATTTTTTGTGGGGCGAGAGTAAACATCTTTGACAAGTGGTGGCGTAGATGGTAGAGTGGGTGGTCTCGTGCACAGGAGGTTGGTGGTTCGATCCCATGTGTGTCTTTGACTCCTTGGTTTTATTCATTTGCTGTTTATTATATTTTCCTGGACACGTTTTTATAATTTATTTTCACAATTTAGCCAATATTACCTACAAGATGATCTATATTCCTGGGAACAGAAACAGTGGTTGATGCTTCTGCCTGTTTGTCTCACTATTGGATTTATTAGCCTGTAGATACACTGACACTGGCACATGAGGCCAAGGCCATGTCCCTGGTTTATTGTACTTAAAGCCGATCTGTTATTCAAATGTCATTTATCATAGCGTACGTGAAAGTGTATCTGCTTGAGGTGAGCCATTGAGGTGTTTGGCGCCATCTAAAGGACTTATAAGGAGGCGTCCCTGAGTCTTTACAGGACTGTCCTGCGACACGCCGATAAACAAACCCGAATTAACCCCGCCCACGTTGATCCTCAACACCGGTGAGTCCGAAGAGCTCCTGTTTCTGGAGTCAAGAGGAGATGGAGTTTTATATTTTAACCATGAAAGAACTAAACGTAGTGAATATTTAAGATGGAAAGAAGCCTCGTTATGTGGATTTATGCAAAACTGTCGGCGACCGTTTCAAGGCGGCTGGTTTTCCTCCGGACGCAGAGACGAGTCGACCACAACACAGAGCCGGAGTAAGTTTTTCATCCACTAACTATCGGTGAACTCCATCAGCTCCACTCTCTCACACCGGCCCCGGCTTCATACCTTCTCCCAGAGCTCCCGGGTCCGTGTCGGTGATAAAGACAGACCCAGGACGGGTAAAGGTCACCGTACCTCAGGATGTAGACGATGCACAAAACATTGAGCCCAAAGTGGGAATTCAAAAGAACAAGCCCCGCAATAAGCCACACATTCATGCTTTTAATATTTTCACCGTATTAATGTGTGCGCCTGCGCGGAAAGAGCTTAAATTCGAAAAAGACGAGTTTCCTTGTTTGATCATGTAAACAAGGAATTTGAGTTTCCCGATTTCTCAGTGTCATATAAACACCATATCCCGAAAACTGCCATAACCGGAATATAACGAGTAACCGGGAATTTCGAGCCCTTGTAAACGCACTCAGTCATAAGCCTACTGCTTCAGAATGCTCAAATAAACAATTAAGATTGGACTTCGCGGCTTGACCCTCGCAGGGTGGTTTTCTGCCAGATGGTCAGTATCACCTGACAGGAGGATTCATTGTACATGTTTTTGGTGGCAGCAGAAACTGGAATCTCCAGAGTAAACCTATGCAGACACGAGGAGAACATGCAAACTCCACAGAGAAAAGACCCGTCTGGAAATCGAACCAAGACCTTCTTGCTTTGAAGCACGAGTGCTAACTGCTGCGCCGCTGAGATGCTCATAATACGCACCAAGTGCAATATGATCAGTCCTATTTTTGAAGGGTGTGTCAAGCGTAGGAAGGTGTTTCATTCAGAAGAAATACAAATATACATTTATGTATAAATATGCATTCTAATTGTGCATTTAAAGACTGGCTTTTGTCATAACCAGCCTGTGCTGATGGTAAATAATTTTCAATTCAGTGCAGAACTGTCAGTCCAGAGACAGTTTAAGGCCAAATGAAAACTATCCCACACAAATGAAAGTGTTTGTGGAGTGTCTGCTGAGGAGGGGATGTCCTTCACTCTCTGCTGTTCTGCTCTCACTCCTCAGCTTTCAGCTGCCTCTTCATCAGCGACTAAATGAAGCACGAATCATTTCTAATAATAGGCTCTTAACTGTTCATAAAAGGCTCTTCACCGATCACAGACGTAAGATCTCACTCTCAGCTCATTATGTGCTTCAGAAGAGGGGATTCTGTGGTACTTTTTACTCCAAATATTACTTGAGTAAAGTATGTGGCTGCTCTTTCCACAGTCAGTATGTGACGCTTGAAAATTAACTTTAATGCCTGTTCGCTCCACTCCGCTCCTGGCCGCCTTCAAACAGCAGCGGCATCAATGTCCTCTCCCTCCTCTTCAGTCCTGGTCCTCTTCAGTCCTGGTCCTCTTCGGTCTTCGTCCTCTTCAGTCCTGGTCCTCTTCAGTCCTGGTTCTCTTCAGTCCTGGTCCTCTTCAGTCCTAGTCCTCTTCAGTCTTGAATCTCTTTAGTCCTGGTCCTCTTCAGTCCTGGTCCTCTTCAGTCCTGATCCTCGTCAGTCCTGGTCTTCTTCAGTCCAGGTCCTCTTCAGTCCTGGTCCTCTTCAGTCCTGGTCCTCTTCAGTCCTGGTCTTCTTCAGTCCAGGTCCTCTTCAGTCATGTCCTCTTCAGTCCTGGTCCTCTTTAGTCCTGAACCTCTTCAGTCCTGGCCCTCTTCAGTCTTGGTTCTCTTCAGTCCTGGTCCTCTTCAGTGTTGGTCCTCTTCAGTCCTGGTCCTCTTCAGCCCTAGTCCTCTTCAGTCCTAGTCCTCTTCAGTCCTAGTCCTCTTCAGTCTTGAATCTATTCAGTCCTGGTCCTCTTCAGTCCTAGTCCTCTTCAGTCCTGGTCTTCTTCAGTCCAGGTCCTCTTCAGTCCAGGTCCTCTTCAGTCCAGGTCCTCTTCAGTCCTGATCCTCTTCAGTCCTGGTCCTCTTCAGTCCTGGTTCTCTTCAGTCCTGGTCCTCTTCAGTCCTAGTCCTCTGCAGTGTTGGTTCTCTTCAGTCCTGGTCCTCTTCATTCCTGGTCCTCTTCAGTCCTAGTCCTCTTCAGTCTTGAATCTCTTTAGTCCTGGTCCTCTTCAGTCCTGGTCCTCTTCAGTCCTGATCCTCTTCAGTCCTGGTCTTCTTCAGTCCAGGTCCTCTTCAGTCCTGGTCCTCTTCAGTCCTGGTCTTCTTCAGTCCAGGTCCTCTTCAGTCCTGGTCCTCTTTAGTCCTGAACCTCTTCAGTCCTGGCCCTCTTCAGTCTTGGTTCTCTTCAGTCCTGGTCCTCTTCAGTGTTGGTCCTCTTCAGTCCTGGTCCTCTTCAGTCCTAGTCCTCTTCAGTCTTGAATCTCTTCAGTCCTGGTCTTCTTCAGTCCATGTCTTCTTCAGTCCAGGTCCTCTTCAGTCATGTCCTCTTTAGTCCAGGTCCTCTTCAGGCCTTGTCCAAATTCAGTCCTGGTCCTCTTTAGTCTTGGTTCTCTTCAGTCCTGGTCCTCCTGGTCCTCTTCAGTCCTGGACCTCTTCAGTCCTGATCCTCTTTAGTCCTGTTCCTCTTCAGGCCTTGTCCAAATTCAGTCCTGGTCCTCTTTAGTCTTGGTTCTCTTCAGTCCTGGTCCTCCTGGTCCTCTTCAGTCCTGGTCCTCTTCAGTCCTGGTCCCCTTCAGTCCTGGTTCCCTTCAGTCCTGGTCCTCTTCAGTCCTGGTTCCCTTCAGTCCTGGTTCTCTTCAGTCCTGGTCCTCTTCAGTCCTGGTCCTCCTGGTCCTCTTCAGTCCTGGTTCTCACTGCTGCAGCTCAACAAGTTTAATCAAATAAAAATATTTAAATGAATAAAATAACAAACAGCTATTTAGGCGAGCTGTAAACTCCCGGTCCAGAGGAGATTGCTTTTTTTTTTAAGGTTGTTATTTCTTCCCTCCGGTGTGAAGGAGAAAGGGGAAGAACAAGTCAGGTGAATGAGAGCAATAGAAGCTTAATCGGGTCATGTGATAAACTCCTACAGAGGAAATATCCAGGTTATACAGTATTGTGTGAAATTGTGACATTTTGGTTACAGTAAAGTCTGTGGAGGGTATTCTGTGGTTGCCCTTCCCTTTCCTGTCTGGTAAGATCTGAACTTCATAACTTTATTGGGCCGGACTCTGACAGAGCTGAAAAATAGAGTTGATCTCTATTTTTATCAGGGAGGGATGGAGAGGCGGGTCGGGGACAGAGGCCCCTTAGAGTGGAGGGAAGGATGTGGGATGTTTCTTTATCATTAAAATAGAAACACATTTGCTGTGGAGGCTGGGTCGGAGTGGAACGGGGCGAACATGGAGAATGTGGAATCTGGCGGAATGACTTTTAAACGTTTCTGGAGAGTTTTAGGTCAGAATCATGAGGCCAATTTCCTCTTAAAAGAGTTAGGCCCCAAATTCATGTTGGTGTTTGTGGTGTTTGTGGGGTTACATGGCACTTACATCAGAGTGACTATTGAAAGACAGACACACGCCCCTAAACACCCATATATGGGCATGACAAGTGCGGGACATAAGCCCGAGAAGTGTTTGGTAGTGTTGAGTCGACCAAACAAAATACTCTAAGTAGATATTTACTTGAAACATTTACTTAAAAAAAGTACTTTGTGAACATTATACTGTTCCAGGGTTAAAACAAAAAAACATCTAGAGTCCACATAATGGGACAGATTAAAGTCAGATACACTCTGCAAATGAGGTTCTCACAGATCGTTCTTGAGATAAAGACAGGAAATGAAAGTTCTGATTCATTAAATTCACATATCGACATAACGTGTTTGTCGCTGAACATATTGAGTCACAGTGAACAGAGTCACCAAATGCTTTACTCAAGAAAAGCACAGGGAGGTCATATCTGGCCGGTAGAATCACAAAGTACTGAGTGAGGAGTCTGCTCTAAATGAATGGTCATATTTATGCAGCACTTTCCCACATACTCAGACCACTTTACATCAGCGAACCACTCACCCGCGTATGGAAAAAGGAACATATGAACTTTTTATTGTCTAAGTGGGTTTCACAATCATCTTACAATACTCAGTACTGAACAGTGCTGTGTTCCTGGAAAACTGAGGAATTGAGTTTTCCAGGAACAGCAGCATCTCGTCTTCGTACAGACGCATCTGGACACGTGTTTTTTCATGTGCTGTGGAGCCTTTTGAGGACTCTGACTATGTTTCTGTTTTGGTCCTCACTTGCATTACTCTGGAGCGCATGAGCATATTGATTGTGGGGTAGGCAATTATTTTACTTCAGCCGACTCCTTTTGATGATGTGAGCATGTAAATTAAGAATGTAAGTTGTTGAAAATAAACTACTACTACTACTACTACTACTACTACTACTACTACTACTACTCCTCTGTCTGTATCAATGAGCTCAGTGGGCCAAGCCCCTCCTGTCATTTTTTGAAAAAGAAGAAATTGTATTTGTCATTTCTTATAGTTTATTTTATATCATAACTAATCGCCTAATGCCATTCATGCATAATCACTAGGGCTGGGTATCAATTCCCAAATCGATTAACTTTCATTCTCTTCACAAGGGCCCGATTAAATTCAAGGTTCAGAGTTAAGGATGTCACACCGTACCAATTTGACTTGGTTATGGAAGGCATTCTCAGAAGAACTACAGTTGTGCTCAAAAGTTGATATACCCAGGCAGAATTTTAGATGTGTTGACTATTTTTCAAAGACATAGAGATAACACATTACGTTTGTTTTTTTCACTCATAGTGAGTGGTTGTGTGAAGCCATTTATGGTCAAACCACTGAGTTTGCTTTTTTTAAATGGTGCACTTTTCATCATCGGCATTGTTGATAACAAGTGCTCCATACCTACTGTGAAATATGGAGGTGGTTCACCGATGCCACTGGCTCCAGCAGAATAAAGTAAAGGTCCCGTTAGTGGAGATCTCAGTCTCCTGAGCTCAATATCATTGAACCACTGTGGGGAGAGCTCAAATGTGCAGTCCATGTAAAAACAGCCCAGGAACTCACAGGAACTGGAGGATTTTTGCCAAGAACAATGGGCCGCTTCGCCGTCAGAAAAAATAAAGAACCTCATCCAGAACCACCACAAAAGACTCCAAGCTATTATTGGTGAGCACGAGGAGGCCGGGGAGAGGGTTCTCTGTTCGTTCATCAGGAGGTAAACCGCAGCACAGTTTCACTCACATGTTGTAAATACAGCCCTTTCTCACTGTTTGAGCGTGACAAATGCAGCCACTCACACAACAGCTGCTTGTATCCGTGCACGTGCACATACACGAGCAACCGAGCCACGCTCTGGCCCATTTTTACAACTTGTAAAAATGAGAATATTTCATTGATTGATTAAACTCAGCCCTAATGATCACTGTTGTTTTATGCATCTGTTCACGGTTTTTCCACAAAGAACAGAAAGATGACTGTTTTTTATAAGCCCTGCACTTCCGCACATACACAAACACACAAACATACACAAACACACAAACATACACGAACACACAAACATGAGCATGGCCTTGTCCCGTAGATCGCGCATGGGCCCAGCACACACACACACACACACACATTAGGACTCGATTGGGAGTCCTGGAGCACGTGAAGCATGCTGAAGTCATACAGAGGCTCCTCGTTGGTCATGTTCACTCGTATGCGGCTTCTCCAAACACTGGAGAAACTAGCCAAACACCGGGGGATTACACGGACAGTCTTTGGTGTGTTGCCTCTCCAAATGGAACTCTGTCATTAGCACCATTTCCACCCAGGCTTCTGCAGGTGGCAGCTCTCGCGAGGTTTTGGCCAGGACACTACCGTATTTGACTGTTCTCGGAGCTTGGTTGAGATGGTGGGACAGCTTATCAAATCCAAAACTTGACCGGTATGGTTCAGAGGGTTACAGGATCGCCCCCAAATAAATGGTTTAGATCATTTTAAACACTTTGGGCCAGATCTGCCTCCTGGCACAAGGACATCAGCGGCCGAGGTAAGGATTTGATGTTGCGCACGTACATCCTCGTGCTAGTGCTTTCGGTGGTCGCCTGAGGGCGTGGCTTGGGGAGAAGGCGGGTCAGCGGAGGCGTGTGCTTACAAGCAGCACGGACTTTAACACGCGCTCAGTGAGAGCTGAGAAGATCAGTGGAGCTCCTCCATTAAGGACATGTACTCCACCCATCTCACCCACTGCGCACCATCACACATGCTCTTCAAGGTCACGCCTTCTGGGAGGAGACGGCCAAATCCACCAGGCTATCAGGAAGTTGAACTCCCTCCTCCCTCCATCTGAACCAGGCCAAAGCACAAACAGGGCAAAGCAAACTTACTGTACATTCATTCATCCATCTTAGGATCCTGCAACTGTAACGCAACTGTTCCAATAAGTTACAGTTTGCTGCATAACTCTGCAACTTCTCCACAGCCATTGTGACGGTTTCTGATGGGGCTCATAAACCCGTGTGGGTCATGTTTTTAAAGCATGGCCCTTTGATCACAGCGGGACGGTGGCATAGTCTCTCTGCTGTCAGGACTGGTCACTTCACAGTGGGATAGATACAGCTGTCTGTCGTGCAGTGTGAAAGGATGGAAATGCAAATCAAAGTTGTGAGTCGGCAGCACAATAGAGTTTTGGAGAAATCCGCCAAGCTGAGGGAGAAGGCGAAAGGGAGAGAGCGGGCGCTCTGTGCGGGCGCTCAGCACGTAACACATTCAGCAGCACGAGGCTGGGCTCATTCTGTCTGTAATAAAACCAGATACTCCAGTCCATGATTTCCAAGGCGACTTCCATCAGAGTTTTACGAGCTTATAGGCGAGTCAAGAGGGACATTTTGCTCTGTGGCCCAGTAGCAAATGCGTCACAGCCCGGGACCGGTCCCTGGACTGGTGGTTGGGGACCACTGTTAGATAACATGTGCTGCCTCGTGCAAGTGAAGGTTCTGCAGGACAAACTACAAACTATTTGTTTCACTGACTCTCTGAGAGAGAGAGAGAAGGAGCGCGGGGCAAGTTCCATGAAACGTTTCCAAGACAGCATGTTTTCTTTGTTCCATTACTCTAAAGGGCCTACTGTATCACGCTATTTTAGCCATTTGGAAGAAGAAGAACTGCAGCATTAGCAGTAGTAGAATTCTAATGATCGCAGCGATAAGTGAAGTTGTATAAGGAGTTGACATATGCAACACAGCTTCATGGTTCACACACATTATCGTGACTATTTAGCACGCATTTAGATTTACGTACAGCTCTAGCCTCTCTATCGGGTATTTTTATTGTGGAAATCATGCTGGTTATAAGAGTTAATCCACTTTGGTACTGGCCAAGGTCTGCCAAGCATCCATCCGTGAAGTGTCGGTCACAGACAAACATATTTTTGGCTGGTTCGTTGCAGGATCCTGGAGATCCTGGAGACAACTTCAGCGTTAAAATGACTGTTCGGACGCTAAGGGGGTGTTTGTTTACTCTGCCGGGTTCTTTCTTTCTTTTTTTCTTACCAACAGAAATAATGAAAAAGCTGTTTTACAAATTTTAAAAAATCAGGCCGTAAGGCATTACATTACAGATGTCGGGCACTTCCTGGTTTTTCAAGCTTACGGAGTCCAGGTAAACTGGCCATAAGTCAGTGGTTTACCAGGAGAGGGCGGAGCAGGACTCAGGAGGATTACTCAGACACGTGTGAATGAAGCCAGACACCACTCTTTTGCATGATGTAGGACCTTTAAGATGAAGTTGAAGTGTGGTCCCGAAGGGAAGAACCATGCGCGCTTCAACTCTGGATTTTTATTGGACCTCTGGATTTAGTTTTGTCTTTTTCATGAAAAGAATTTCTAATTGTATGTGTCAATTTTGACCGTAATAATATTGTAAAGCTGTACGTTAGTGCATGAGCCTTAATGCCATGTTGTGTTTCTCCAACAGTTACACAGTTCTCAACTACTTCACTGACTACTTCTCTGACTGGTGTAAGTATGTGGGCTCTACTCTCAGTGTCATCTGCTCACTTCAGGAGTCTGAGAGGAGTGAGTCATTCGTCGAACCCTCCACTCTCCACGTCCCAATCCCTCTGATAATTCACCAGGAACGCAGCTCCCCCCCCATCCCCCCCATCCCCCACAACGCAGCGTATAATCCGCAACAACAACTGCTGGCCTGCTGGATCTGATTCAGTATGCAACAAAATGCTCTCTGTGTCGAATGCTCGGTTGTGCACATGTAGCTCCTCTGTCCCGGCGGGCTTCGGTCGGGGGGTTTCCACGAGACACGGGAATGGGACAAAGAAATGTAGAGGCATCGATGTGAAACTTTTACTGGATTATTAAACCTGCACATTAAAGGACAAAATCAGAATGAAGGGTAGAGCCTGTTTTAAATGTGGGTCATTCCGTGTGGTTTCACCCACAGCCTCCCAGGTGACCCTCTTAGATTTGGATGAAACCTTTTTTTTTTTTAGTTCCTCTACATGTGTAATGAACACATGCACAGTGATTTGCTCTTACTCCCAATAGTTTTATTTTTTATAGACAATTTACAAAACAGGAAGTTGTAACCACCTTTTCTTTTGGAGCACTTTTAAAGAGCTGTAGCTCAGCAATGGAATCACAGACAAAACTTAGTACAAAACTAAACATTTCAGATATTTTCTTCCCAAAATGTGAGGGTCACTAGAAAAGAAGTGTATTGAGTGATCATCTTCATATTCTGGGTTTTAGTTTGTGAGGATATGACCTTGCTGCAGTAGAAGCAGGATGTGGCTCGGATAAAGGGTCACAAAGATCGGTCCTACTCAGAAAAGCTCAAAAATAGCCCTCTATTTTATGAAGGATTTGACCACGTAGTCAAACTACTGAGGCACTTCATCTTTTCTTTCACAGATAGAAACCATATCAGTCAGTCTGTAGCCAGAACAGTTTTATCTATCTGAAATGGCTTCATGGTTAAAAAAAAAAAAACTTTTTACATACGAATG
This sequence comes from Proterorhinus semilunaris, assembly GCA_021464625.1. NCBI lineage: Eukaryota > Metazoa > Chordata > Actinopteri > Gobiiformes > Gobiidae > Proterorhinus > Proterorhinus semilunaris. The sequence continues at coordinate 30,676,591 of CM038360.1, read as the reverse complement.
CTACTCGTTTTTTTATTTTTTTTTGGGGGGGGGAACAAGTGCATCTCTAACCATATATTTAATGTTAAAATAAAAAAGACAAAGAAATGTATATTTATGTACACAGACCAATAGAGTTCGGGAAATTCCACAGTTACCATGGAGATGCACCATCTTTGGAGCTGTTGTCCTACATTTCCATTGACTAACATTAGCTAACAACAGTATAAAAAGGGGAGAAAAAAAAAAGTGGAACAACTCCGTTAGCTGCTGAGTTACTTTAATGTGAACAATAACTCCAGTATTTGAACTTGTAAAATCTCCATTAGTTTACAATTGCATAACGCTTAACGATAAGACATCACATTCCCGAACTCTATACGAACAGAACATTTTAGTTTGACATGTATGTATTTACATTTGTTTACCTCAAAAACGCTGTAGATTCGTCTTTCAGTTTGAATTCTCACTGGCTTCATTATACTATCTTAAAGGAATATTCAATGCAAACATATTTCTTGAGATTACACATTTTTGTACATTTTTGTTATTTTTTTTCAACTCCTCCTTCTGCAGCCTGTCCCGTCTGCCAGTACGGTGGGTCTTCATAGGTACGTCCACAGCACAGGTCTTGGTGGTTTTCTGGGGCCAGGAATTTTTTTTTTCTCTTTCTTGTTTAATGAAGTTTACAAATTCAGTGCCTCTGGAAAGCACATTTTGTCATGTTTACAACCCTAAACGTAAAGATTTTTTTTTTTTTTACTGAAAGTTCACACACAAGTAACAGACAACTGTGAAGTGAAAGCAAAATGATTCATGATTCTTTTATTTTTCTAAAAATAGAAAAGTGAAAAGTGGGGCGTGCATAAGTATTCATACAGCATGACTTAATACTTTGTGGAACCCCCTTTTTCTGCAATAACAGCAGCAAGTCTTCTGGGGTTTGACTCTACAAGGTTTGCACATGTAGAGACTGACATTTTAGCCCATTCCAATTTAATGCACTCAGAAAATGCTGTATGAATACTTATGCACGCCCCACTTTTCACTTTTCTATTTTTTGAAAAATAACAGAATCATGTATCATTTTGCTTTCACTTCACAGTTGTCTGTTACTTGTGTAGCCTCAGATTTAAAAAAAAGTCTACTTCAGTGATGGAGCTGTTTGCCAATATAAAATCTACAAGAACTTTGCCAGTTTGTGCCACCATCATCAGCAGCACTTCTTTGCCCCTGCCATGGTGAGAGTCCCTGTGATGGGACTGATGGAACTGTGAACCGTCATGTAGCCAGAGCAGGTCTGCAGGCAAATATTGGGAATCAGAGTCTCACTGCAGAGGACATGTTGAAATGAAGACCCACCATACTGGCAGACGGGACAGGCTGCAGAAGGAGGAGTTTAAAAAAAGAACAGAAATGTTCAAAAATGTGTAATCTCAAGAAATATGTTTGCATTAAATATTCCTTTAAGATAGTTTAATGAAGCCAGTGAGAATTCAAACTGAAAGACGAATCTGCAGCGGTTTTGAGGTAAACAAATGTATCTACAGTGAGGAAAATAAGTATTTGAACACCCTGCTATTTTGCAAGTTCTCCCACTTAGAAATCATGGAGGGGTCTGAAATTGTCATCGTAGGTGCATGTCCACTGTGAGAGACATAATCTAAAAAAAAAAATATTTATTTGTATGATACAGCTGCAAATAAGTATTTGAACACCTGAGAAAATCAATGTTAATATTTGGTACAGTAGCCTTTGTTTGCAATTACAGAGGTCAAACGTTTCCTGTAGTTTTTCACCAGGTTTGCACACACTGCAGGAGGGATTTTGGCCCACTCCTCCACACAGATCTTCTCTAGATCAGTCAGGTTTCTGGGCTGGAGTTTGAGCTCCCTCCAAAGATTCTCTATTGGGTTTAGGTCTGGAGACTGGCTAGGCCACGCCAGAACCTTGATATGCTTCTTACAGAGCCACTCCTTGGTTATCCTGGCTGTGTGCTTCGGGTCATTGTCATGTTGGAAGACCCAGCCTCGACCCATCTTCAATGCTCTAACTGAGGGAAGGAGGTTGTTCCCCAAAATCTCACAATACATGGCCCCGGTCATCCTCTCCTTAATACAGTGCAGTCGCCCTGTCCCATGTGCAGAAAAACACCCCCAAAGCATGATGCTACCACCCCCATGCTTCACAGTAGGGATGGTGTTCTTGGGATGGTACTCATCACTCTTCTTCCTCCAAACTCGTTTAGTGGAATTATGACAAACGTTCCATTTTGGTCTCATCTGACCACATGACTTTCTCCCATGACTCCTCTGGATCATCCAAATGGTCATTGGCAAACTTAAGACGGGCCTTGACATGTGCTGGTTTAAGCATAAACTTTGTGTGTGTGTGTTTTTTTAACAATGGATATATGGTTATGAATGCACTGACAAATGCAACAACAAAAAAGTAGCATTAAAAATATGTTTTAACTAGAATTCATTTGAGCTAGGTAAAACAATTTCCGGCTACAGACTGACTGGCCTTTTATCTGTGAAACAAAAGTTGAAGTGCCTCAGTAGTTGAGTACGTGTGCATCCCGCCTTTGCTCCGCCTGATCCCGTCAGACCTGGGAAGCTAAGCAGGAAGGGCCTGGTCAGTATTTGGATGGGAGACCGATTGGGAGCACCAGGAAGCCTGAGTGAGAGAGTGAGTGGTTGGTGGTGATCGGAGGGGCCGATGGCACAGACTGGTTGCCTCGCTTCCGGCAGTCTACCCCAGGGCACCGATGCATTATTATTATTATTATTATAAATCCTGCATAAACTAGACGGCCATTTTTGAGCTTTTCTGAGTAGGACCCATCTTTGTGAAGCTATAACTCAAAGACTCTTTATCCGTTCGACATTCTGCTTCTATTGCAGCAAGGTCATATCCTCATAAACTAAAACCCAGAATATGAAGATGATCACTCAATACACTTCTTTTCTAGAGCCTCTGACGTTTTGAGGGAAAAACATTTGAAATTCAAAAATTGTCATTTTTAGAAGCCTATAAATCCAAAGGTTTACAATGTAGCACTTTTCCGATGATTGTTCCTGGAACTATGTTTAGTAGACATGGCACATACCGTATTGTAGCCCTGTAAGTGACTCCATTACTGAGCCACAGCTCTTTAAAAGTGCTCACAAACGCAAAAATCACCAGAGAGCAGACAAGGTGGTTTTGTAAATGGTCTAAAAAGAAACTATTGGGACTTGTTCATTACACATGTGAAGGAACTAAAAAAAAAGTTTCATCAATATCTGAGAGGGTCACCAGAGAAGATTCTGAGAATGTGGGTGTTTTGGCACAGAATGACCCATGTTTGGGTTGATTTTTATATGTTATTTTGTTCTGTTTTTTTAGGGGCGAGTGGAGTTATACGAGCATTAAACTCACCAGTGTTAGTTTGAAAAAGTAATCTACTGATTTTCCTTTGGATAGTCTTGTATGAGTGGATGTGTTGTGTTTGTATGAGTTATGTGTGTCGCGGCGGGCGTCAGTCTGCCGCGCTCGCAAGGAGCGGAACCAATCACTTAATCAGCGGCGTGCGGCCGGACTGGTTTAAGCAACGCATTTCCGCTCAAGTGAAAAACCAAAACAAACCGGTGAGGAGAGAGGCATCTGAGTTACGCAGGAGATCGTGTGAGGGAAAGAGTTGGACAGAACGGGGACTCGCAACGCAACTACTGGGGGACTGCCGGTAAGAGGGAGGAGTTGGACAGCTGGACTGGGCCAGTATGGTATATCAGCCACCTGATCGCACCAAACCCCCACTCGGTCACCACGCCAGTTCGCCTGGTGTGGAATAGCAGTCAAAACTTCAGGGGCCAAAGCCTAAATGACCGGCTGATCAAGGGCCCAGATGTCCTTAACAACATCCGTGCTGTCCTCCTACAATTTCGAAAGGGTGTCTTTGCTGCTCTTGGAGATATCAAAAAGATGTATAATTCGGTGTGGCTCGAGGAGGAAGAAGTCCATCTTCATCGGTTCCTTTGGAGGGACTCTGAGGCTGAGGATGTAGAAGAATACGCGATCACAAGGGTTAACATCGGCGACAAACCTGCAGGCTGCATCGCGCAGGTAGCCATGCGTGAGACAGCAAATTTACCAGCATTTGCCCACCTTGGTGAAGAGCGGCGTGTGCTGGAACAAGATGCATATGTCGACGACATCCTCACCTCCCACAACGACCTGAGCCGGCTCAAGGTTATAACGGCCAATGTCGAGCGGATTTTAAAAGCTGGCGGATTCCATATGAAGCCGTGGGTTTACTCAGGCCAAAGTGGGAGGCCAAAATGTGAGGAGGAAAAGCGGAAAGGGACCTCGACAATGGTCCTCCCAAATCAACTCTCGGAGGACGATAATAAAGCGCTTGGCCTTGGATATGATTCAGAAGATGACAAGCTTCATTTAATGGTGGCCGTGAACTTTTCCAAAAAGAAAAGGAAGATGAGGTTGGGGGAGAACTTGTCAAAAGAGAGCGTAAGGGCACAGGCCCCAAACCCACTCACCCGAAGAGAGCTTTTAAGTCAGGTCTCTGGGCTGTATGATCCCCTCGGCCTTGCGACACCGGTCAAGCAAAAAGGGGCCATCTTGGTGAGAAGAGCCTTTCAGGAAGCAAAGGTGGAGTACAGCTCAACGGGGGACACATGGGATGTCCCTTTATCTGAGGGCCTTCGGGAAGACGCCATGTGTCTGCTGGAAGACTATGCAGAACTCAGCCAGTTGAGATTCATCAGGTCCCTGACACCTCCTGATTCAAGTGCTGAGCCCTGTGGCATCACATTCTCTGATGGCAGTGAGTGTTCGTATGGTGCTGTGCTGTACCTCCGTTGGGAAAGTCGTCATGGCGTGACTGTACGGTTCGTGGAGTCCAAGGCCAAGCTGACACCGTTGGAGCACAAAGGGGATGCTGTGAAAGCGGAGGTATGCGGAGCTGTCTACGCTGCCCGGTTGAAAAAGTACTTCCAGAAGCACTGTAGGATTCCTGTGGAGAGATGGCGTCACTTGGTTGATAGCCAGACAGTCCTTGGGGCAATACAACGGGAGAGCTATGGCTATCAAACGTTCTTCGCCAATAGGATAGGGGAAATTCAAAGCGGCACAAGTGTTCAAGATTGGTGGTGGATCCCTGGGGCGCTTAACATTGCGGACATTATTTCAAGGGGAGCAGGGCCTAGGGACTTGGATGAAGGCTCCGAGTGGCAGGCAGGGCCCAAGTTCTTAAGCCTCCCAGAGAATGAGTGGCCGGTAAAGTCGGCTAATGATGTTGCTGTTGCAGCAAGAGAAAACATCGTGCGGATCCAGAAAAAGTCTTTGTTGCCGCTCTAACCCGGTCTAGAGCAAGGGAAAAGGCAGAGGAGAATCCAGTTTTGGTCCAGACAAGCATGCGGAGGCCTCCGGCTGGGGGCGCAGCTGCAAAACTGTTGGATGTTAAGCGGTTTAGCAAACTGGCAAAACTACTGAACTCGGTGGCGCTAGTCTGGAGAGTGGCGAAGAGGTTCTTGCGTGCCAAGGCAAGTGGAAGACCAAAGTGGGAGGCAATCCAGTCGGCCGGTGTTGTTACTGTGACCGAGAGAGAGGATGCCTTCCGGGATCTCTGCATTGCGGCTCAAGAAGGGGCAATGTTCTCCAGCACCACAACTGATCGGCTGGTTGTGTACAAGGACGAGGCAAGTGGACTAATGGTATGTGGTGGCAGAGTCCAACACTTTAAGGAGGACTGTGTGGCTGTTCCGCTGATCCCACTCGGTGCCTGGCTGGGTACTCTGTTAGCTCGTCAAAGTCATGAAGAAGGTCATGAAGGTGTTGCTGGAACATTGTTGAAGATGCGGCAGAAAGCTTGGATTGTTCAAGGGAGAAGGTTGGCGCAAAAGGCTGTGAACCAGTGCATCCTCTGCAGGAAGGCGAGAGCTCAGGTGTGCCAACAAGTAATGGGTGATCTACCAATTGAGAGAACAAGACCTGCTTTGCCTTTCCAGTTTACGTCCGTGGACATGTTTGGACCATACCTGGTGAGAGATGATGTCAAGAAACGGGTGTCCGTGAAGGCTTGGGGGGTTGTGTTCTGCTGCATGGCGAGTAGAGCCATCCATGTTGAGTTGGTTAGCGGTATGTCCACAGAGAGCTTCTTAATGGCCTATCAAAGATTTGTTGCAACAAGGGGGCACCCTCAAAAAATTTGGTCTGACCCTGGGACCAATTTCATTGGAGCAAGAACTGTGTTGGCGGAGCTGTATGCGTTCCTGCAGAGTCAGGACACAGAAAGTCTTGAAAGCTACGCTGTGCGGAATGGGACGACCTGGACATGGAAAGTGCTCCCTGCAGATTCACCACATCGAAATGGAGCTGCTGAAGCTGCTGTACGAGTCGTGAAGAGGGCTTTGCAGAGGTTGGGCAAGTCGACAAACCTTACGTTCTGCGAGTTCCTCACAGCACTTCAATTGGCAGGAAACCTGGCAAATGAGCGGCCTATTGATGCGAGGGTCCAGAGTCGGGAGGATCGCATTCAGTATGTGACGCCAAATGCACTCCTCCAGGGACGAGCGTCTCAAGATGGCGACTTCAAGTCTATGGATTTTAACAGCTATCCCTACAGGCGCCTTCAAGAGATTCGAGCCCAAGTCAGTAGCTTTTGGAAAGCTTGGTCACAGCTTGCCGGCCCAAACCTATTCATCCGGCCCAAGTGGCATACCACTGAAAGAAATGTTGCTGTGGGGGATGTGGTTTGGCTTTGTGATCAAAATGCTCTGCGGGGTCAGTTCAAGCTTGGTAGGGTAGTCGGGGTGGCTCCTGATCCCAAGGGTGTTGTAAGGGATGTCGAGATCTTAGTCACGTCGGGCCACTGTGTTCCAGCCCAGGGGCCAAAGCCAACTGTCAAGTCAGTGTCCAGTAGCCAGAAGAGGAGTCCCATTGGAGTGGTATTGCACAGAGATGTGAGGCGCCTGGTAGTCCTGTTGCCTGTGGAGGAGCAAGCTCATGGCATGGCATAGCGTCAGAGCTCACCGGAGAGTGCTGCGACCTTTCTTGTGGACCAACAAAAGCTCGAGTGGGAGGTGTCGCGGCGGGCGTCAGTCTGCCGCGCTCGCAAAGAGCGGAACCAATCACTTAATCAGCGGCGTGCGGCCGGACTGGTTTAAGCAACGCATTTCCGCTCAAGTGAAAAACCAAAACAAACCGGTGAGAAGAGAGGCATCTGAGTTACGCAGGAGATCGTGTGAGGGAAAGAGTTGGACAGAACGGGGACTCGCAACGCAACTACTGGGGGACTGCCGGTAAGAGGCAATGTTTGTGTGTTTGTAGCGATGTGCGCATCATGCGCTCAAAGGGGCACCGGCGCTGGTGTGTTTAGGGTTTCGTCTCACAGGTGAAATGTGAACGTCAGAGACTTTCATTGACCAGTTTAATTCCATATATTTGTTAAGTTTATCATAAATGGGAAACGTATTTCAACTATTTTTCCAGCAACTGAATCATGATTTTGAGAGTAACTAATAGAGATCAAATGCGTTTTATTCAAGAATGTTAAATATATTTAAAAATATAAATGTTTGTATAGTGTGATAATATTTTGCTAAAGTTTATAAACACTAACCTAGTTGGACATTTTTTATCTGTGAAGTTGTTTAGTGTACCTACCTGTCCTTATACTGGGTTTCTTTTGTGTGCACTGTTTGAAGGTTTTCACCTGATGAAAGTAAAAATAAAAGGAAGAAGAAATTCCAAAGAAACTTGAGTGGAGTCGTTTTAATACCCAGTAGTGAGCCCTTTCCCTATCAAGTCAGGGGACTGTCTAATTGTAGATTGACTTGACAATGTGTTATATATGTTTTAGTTTTATTTCAGTGTTATGTTGTTTTCTGAGCTGATACAGTAACATGAGCACATGGCTTTGGGTGCATAACATCTGGTCTTCACATCTGGGCCATAGAGCTGCTCAATAATGGAAACATTAATAATAACAATAATAATACATAACACATTTTTCTAGAATATGTTTTTCCTTTGCCGTTTATTTGTATGTTAATTGTCTTGAAATTCTAAATGGATTACAGCACAGCCCTTAGAGGTTTATTTATTGGTTTATTTGGTCAGGACAGTGCATGTTAATGAACATACATGGGTCTCATGCATGTAAACAAGCCACACCGGATTGTAGCCTTGGGCTAATTTGCATCCGTCGTCCTCCATGCACACTCTCAAACACACTCTCATTCATCCTGGCCTATAGGTCATTCTTCTTCTTCCATATACAGTGTGTTTAATGTCTCTGTAGAACACATGTACAGATGGTCGTTGAACACATTCATTATAAATAAGCATACAAAAGTAAAAAAGAAAAAAGAGTCATGTTAAAGTCAGGCTGCTGACTCAAGTCAATCGGAAAAAAGGTTTTGTAAAACAAAATACTTCACAGTAGTAAAACAAAGTCTGGTTAGCTGCCTGACTCACACATGACTTACGCTTCTACTTTGGGGCGGGTGACGGGTCAGAGAACAAGAGCCAAAATGGCTCAGTGAGGTCTAGAGGCAGATCAGGTAGATTTGATCCGAATGAACCACATGTTCATGCCTGTCCTTATGGAGTTTTTTGAATGATGTTCTTCTCATTTGTAGTAGTTTCTTGCAATGTAAATGCAGAAACATGGGTCAGATAAATGAGGAGGAATGCTCTGCAGTGAACTCAGATGTGTGTGTACTCCCAGACTGCTGTGCTGTGTGAGCAATACCCAGAGTAAGTCAGGCAGCTGGCCAGGCTAATACAAACACCAGAGGCCTCAGACCGCTTTGTCCATCAGCGCTTACTAAACAGTAAATATGCTAGAAATGCGGATACGATGCATTTCTAGCAAGTGTCAGACATAAATACAGATACAGTGCATCTCATTGTCGGAGAACTTACAGGGATACATTCGCTTCCAGCAGGTCCTGCTCCTTCCTTCAGGGCTCACCATGACTACATCCTATTTTTGACATACAGCGAGAATTTAAAACTAACTTGTCTTCAGCTTTAAACCATGTTCTCCACCTCTTCTCGGTTTTGACAGTCCAGACATCTAATCATTCCAGTCCAATCTCTTCTTCCTAAGGACATTGTTTTCTTCACCAGTCCCGTGCCTTGGTCGAGGAAAGATCCTAGGCCTTGAGGAAGAAAGAGAAGTTCTTGTGGTTTCTGAAGCGCCGCACTCTTCCCCGGATCATCTTATTCTTGGTCCCTAGACACAGAGAAGAGAGAGTTATGGAGTTTCTTGTTGGTCAGTCAGACTCCTCAGCAGTCACTGGTCAAAGGGCGCAGTAACAGAACTGGCCAACAGAGTGCAGCGCTTCAATGTTGGGTAGACACACAGAAGTGGTCTAACCTAAAACCAAAAACATGACCCTATACAATGAAGCTGTCTGAACTTATATTAAAGCCTGATTTCACCTACTAATCCATATCCCCAGGCCATCACTTTGACCAATGAGACAAACTTCCCTGTGAATCAGGTCCAATCAGAGGGAAAGGGGAGGGAGCTTGATTGTTCACCTTTGCAAAACAGGAGTGGCTTCATGGTCCAGGACCATGAATTTGATTACTATCAAATTTCACTCTCACTCTCTCCTCACTTTGCAATCTTGCAGACTATCACTTTAAGTCCAACATATGACTGAGGCGAGACAAAAAGCTGCCTCCATTATTTGAATGCTGTCGGAATTCAGACGTAGCTGAAAACAGGCGGGGCACTTCTGCGGTCAAGGAACGGTCTTTTCATTTTATAGAGGTTATGCAGATGATTTCAAAGCAAATGATGCTAAATGAAGTGCCACTACTCCCACAGACAGACCTGGCTGGCAGACGTCCATGCAGCTCTGGCGGGACACAAAGTTGTTGCTGCTGCCCCCGCAGCCCGAGTACTTGAACTCCTCACACATGCGGGACGCTGGGTTGTAGTAGAAGCGCGGGATAGAGGCAGAGCAGCTGCCTCTATCCAGGGAATCCAGACACAGCACGGGGACAGCTGCAGGGACAGGACACAGCGTCAGGATAGGACATCAGACTGAGACATCAGACTGAGACATCAGACCAAGACATAAGACTGAGACATATGACCGAGACATCAGACCAAGACATATGACTGAGACATCAGACCAAGACATATGACTGAGACATAAGACTGAGACATATGACTGAGACATCAGACTGAGACATATGACTGAGACATATGACTGAGACATCAGACCAAGACATATGACTGAGACATAAGACTGAGACATATGACTGAGACATCAGACTGAGACATATGACTGAGACATAAGACTGAGACATCAGACTGAGACATATGACTGAGACATAAGACTGAGACATCAGACTGCACTGGGCTACTCACTCTTCCTGGGTCTGTGTGTAAGAACTCACCCTTCCTGGGGCTGCAGTAGTCTATGTTCAAGTACTCACTCTTCTTGGGGCTAACAGTAGTCTGTGTGTAAGTACTCACTCTTCCTGGGGCAGCAGTAGTCTGTGTGTAAGTACTCACTCTTCCTGGGGCAGCAGTAGTCTGTGTGTAAGTACTCACTCTTCCTGGGGCTAACAGTAGTCTGTGTGTAAGTACTCACTCTTCCTGGGGCTGCAGTAGTCTATGTTCAAGTACTCACTCTTCTTGGGGCTAACAGTAGTCTGTGTGTAAGTACTCACTCTTCCTGGGGCTAACAGTAGTCTGTGTGTAAGTACTCACTCTTCCTGGGGCTGCAGTAGTCTATGTTCAAGTACTCACTCTTCCTTGGGCTGCAGTAGTCTATGTGTAAGTACTTACTCTTCCTGGGACTGCAGTAGTATGTGTGTAAGTAATCACTCTTCCTGGGGCTGCAGTAGTCTATGTTCAAGTACTCACTCTTCTTGGGGCTAACAGTAGTCTGTGTGTAAGTACTCACTCTTCCTGGGGCTAACAGTAGTCTGTGTGTAAGTACTCACTCTTCCTGGGGCTGCAGTAGTCTATGTTCAAGTACTCACTCTTCCTTGGGCTGCAGTAGTCTATGTGTAAGTACTTACTCTTCCTGGGACTGCAGTAGTATGTGTGTAAGTACTCACTCTTCCTGGGGCTACAGTAGTATGTGTGTAAGTAATCACTCTTCCTGGGGCTGCAGTAGTCTATGTTCAAGTACTCACTCTTCCTTGGGCTGCAGTAGTCTATGTGTAAGTACTTACTCTTCCTGGGACTGCAGTAGTATGTGTGTAAGTACTCACTCTTCCTGGGGCTGCAGTTGTCTGTGTGTAAGTACTCACTCTTTCTGGGGCTAACAGTAGTCTGTGTGTAAGTACTTACTCTTTCTGGGGCTGCAGTAGTATGTGTGTAAGTACTCACTCTTCCTGGGGCTGCAGTTGTCTGTGTGTAAGTACTCACTCTTCCTGGGGCTGCAGTAGTCTGTGTGTAAGTACTTACTCTTTCTGGGGCTGCAGTAGTATGTGTGTAAGTACTCACTCTTCCTGGGGCTACAGTAGTATGTGTGTAAGTACTCACTCTTCCTGGGGCTACAGTAGTATGTGTGTAAGTAATCACTCTTCCTGGGGCTGCAGTAGTCTGTGTGTAAGTACTCACTCTTCCTGGGGCTACAGTAGTATGTGTGTAAGTACTTACTCTTCCTGGGGCTACAGTAGTATGTGTGTAAGTACTCACTCGTCCTGGGGCTGCAGTTGTCTGTGTGTAAGTACTCACTCTTCCTGGGGCTACAGTAGTATGTGTGTAAGTACTCACTCTTCCTGGGGCTGCAGTAGTCCGTGCAGGAGGCCATGTTGGTGAAGCGGTTGGCGTTGCCATGGCAGCCGCCATAGTAAAAGGGCTCACACTGCAGAGAGCTCATGTTGAAGAAGTATCTCCTCAGCAGTGATCGACATGGGCCCTGGTCCTGGGACGGACGGCACACAGGCGGCACCTCTGAGACACACACACATCAGACACAAGACCCACCAGCCCTTCATTTACTGATGGGATACATTGTATTATATTTGTGTTTAGATTATATCCTTAAAGTCAGAGGTTTCCCTAGTGGGGTCTGGGGCCTCACAGGCACAACGGGGGGCCCAAATCTTGTTGTTGTTGTAAAAGAAAAAACATTATTATGGGGGGCCTAGGGAGATTTTCAGATGTAATGTAATGTCCCGGACTTTTGGAATGGCTGCTTTAAATATAGCCCCTTATTCCGCCCCGCCCGTCCCTTTGTCGTCCTCTCGGGATGTTGAATGTTGTGTCTGTGTCTTTGCTCCTCGGATGCGACAGCTTGTCTGTGACGTCACCCAGAAATCCATCTACACTTCCTTTGTGTGGACATGTCCGGTAGAGCGTGAAGTAAGAACGAGGGAAAATGTTTGCCGCTGAAATCTGATGTTTAGCAGATTGATTTGTGTAAAAACAAACAAGTCGACGCTGCACGATTTCTGTGCGCCCTAAAATCAGCTTTGTATTCATGTAGTAACTGATCCTCTCGACTTCTCCAGTCCTATGTAAACTTATACAGGGCACTACACTGTAAAATGTAAAATTGTTTCAACTCAAAAAACTAAGTCCAAGGGCTGCCAAGAAATTTTATGTGTAACCAATAACCAGTTTACAATGTAATCGATTTAAAATTTCAGATTCACCTCTTTAGTTGAATTGTATTCTCAGGTTGACACAACTGATTTAATTTGTAACTGACGTTTTTCATTTCAGACAACTAGAAACAGTTATATTTCTAGTTGTCTGAAATGAAAAACGTCAGTTACAAATTAAATCAGTTGTGATTGATTTAATTTGTTTAATTTGTAAACGTAATTTGTCTGACGTTTACAAATTAAACGTCAGATTTAATTTGTAACTGACGTTTTTCATTTCAGACAACTAGAAACAGTTATATTTCTAGTTGTCTGAAATGAAAAACAATGTAAAATCGACATTTACATTGTAAACTGGTTATTGGTTACACATAACATTTCTTGGCAGCCCTTGGATTTAGTTTTTTGAGTTGAAACAATTTTACATTTTACAGTGTATTCATGGCAGCTCCGGGTTCGGGCTGCAGAGCCGTTTTTTTCTATACGCAAACTACGCAAGGTGCGTAGGCCCCCGCAGCCGCAAGGGCCCCTGCATCTCAGTCAAACTACGGTGTTGTTTCACTGCTTAATCAACGCGTTGTTACGGGGACAGGCTCTCACTCATTCTCCACCCACTTTGCCACATATAACACCAAAACGCAGCAGTCTGAAGCGGACGACCAGGAGAGACCGACCGCCTTTGAAGTTGACTGTTTTTGATAAGTTCGCTCTATTTGGATTCGTCTTATAAATCATCCAGAAAGATAAAGTTGCTGAAGTTTTAAAATCAGCCCAAAAAACCGCAGCACAACATTTTCCCCGCAACGGCACATTTAAAGTAGCCCAATTGTGCGGGAAAACCGCGGACCTGGCAACTCTGAAGAGGAGTTGAATCCTCACGGTTCTCAAGGGCACAGTTACTTACAGTAACTCTGGTTCTCTGAATGTGCACAGTCAAAAACGAATTGAGCTACTCACGGGCTAATTCTCAGTGGTGAGAGAAATAACCGTCAGGAGCAGGTTTCAGTTAGTTTTAAATCAGCGGTTCTCAAACTGTGGGCCAGGGACCAGAGATGAGAGAATGTTACCATTTGCCATTTATCATTTTAAAAAGTCGGGGAAATGGACCAGTAGTCGTCCTAAACCCAGTCTGACAGTGGCTTAGTGGTTAGTGGTTCTCACACAGAGGTGCAGGGCCTGAAATGAGGTCATTATGTTCCACCTCTGCCCTGCTGCACAGTGGAACTGTTTTTGACCGTAAATGGGTTCACTCTTTGTCGAATAGCCATGGGATGTGTAGGGACTGTAGGGCCCCGGGTCGGATTTTTGCTTAGGGCCCCAGGAGGGGCCAGCACCGGCTGTGACGGGCTGAGCTCAGATGGCTACTGTCCTGGACTTTCCACTTCTCTGCGTTCATCGTGTCAACTGTTTCACTTCTTATTTTAAATCACATGCAAATAGGAAAACACAAATGTGCAAAACGGGCCACAGTCTATTATTCAAATATAGAGGCTTGGAAGTGAACTGGTTTTGCATCATGTTGACGTGGGAGCATGTGACACATACACGCTAACAGTCTGGGTCTTCACATGCACAGGCTCGCCGCGGCGCTCTGCAGCAGCAAAGATTTCACGCTTTTGGATAAACCGACTTAAACAGAGAACCGCTTCAAATTGGATTTTAAACATGTCGTTGAATCAGTATATATATATTACATAAAAACATCACTATGGTGAGTGCAGCCAAGTTTCCGTCAGTCAGCCCCGAGGTGTGTATGGCTGCCAAAGTAGCTATAACTGAATGTGGCGAGTGAATGACTAGTGGCCTATTGTCCGATGTGGGTTATCCGCGCGTTTATTGTTGTTATGAAGCACTGACTACACAAAGTATCAATTCAAAAGAATCAGGCCCAATCTCAATTCTCTTTTCTACCCCGTCCCCTTGCCCTACACCTTGAAACAGAGGGCTGAGGGCGAGGGTTGAAAGTCCGCCTTAAGAAATGGGACAGCCCTCCATTTGATTTTACAACTAACACAGAGGATTAAGGTTATGTGAGTCTGGACTCGGTCTCAGCCAAAACCCTACACATTTTCACCTATTTCTTCTTCATCCGGCGCTACACCCTCCTTCCCCCTGTCCGCGGGTCGCTGCGGCTGCAGCCCGTTAGCCAGAGCCCAGGGCGGGCACAGGCAGCCTCGGACCCGGGCTCAGAGCACAGCGGCACGGGGAGACAGCGGGCGCAGCAGCGAGGCACTGAACCCCGGGTGTCATGACAATAGCGACGTATCGAAAGTTTGGAAAGAAACTCCAAAGTCAGGCAATACAGCACGGATAAACGGAGCGTTAGCGTTAGCAAAGCGGAAACGTAACAATGTCCCGTTTATAGCAACGGACTGTTCCAACTGTCACAAAGTAAATAAAGTCACAAACGAAGCGTTCTGCAACTAAATGTTGTAAGTGTGCTTATTGATGATATTCGTGAATTCATTTCACAGCTTATTTCCGTGTTCCCTGGCTTTGAGGGCTATGTGGCCCTCTCCCTCACCCCTCACCCCTACCCCTCGCAGGAAAATAGAATTGGGAAACCCATTTGTCTCTCGTGAACGCGCAAAACGGAGGGGAAGGGCTAAGCGGAGGGCTAAGGGGCAGAATTGAGATTGGGCCTTACTGTCAAGGCATCCCACACAGCCACACCCGCCTCACCCGCCCAGGACAAACCTACTGGGGATTCTGAAGCAGGTCTTGTGGCACTCCTGGTATGTGTGGAAGTTGTTGGCGTTGCCCTGGCAGCCGCCGTAGTAGAAGAGCTCGCACTTCTGGCTCAGCGTGTTGTAGTAGAAGCGAGGGAGGTCTGCCCGGCATGGCCCCTCCTCCACGGGCAGCAGGCACACGGCTGAGGGTCAAAGGTCAGGGTTAAACAGGCACAAGTCTGAGGGTTAAAGGTCAAGGTTAAACAGACACATGCCTGGGGTCAAAGGTCAAGGTTAAACAGGCACGCGGCTGAGGGTCAAAGGTCAAGGGTAAACAGGCACACCATTGAAGTAAATATAATGGAAGAGGCACGATGTCTCGCTCTCTTTAAGCTCTGGCCAATCAGCATAAAGACCAGACAGATACGCATCAACTCATCTAAGCTAAGACAGAACATATCTCAGTATTTAAAAACGGTGGCCTAATCCTAAACCTTTCAAATTCAGTCAAATACGAGCTCCCGCTCAAAGACCTTCGATTTCAGTAAGTCTCCTCTTTCTTGCACTTTTCCAAAGGGAGGATCATCCGGTCTTCTCAGGAAAAAAGGGCTTTGAAGGGTTAACTTATAGTCCACGGGTTCTAATCTCCCTGTTTTAAAAAGTATGTCAAATTAAATCCGAGCAAGGTCTAAAAAAAATCTGACTAAACCTAGAATTCGGGACACACCGATGCAGATACTGGTGTCTGATACAGCCTGTCATAACGTCTGCTGCTCGGTTTAGTTTTAGCGGTGTTATATTGTGTGACATTTAATGTTTTTATGGAAAGCTGCCAACTGGATCGAAAATCAGTTCCAAACATTAGATGCTGGATCAACACCAAACACAATTTTCACAACGTTAAAGGGACTATACGGCGTTTCAAAATGTTAATTGTTATGTATTTTCCTCCCCTACATGTTCCAGCCATGTCCTAATGTGAAGAATGAGCCCAGACCTGTTCACCACAACTGCCTCTAAAGTCCTGCTCTGTCACTCACAAAAGGTGCTCATTTGGGTCTGAAGCTCTGTCATGCACGAGCTTAATATAGCGACTGCAGCTACGCGTAAGACCTGAGGTGGCAGTAGTGAGCATAAAATGACCAATCTAGTCCCTTTAATCCGAGTGAATCTGAACATGCCATACCTCTGGATCTGATTCTAGTGTCTAATATTAAATGGACATATTAAAGGCTGAGACCGAAGCCTGCACCAAAGGCAATGCAGTCTACTGGCCACTGTTGAGGGTCCCAGTATTTATTTTAGTGTATAATATACTGATCAGAATCACTGCTATAAAACACATTTGTAATGATCAGATTGTATGCTGTTTATAATAAATGTAGCCCAATGCTAATATTATGGAGCCAATGATATTATAGTGTAAACAAGTAAAGCTGAATGTTTTCAAAATGTACTGGTTTATAACCACTCACTTTTTCACTCACTGCAAACCAGTTTCCAAACTAAACAAATAATCTTCTAACTGTATCTAAAGTAAAAAGAAAAAAGGATCTCCAACGAGGATTAAAGTGGGTCTAAACCAGGTCCAAACAGGTTCTAAAATACGCCTTTAATAGGACGAACACAGATCTAAAATAAAACTAAACTAGTGCTAAAGTAGGCCTAACCCTGGTCGAAATCAGGACAAAACAGAACTAGAGACCAACTCAGGTCCAAACTATGGGACTAAACCAGGTCCAGATCAGTACTAAGATAGGTCTAGAGATGTAAACTCGATCTAAATCCAGAATAACTAGTGCGTGATGTCTGGAGCAGGTCTAAACAGGACAAGGAGTTGTAAAGGCAAACCCCGGAGTAACCCATGATAAAGGTCTAAAAACACCTACCTTTGTTTGGCAGAGCCAGAGCGCTGCCCAGCGCGCACAGACAGGTCACAAACACCTCTGACCAGCGCCGCATCCTGAACACAGTCCAGACTCTCCGTGAACAAAGACTTTTAAAGCCACCGTTTCCTGAGGAAAGGGGCAGAGGCGGGGCCGGGGCGTGAATCATGCAGATTACGGGAGGGCGCGTGAATGTGTGCGTAAACAGTGCGTAAACAGTGCGTAAACGGTGCGTAGATGTGTAATAAAGTTCGCGGGTCGGGGGAGTTGGTGCCGGCCTGGGAGCGCTGCATCACGGCTGTGATCTATCGGCTGTACGCCAAAGTTCGAGAGTGCTTTCCTTTGGCACGAGACACTTCGAAACATCTGGTTTGGTCCCAGCACCATCAGGTTTGAACACGACAGCACGTGTAACGCAGGATAAAGGAAAACCAGGCCAGGACTTCCCAGGAGTCTGCAACAGTTTGGATCCAAAGACATGATTCTTCCCAAAATACTATAATGTATCTGTGAGAGGTCTGTTTTATAGGTTTAGTCCTGTTTTGGCTTCTACTACTACTACTAATAATAATAATGATCCCCCCATCTCCTCTTTGTAATAGCAGCCTAATACAATAGCTAATTATAAGATACTACAAATGTAGGAAAGACAAAGTACATTTATGGTGATTAACAGTGTTAGGTAGTAACGGAATAATACATGTATTTAGAATACGTAAATACTCATTTAATTTGAGTGTATTAAGAGTACAGTTACTTTCTTAAAATCAAGGGGATACATTATGGTACTCAATTATTACGTTTTAGCTTCATATAGCATGATATTGAGAGGGAAACGATCAAAATGACCAGGGAAAAGTTTAGTTGTTCTGCTGGTTCCCAGTGTGCTATTACAAAGTGCAAATGAATTCAGAACAGGCGGGGCAACAAGCTAAGAACCATACATATAATAATTAGAGATAGATTAATAACTATTCAGTCCCATTCATAGAAAAGGTCCCCGTGTGAACCCTAATGGCCGCTCAGACTCCTCCTACCCCGCCTGTTCCCTAAATGGGCAAAACGGCGGGAAGCCCTGCGCTCGTGGGGCGGGCGGGGCCTCCACAGAGCTCCAGAGCTTGATTGACAGGCTCTGGAGCCAGTCACTGCACTGAAAAGGCTTCCTCTTTTTCGGGCTGATAAACAAAAAACAGTGTGGTTAAACATATTCCACCTACCCCAGCGTTGTCACATGGGTCGTAGCGATTTTTAGAAAAAGAAAAAACTCTCAGGTCGGAAGCCACTTTACACGGAGCAGGGTTCATTTCGAGCAGGTGTGAATACAACAAAACAAATCCTGGTGCGGATCAAGGAACCGGACCGAGACCCACTTTTTCAGGTAGTCTCGGTCTCGCTTCCAAACGGTCTCTGGTGCGGTTCGCTTCAGGTGTGAATATAACCACTGTTGATCCGAAACAACTCCAGGATACATGCGCCTTTTTGGGCTTAACAAGCCACCGTAGCGAGGCACCGTGGGGAAAAGTAGCCCTCCGCGGCCGCTAATGCTAATACTGGATGGATGCTACAAACAATGAGCCGTGGACAGACCTGGGGCATCGAGGAGACACTGTGCCTCCTGGATATTTGGGCAGATGCGCACTTAACACAACTGCTAGAGAAGACACAAAAATGCGTTCATGTTCAGCGTGTTTAGTGAGAAAATGAAGGAGGGGCTTTGAGCGTCTCCTGAACAGCCGCAGCGCAAAAGTGGTAAAAACTGCGTATGTGTTTACAAAATATAGTTCACTTGCAAAAAGTACAGTCTGAATGCGAACCCCACCAAACGATCCGGGACAAATAAGCGGACCAGAGGACTTTTCTGGTCTGGTTTTAGAGTCGCTGTATTGGCTCCCCGTGTGTTTCAGGATCCATTTTAAAGTTCTTTTAATGGTTTTTAAATGTCTTAATGGTCTTGGTCCTTCTTATCTTTCAGAACTGCTTTTACCATATGAACCTTCACGGTCCCTTCGCTCCTCTGGCAGGGGTCTCCTAGTTATTCCTAAAGTCAACAGAAAGACTCACGGCGAGGCGTCTTTCCAATACTATGGCCCTCGCCTCTGGAACGACCTGAGGAGGAGCTCAGGACCACAGAGAACGTTCATGTTTTTAAGAGCAGGCTCAAGACCCACCTTTTTAGTTTAGCTTTTAACTAATATTTACTTTTTAACCTTATTTACCGGTTTTAGTTCTATACAATTATTGCTTTAGTTTCACTCTTTTTATCCTGTGCTATTTCACACACAGTTTTAGCAGTTTTTAATTGATCTCTTATTTATTTATTTTTTATGTGTGTGTATATATAAAAAATATATATATAATTTTTATTTTATTTATTTATTATTATTATTCTTTTTTTTCCTGTTTTTTATGTTCTCCTCTGAGGGAGCCCTCTGCCCCGGGAGTGCTGGTTGGCTGTGGCCGTGCGGGCACTCTCCTGGGGGTGCCTGGATGGAGGTAGGACGTCTCTCCTACACCTCCTCCGGGCCCCCTGGGTTGGCGCTCTGTGGCTGTGGGCGATGGGCTGCTCCTGGTGCAGACGCTCCTTGGATGATGTTTCCTCTTTCGGTCCATCTGTACCCAGCCTTACGTACTCAACTCTATGTCCATTTTTATTGAAGACTTTTAACTGCTGGGCTGTCTGTACGTATATGTGTCTGTGTGTCTGTGTGTGCGGGTGGGGTGGGGGGGTTGTAGTTATTTATGTATATTTGCTGGTGGGGACGTTTTAATTGATTTTTATGCACTGTAAAGCATAAATAAAGTTTGATTTGATTTGAATACATCCTTAGAGTCGCCCCTGGCCACAAGGGGGTGGTATTACAGCAATGTCAGCTCCCCACTATGAGGACCAGCGCGTTCTTCGCCCATTGGTAAGAACACAGGGCGGCACGGTAGCACAGCGGTTAGCGTTCATGCCTCACAGCTAGAAGGTCGGGGTTCGATTCCCACCTGGACAGGGCCTTTCTGTGTGGAGTTTGCATGTTCTCCCCGTGTCTGCGTAGGTTTCCTCCAGGTACTCCGGTTTCCCCTACCACTAAAAACATGTACAAAAGGCCCAGGGACTGCAAATAAAAAATAAATAAACACACTGCATTTATACATAAATACAATGCAATTCATGTTTTTCATTACATATACGCTACATCTGCACATGTAGCAAAGTATTTATTTATTTTAGAATAAAGTACTCTGATTGGACAAAGTAACGGAACATGTTACAGAATACATTTTTAGGCAAGTATACAGTACTTGCCTATATACTGTAAGGCAGTGGTCGGCAACGTCCAGCCCGGGGGACAATTTTGGTCCGTTGCCAATATTTTTTGGCCCGCCAGAGGATATAAAAAAAAAAAAAAAACCTAACAGAGACTTAATTGTTCTTTATCCGAAAATGTTTCGAAGATCTTTGCTTGTGTTTGGCACAACATCTTTCCACTGTTGCAATTTAACTCTAAGCAGCCTTCACACGCTCTCTAGCCACACTCCTCATATCACACGCTCTCGCGCCACACTCCTCGTATCACACGCTCTCACGCCACACTCCTCATATCACACGCTCTCACGCCACACTCCTCATATCACACGCTCTCACGCCACACTCCTCATATCACACGCTCTCACGCCACACTCCTCATATCACACGCTCTCACGCCGCACTCCTCATATCACACGCTCTCACGCCACACTCCTCATATCACACGCTCTCACGCCACACTCCTCATATCACACGCTCTCACGCCACACTCCTCATATCACACGCTCTCACGCCACACTCCTCATATCACACGCTCTCACGCCGCACTCCTCATATCACACGCTCTCACGCCACACTCCTCATATCACACGCTCTCACGCCGCACTCCTCATATCACACGCTCTCACGCCACACTCCTCATATCACACGCTCTCACGCCACTCCTCATATCACACGCTCTCACGCCACACTCCTCATATCACACGCTCTCACGCCACTCCTCATATCACACGCTCTCACGCCACACTCCTCATATCACACGCTCTCACGCCACTCCTCATATCACACGCTCTCACGCCACACTCCTCATATCACACGCTCTCACGCCGCACTCCTCATATCACACGCTCTCACGCCACACTCCTCATATCACACGCTCTCACGCCACTCCTCATTTCACACGCTCTCACGCCACACTCCTCATATCACACGCTCTCACGCCACTCCTCATATCACACGCTCTCACGCCACACTCCTCATATCACACGCTCTCACGCCGCACTCCTCGTATCACACGCTCTCACACCACACTCCTCATATCACACGCTCTCACGCCACTCCTCATATCACACGCTCTCACGCCACACTCCTCATATCACACGCTCTCACGCCACACTCCTCATATCACACGCTCTCACGCCACACTCCTCATATCACACGCTCTCACGCCACTCCTCATATCACACGCTCTCACGCCACACTCCTCATATCACACGCTCTCACGCCGCACTCCTCATATCACACGCCGCACTCCTCGTATCACACGCTCTCACGCCGCACTCCTCGTATCACACGCTCTCACGCCACACTCCTCATATCACACGCTCTCACGCCACACTCCTCATATCACACGCTCTCACGCCGCACTCCTCATATCACACGCTCTCACGCCACACTCCTCATATCACACGCTCTCACGCCGCACTCCTCATATCACACGCTCTCACGCCACACTCCTCATATCACACGCTCTCACGCCACTCCTCATATCACACGCTCTCACGCCACACTCCTCATATCACACGCTCTCACGCCACTCCTCATATCACACGCTCTCACGCCACTCCTCATATCACACGCTCTCACGCCGCACTCCTCGTATCACACGCTCTCACACCACACTCCTCATATCACACGCTCTCACGCCACTCCTCATATCACACGCTCTCACGCCACACTCCTCATATCACACGCTCTCACGCCACTCCTCATATCACACGCTCTCACGCCACACTCCTCATATCACACGCTCTCACGCCGCACTCCTCGTATCACACGCTCTCACACCACACTCCTCATATCACACGCTCTCACGCCACTCCTCATATCACACGCTCTCACGCCACACTCCTCATATCACACGCTCTCACGCCACTCCTCATATCACACGCTCTCACGCCACACTCCTCATATCACACGCTCTCACGCCGCACTCCTCATATCACACGCCGCACTCCTCGTATCACACGCTCTCACGCCGCACTCCTCGTATCACACGCTCTCACGCCGCACTCCTCGTATCACACGCTCTCACACCACACTCCTCATATCACACGCTCTCACGCCACACTCCTCATATCACACGCTCTCACGCCACACTCCTCATATTACACGCCGCACTCCTCATATCACACGCTCTCACGCCACACTCCTCATATCACACGCTCTCACGCCACACTCCTCATATCACACGCTCTCACGCCACACTCCTCATATCACATGCTCTCACGCCACACTCCTCATATCACACGCTCTCACGCCACACTCCTCGTATCACACGCTCTCACTCCACACTCCTCGTATCACACGCTCTCACACCACACTCCTCATATCACACGCTCTCACGCCACACTCCTCATATCACACGCTCTCACGCCACACTCTTCATATCACACGCTCAACCAAATAATATCCCTGACTTTTAAAGACATTTTTAAAAGAACGATCTCTTCTGGTTAAATGAGCTATGGTTAGTCAGTCTTACTTATAATTGTTAAGAGACGGTCCTAGAAACCTTCCTGTCATTGTTTCATCTGTGCGCGGTAAGAGGGGGTGCAGTTTTCGGCGTAACACCGGGCCAGAATCCAGGACGCTCACTGGATACCTTTTCCTGTGTGGTCAGGCCTCGGACCAGGACCCTGCTGCTCCGGATATAACTGTCATAAACTTCGGTAAAGTTGGAAAGATATTCACAGATTCGGCTTTTCCGGATCAATAACTCATCATTGTAACATTGCTTTCACAAAAACTCTAAGCAGCCTACACACGCATGAGTGCCTTCACACGCTCTCACGCCACACTCCTCATATCACACGCTCTCACGCCACACTCCTCATATCACACGCTCTCACGCCACACTCCTCATATCACACGCTCTCACACCACACTCCTCATATCACACACTCTCACGCCACACACACTCTCACGCCACACTCCTCATATCACACGCTCTCACGCCACACTCCTCGTATCACACGCTCTCACGTCACACTCCTCATATCTCACGCCGCACTCCTCATATCACACGCTCTCACGCCACACTCCTCATATCACATGCTCTCACGCCACACTCCTCGTATCACACGCTCTCACGCCACACTCCTCATATCACACGCTCTCACGCCACACTCCTCATATCACACGCTCTCACACCACACTCCTCATATCACACACTCTCACGCCACACTCCTCGTATCACACGCTCTCACGCCACACTCCTCATATCACACGCTCTCATGCCACACTCCTCATATCACACGCTCTCATGCCACACTCCTCATATCACACACTCTCACGCCACACTCCTCATATCACACGCTCTCACGCCACACTCCTCATATCACACGCTCTCACGCCACACTCCTCATATCACACGCTCTCACGCCACACTCCTCATATCACACGCTCTCACGCCACACTCCTTATATCACACGCTCTCACGCCACACTCCTCGTATCACACGCTCTCACGCCGCACTCCTCGTATCACACGCTCTCACGCCACACTCCTCATATCACACGCTCTCACGCCGCACACTCCTCATATCACACGCCGCACTCCTCATATCACCCGCTCTCATGCCACACTCCTCATATCACACGCTCTCACGCCGCACTCCTCATATCACACGCCGCACTCCTCGTATCACACGCTCTCACGCCACACTCCTCATATCACACGCTCTCACGCCACACTCCTCATATTACACGCTCTCACGCCGCACTCCTCGTATCACACGCTCTCACGCCACACTCCTCATATCACACGCTCTCACGCCACACTCCTCATATCACACGCTCTCACGCCACACTCCTCGTATCACACGCTCTCACGCCACACTCCTCATATCACATGCTCTCACGCCACACTCCTCGTATCACACGCTCTCACGCCACACTCCTCATATCACACGCTCTCACGCCACACTCCTCGTATCACACGCTCTCACGCCGCACTCCTCATATCACACGCCGCACTCCTCATATCACACGTCACACTCCTCATATCACACGCTCTCACGCCACACTCCTCGTATCACATGCTCTCACGCCGCACTCCTCATATCACACGCTCTCACGCCACACTCCTCATATCACATGCTCTCACGCCACACTCCTCGTATCACACGCTCTCACGCCACACTCCTCATATCACACGCTCTCACGCCACACTCCTCATATCACACGCTCTCACACCACACTCCTCATATCACACACTCTCACGCCACACACGCTCTCACGCCACACTCCTCATATCACACGCTCTCACGCCACACTCCTCGTATCACACGCTCTCACGCCACACTCCTCATATCACACGCTCTCATGCCACACTCCTCATATCACACGCTCTCATGCCACACTCCTCATATCACACGCTCTCACGCCACACTCCTCATATCACACGCTCTCACGCCACACTCCTCATATCACACGCTCTCACGCCACACTCCTCATATCACACGCTCTCACGCCACACTCCTCATATCACACGCTCTCACGCCACACTCCTTATATCACACGCTCTCACGCCACACTCCTCGTATCACACGCTCTCACGCCGCACTCCTCGTATCACACGCTCTCACGCCACACTCCTCATATCACACGCTCTCACGCCGCACACTCCTCATATCACACGCCGCACTCCTCATATCACCCGCTCTCATGCCACACTCCTCATATCACACGCTCTCACGCCGCACTCCTCATATCACACGCCGCACTCCTCGTATCACACGCTCTCACGCCACACTCCTCATATCACACGCTCTCACGCCACACTCCTCATATTACACGCTCTCACGCCGCACTCCTCGTATCACACGCTCTCACGCCACACTCCTCATATCACACGCTCTCACGCCACACTCCTCATATCACACGCTCTCACGCCACACTCCTCGTATCACACGCTCTCACGCCACACTCCTCATATCACATGCTCTCACGCCACACTCCTCGTATCACACGCTCTCACGCCACACTCCTCATATCACACGCTCTCACGCCACACTCCTCGTATCACACGCTCTCACGCCGCACTCCTCATATCACACGCCGCACTCCTCATATCACACGTCACACTCCTCATATCACACGCTCTCACGCCACACTCCTCATATCACATGCTCTCACGCCGCACTCCTCGTATCACACGCTCTCACGCCACACTCCTCATATCACACGCTCTCGCGCCACACTCCTCATATCACATGCTCTCACGCCACACTCCTCGTATCACATGCTCTCACGCCGCACTCCTCGTAAGGCAAGGCAAGGCAAGTTTATTTGTAGAGCACAATTCATACACAAGGCAATTCAAAGTGCTTCACAGTTGCATAAAATTACAAGAAAACAGATCAAATCAATCATTAAAACATCCAACATAAACATTTATCAATGACAGTAAAAGGCAAGAGTGCAGATAAAATACTTTCAGTTTTCATATGCTCGGGTAAAAAGAGCTGTTTTCAGCCTGGATTTGAACATTGTCAGAGTTGAGGCCTGTCTCACATCCTCATGAAGACTGTTCCAGATTTTAGCTGCATGAAACTGAAACGCAGCCTCACCGTGTTTAGTCCTGACTCTGGGAACCACCAGGAGACCCCTCCCTGAAGTTCTCAGGGCCCGAGATGGTTCATACGGCTCTAACATGTCAGAGATGTACTTTGGTGCTAAACAATGAAACGACTTGTACACAAGCAGAGCTGTTTTAAATTCTATTCTCTGAGTGACAGGAAGCCAGTGCAGAGACCGGAGCACTGGACTAATATGGTCATATTTCCTGGTTCTTGTCAGGACTCGAGCAGCAGCGTTCTGGATGTTCTGCAGCTGTCTAACAGCTCGTTTAGAAAGGCCAGTGAGCAGGCCGTTACAGTAGTCTAACCTGCTGGAGACAAATGCATGGATGAGTGTCTCCAAGTCTGGTTTTGACACTATTCCTCTGATCTTAATGTTTTTCAGATGGTAAAAAGCTGATGATGTTATTGCTTTGATGTGGCTGTTTAAGTTCAGGTCTGAGTCCATGATTACTCCTAGATTTCTAACCTGATTTTTTGGTTTTAGAGAGAGAGACTCAAGGTGACTGAGAACACTTTGTCTTTGTGTCTGTGGGCCAAAAACAATGATCTCAGTTTTGTCTGAGTTTAGTTGGAGAAAGTTGTTTTGCATCCACAAACTGATCTGTTCGATGCAGTGACAGAGAGTATCTACAGGCCCATGTTCACCTGCCGTCAGTGACACGTAGATCTGAGTGTCATCTGCGTAGTTATGGTACGACACATTGTTGCTGTTTATTAGCTGACCCAATGGAAGCATGTACAAGTTGAATAAGAGGGGTCCCAAGATTGACCCCTGGGGGACTCCACAGGTCATGGAAATTTTGTCTGAGACACAGTTGCCAATTTCGACAAAGTACGTCCTATCCTCCAGATAGGACTTGAACCAGTTTAGCGCAGTACCAGAGATTCCCACCCAGTTTTCTAACCTGTGAAGTAAGATCCCGTGGTCCACTGTGTCAAAGGCAGCGCTCAGGTCCAGCAGAACTAAAACTGAGACCTTACCTGCGTTGGTGTTCATACGGATATCATTTGTCACCTTGATCAGAGCTGTCTCAGTGCTGTGGTGGGGCCTAAAACCTGATTGGAAAGTATCAAACACATTGTTAGATAGGAGAAAGTAAGTGAGCTGTTGATATATTACTTTCTCCAGGACTTTTCCTAAGAATGGTAGGTTTGATATGGGCCGGTAGTTGTTCAGTATCTTGGGATCAAGGCTGCTCTTCTTTAGAAGAGGCTTAATGACCGCGGTTTTCAGAGCCTTTGGAAATGCTCCAGTCTCAAATGAAATGTTGACTAACTGAACAAGTTGTGGTAACAAGCCGGTCAGTACAGACTTCAGAAATCTAGTGGGTAATTCATCAAGGCAGCATGTGCATGAACTCAGACCGGAGATAACCTCTTCCATTGTTTTGTCAGTAACAGGTGTGAAATGTGTCAGCTCAAGGTGTTTTATCTGGTGGCAGGGTTGCTATTTGTGTTGTTGAAATTATGGCATTTTTAATGCCTTGGACTTTGTCATAAAAAAATATTGCAAACTCATTGCACTTAGATGTAGAGATTAGTTCTAAGGGCAGTGAAACTGGAGGGTTAGTTAATCTGTTTACTGTTGAAAACAGAACACGAGAATTGTTTCTGCAGTTTGCGATGATTTTAGAGAAGTACTTCTCCCTTTCTCCACGCAAAATCTGGTTGAACTCACAAAGCACTTCTTTGTATATCTCAAAATGAACCTGGAGCTTTGACTTGCGCCATTTCCGTTCGGCTTTTCGGCACTCCCTTTTCTGTGCCCTGACCGAATCTTCACTTCTCCAAGGTGCCTTTTGTCTATTGTTAACCATTTTAACCTTGACAGGAGCAATAGTATCCAAAACATTTAAGACGCTTGATGTGTAAGAGTCCAACAGATTATCAACATTAGAACATGGGGGATTTTCAAATCTGATCATTTCCATAAACTGTGTCCTTGTTGTATCATTTATGTGTCTTCTTTGAATAACTCCAGGCCCGACCTCTGGTTTGGGTGTAACAGACAGGTCAAAGAAGACACAAAAATGATCAGACAAAGCAACATCAACAACATTCACATTTGATATATTAACACCTTTTGTAATAACTAGATCTAGAGTGTGGCCTTTGTTGTGAGTCGCTTCACTCACGTGCTGAGTTAAACCAAACATTTCAAGAACAGCTCTAAATTCTCTTGCATGCCTGTCATTGGTCACATCCACATGCTCGTATCACACGCTCTCACGCCACACTCCTCGTATCACATGCTCTCACGCCATACTCCTCGTATCACACGCTCTCACGCCATACTCCTCGTATCACACGCTCTCACGCCACACTCCTCATATCACACGCTCTCACGCCGCACTCCTCGTATCACACGCTCTCACGCCACACTCCTCATATCACACGCTCTCACGCCGCACTCCTCATATCACACGCTCTCACGCCACTCCTCATATCACACGCTCTCACGCCGCACTCCTCATATCACACGCCGCACTCCTCGTATCACACGCTCTCACACCACACTCCTCATATCACACGCCGCACTCCTCGTATCACACGCTCTCACACCACACTCCTCATATCAGACGCTCTCACGCCGCACTCCTCATATCACACGCCGCACTCCTCGTATCACACGCTCTCACACCACACTCCTCATATCAGACGCTCTCACGCCGCACTCCTCATATCACACGCCACACTCCTCATATCACACGCTCTCACGCCGCACTCCTCGTATCACACGCTCTCACGCCACACTCCTCATATCACACGCTCTCACGCCGCACTCCTCGTATCACACGCTCTCACGCCACACTCCTCATATCACATGCTCTCACGCCACACTCCTCATATCACACGCTCTCACGTCACACTCTTCATATCACACGCTCAACCAAATAATATCCCTGACTTTTAAAGACATTTTTAAAAGAACGATCTCTTCTGGTTAAATGAGCTGTGGTTAGTCAGTCTTACTTATAATTGTTAAGAGACGGTCCTAGAAACCTTCCTGTCATTGTTTCATCTGTGCGCGGTAAGAGGGGGTGCAGTTTTCGGCGTAACACCGGGCCAGAATCCAGGACGCTCACTGGATACCTTTTCCTGTGTGGTCAGGCCTCGGACCAGGACCCTGCTGCTCCGGATATAACTGTCATAAACTTTGATAAAGTTGGAAAGATATTCACAGATTCGGCTTTTCCGGATCAATAACTCATCATCGTAACATTGCTTTCACAAAAACTCTAAGCAGCCTACACACGCATGAGTGCCTTCACACGCTCTCACGCCACACTCCTCATATCACACGCTCTCACGCCACACTCCTCATATCACACGCTCTCACACCACACTCCTCATATCACACACTCTCACGCCACACACGCTCTCACGCCACACTCCTCATATCACACGCTCTCACGCCACACTCCTCGTATCACACGCTCTCACGTCACACTCCTCATATCTCACGCCGCACTCCTCATATCACACGCTCTCACGCCACACTCCTCATATCACACGCTCTCACGTCACACTCTTCATATCACACGCTCAACCAAATAATATCCCTGACTTTTAAAGACATTTTTAAAAGAACGATCTCTTCTGGTTAAATGAGCTATGGTTAGTCAGTCTTACTTATAATTGTTAAGAGACGGTCCTAGAAACCTTCCTGTCATTGTTTCATCTGTGCGCGGTAAGAAGGGGTGCAGTTTTCGGCGTAACACCGGGCCAGAATCCAGGACGCTCACTGGATACCTTTTCCTGTGTGGTCAGGCCTCGGACCAGGACCCTGCTGCTCCGGATATAACTGTCATAAACTTCGGTAAAGTTGGAAAGATATTCACAGATTCGGCTTTTCCGGATCAATAACTCATCATCGTAACATTGCTTTCACAAAAACTCTAAGCAGCCTACACACGCATGAGTGCCTTCACACGCTCTCACGCCACACTCCTCATATCACACGCTCTCACGCCACACTCCTCATATCACACGCTCTCACGCCACACTCCTCATATCACACGCTCTCACACCACACTCCTCATATCACACACTCTCACGCCACACTCCTCATATCACATGCTCTCACACCACAGTCCTCATATCACACACTCTCACGCCACACACGCTCTCACGCCACACTCCTCATATCACACGCTCTCACGCCACACTCCTCATATCACACGCTCTCACGCCGCACTCCTCATATCACACGCTCTCACGCCACACTCCTCATATCACATGCTCTCACGCCACACTCCTCGTATCACACGCTCTCACGCCACACTCCTCATATCACACGCCGCACTCCTCATATCACACGCTCTCACGCCACACTCCTCGTATCACACGCTCTCACGCCACACTCCTCATATCACACGCCGCACTCCTCATATCACACGCTCTCACGCCACACTCCTCATATCACACGCTCTCACGCCACACTCCTCATATCACACGCTCTCACGCCACACTCCTCATATCACATGCTCTCACGCCACACTCCTCATATCACACGCTCTCACGCCACACTCCTCGTATCACACGCTCTCACTCCACACTCCTCGTATCACACGCTCTCACACCACACTCCTCATATCACACGCTCTCACGCCACACTCCTCATATCACACGCTCTCACGCCACACTCTTCATATCACACGCTCAACCAAATAATATCCCTGACTTTTAAAGACATTTTTAAAAGAACGATCTCTTCTGGTTAAATGAGCTATGGTTAGTCAGTCTTACTTATAATTGTTAAGAGACGGTCCTAGAAACCTTCCTGTCATTGTTTCATCTGTGCGCGGTAAGAGGGGGTGCAGTTTTCGGCGTAACACCGGGCCAGAATCCAGGACGCTCACTGGATACCTTTTCCTGTGTGGTCAGGCCTCGGACCAGGACCCTGCTGCTCCGGATATAACTGTCATAAACTTCGGTAAAGTTGGAAAGATATTCACAGATTCGGCTTTTCCGGATCAATAACTCATCATTGTAACATTGCTTTCACAAAAACCACAAGGTGGACTACGACCTACAATCGTATCAATGTGTAGTGTCATTAAAACTGCGTGTGTGTGTTTCTGATTGTGTGTGTGTATATATATATATATATATATATATATATTTTTTTTTTCTTGGATTGGAAAATTATGATTTTAAATATTGTTTAACATCCTTATAGGGCAATCATTAGCAAAATCTCTTTGTAAATATCTTTGGATAAAGTTATTATTTATTTTTTTTTTAATTATATTTTATCATTAAAATGAGTCAAAAGTATACCATTGCATGTTGTATTGCCACACATAACAAAGTAGATATAAACCATCTCACCTTAATCACATACTTTGAAAGAAGTGGTTTCAAATAAAAAAAAGATCTTTTTTTATCACGTACAAACTACAAAAATGTGCAATAAGTACACTATTACATGTTGTAGTGCCACCAAACTTACATCATATATAAATCATCCCCCCTTGATCACACTACAACTCCCAGTTTGGTCAAATATATGATATACTCACATCATATGAGTTTTCATAATAACAAAATCTGTGCGTATATATATATATATATACAATATATATATATATATATATATATATATTTATTATTTTTATATATAGCTTCATCAGATAGGGAAAAAAGAGAAGTACAAATTGAAGATGTATACAGTATTTGGCCTGGTAAAAAAGAGAAGTTTCTGGGGGTGCAAGGCAGCTTGGTAGTTGGGTCACATGCATGATGCACTGATGGTACAAGCTTAGTGGCAGCGACTATCGTTATGAATCTCAAATCCATCCTTTGCTGCATTTTATCCCCCTTTTCTACTTTTGCTGTGCCTCGTCAGGTGCTCCATGTAAAAAAAAAACATAAAGGCCATACAATATAGCAAGCCCCAAAACATACAACACTCATACTCTCATAATGTAAGTCTTTGAGATTTAACAACTTTTATTTCCCACACTCCCAAACATAAAGAATGCAGTATCTGGTTACAGTAAGTGAAACGTATACCTATAAACTCTCTAGTTGTTGCACAACACACAGTACCAAGGGGTGTCTTTGTTTGGAATCTGTGCTGGTGTCATCTCAATGCATTCATTATGGAACCATCGTCCACAGGTTTCACACTGTATCTACGACATGGGGATATACACATGTCTATAACATTGTAAAACTTTTCTTATGAAGATAGATATAGAATCAATATAGAATAAAATATCGTTTGGCATGCCAGTTAAAATATAATTTTTTTAAACTTCAGATTAATTTATAATAGATTATGTTAAAACTATGAAACCTTTTTGTCTCACCCAAAGGGCAGCAATGGCACAGGTCTCCATTTCCACAGAAGGAGCAGAAGTCGTCCCTTGAATCTTGAAATAAACAAGAGCATCAATCAAATAACCTATGAATAATCCCAGTTACAAAAGAAAAAATGTTTAATTTGCAGAAAGTTTCCAAAAACAAATCTTTTATTACCGGATCCTTTGAGAATTTCTTCTGCCATGTCTCGTCTGAGTTTTTGAATACATCTTTTTGATGACTCAATGTGGAAGTTCTTTGGAATGTTGGCCATCTATATGAAGGGCAAATAAGGACACATTTTGTTTGATCCCACACAGTAAAATACATACAATCTTTTTTTCTTTTATCAACGATATAAAAAATGGTGCGCATAATCACCTGCATGACAAAGATCCCACAGCTGGTGCCATCTTTCTGGAAAGTGTGGGTTATTGTGCCAGGTTGCCACATGATATTAACCCAGTCCTCTTTTCCAAGTCTATTCCGGCGCATCTTGAAGTACCGTCTGCAGGAATCAAGCATAATTTATTTTGAATTCCAATGGTTATTATTCTTTTGCTTTGAAAAAAAGAATTGTGTGAATTGTTAATTTTCAAAAAGCTAAAAATAATACTCAAATCTGGAGCCGGCCTCCCTGGAGTCCTCAGCTTCTGTTGACACTTCCAGAGGATCAAACACAAAAATGTGTTTCGAAAGGGACTGGAGATACAGTTAAGACAGGGTGCATATCATTGAACGGAAATAATATTAAAACAGTAACAACAAAAAATGCAAACTTGTTATATAAACATATAGTCTTAATTAGGCAAGGCAACCTTATTTATATAGCACATTTCATATACAAGAAAATTCAAAGCGCTTAACCCATATAACATTACAAGCATTACAGAGGGGTGCAGAGAGCATTACAAAGTATATTAAAAATAAACAGCATGATTTAAAATCCAAAGACATTTTTTGAGAAAGAAAACAAGGGACAAAAAAGCTTAAAAGAAACCGTGCAGATGTGAAGGTGTGAATCAGAACTGTATTAACATGGAGCTGAGAACAGGTGGGTCTTTAGCCTGGATTTAAATAAACTGAGTGTTTCAGCTGATCTGAGGCTTTCTGGGAATTTGTTCCAGACATGTGGAGCATAGAAGCTGAACGCAGCTTCTCCATGTCTGGTTCTGACTCTGGAAACTGCCAAAAAACGGATCCAGATGACCTGAGGGGTCTGGTTGGTTCATACTGGGTCAGGAGGTCCCTGATGTGTTTTGGTCCTAAACCAGTCAGAGCTTTATAGACCAGCAGCAGAATGTTAAAGTCTATCCTCTGATGGACAGGCAGCCAGTGGAAAGACTTCAGAGCTGGACTGATGTGGTCCACTTTTTTGGTCTTCGTGAGAACTCGAGCAGCAGAGTTCTGGATGAGCTGAATTTTTCCAACTGATTTTTTAGGTAGACCTGTAAAGATGCTGTTACAATAGTCAAGCCGACTAAAGATGAATGCTGGGACTAGTTTTTCCTGGTCCTGCTGAGACATCAGATCTTTTATCCTTGAGATATTCTTAAGGTGAAAGTAGGAAGATTTTGTGATTGACTTAATGTGGTTTTTTTTAAGTTTAGGTCTGAGTCCATCACTACACCCAGATTTCTGGCCTGGTTCGTCATCGTTGCTATTTGGCCCCAAAGTAAATCCCCTCAGTTATTTTTTTTTTCATTTCAAGAAAGTTGCGGCACATCCAGTCAGTAATATTTTCAACATTTACCAACAGTGTGTTTAAGGCCTCGGACTTCTGGTGACATTGGTTTTTAGTTTAGTTTATTTGTTCATTTTACAGGGACAGTGCACGGCACTCAGCCGTACCAGAATTAGCTACAAGCTAAATTTCATCTGTAGGTCCTGGGCAGGAAGAAGTAACATACAGTTAATCCAATAAACATATATAAATATGCCATAAAAACATCATCACACAAGAAGCCTTTCAGACAACAACAAAGTTTCACACTCTTAACACAATAAAACACAACCCCCTAACCCAGGACAAATAAAATACTATATTAATAGACACAATTGTAATATATGTCTGTGTGTTGACTGCGTAGCTATGGTAACTAATGTTGTTGTTCTTTACAACCTGTGCTAACGAGAGCATGTAGATGTTTAAAAGTTGAGGCCATCATTGACACTCACATGATATCGCTATTTATATTGACCTCGAATAATGAAATAACAAGTAGTTGTGTTTTTTGGGATTGAATGGATAACCTTAAAAAGCACATTCAAAGAGCCTAAAGGAATACACAAGTAATATACTCACCACAAACTTCCAGTGCATGCTGTTTATGTTTACAAATCCAATGATTCCATCATAGTCATCAAATGTAACCTGTAGAAAGTGTTTGGGAAGAACATTTGTATTTACCCCTTTTCTTGTGATAAAAAAAAGTTTTTCATTGGCAGAGAATACAGTATGTGGCTTTCTCAAGTGAAGTAACCCCAAAAGGTGAACATTACTTTTTAACTTATATTGAATACAAGGAATATTATCAGGTACAGTATCTCATCAAGGACAATGAAACTCCTCTGTACATCAACATTTGAACCTTTCAGTTGTTGCTTATCATACTGCCTTTTATTTTAGAAATTAAGAGTTGTACTCGCGCTTTTTAACCCTTGCCTGGCCACCTGCTCTCTTGTACCATCTAATATTGCACCCATGGTGTAGTGATTTCATTGGTACAATCGACCAGCAGTATCCTTTGCATTGAGGATTACTCTTATATAACCTTCAATGACCTTTAAAGACATTTAGGAAATTAATTTAGACTCATGACAGGTAATTTTGAGAATATTGCAGCACAATATTGAACCACAACTTTTAGAACACATAAACAAGCTTACCTCTATGAGCAGTTCATGAGGCCTCAAACTCTGGAACTCCCTGTGTCTGAGAGTGACCTTAATCCTTTGATCATCATTTTTCACAACAGCCACGACAATTTCACTTGGTTTACTGGTCCAAAGACACTCAAGCTATAGGAAAAAACTAAATACTGTTATCACTTTATACAGGTCATTTGAAGTAAAAGTTTTCCAAACTCTATTATTGCTTCACTTCCCAGCTTGAAGTACTTAAGACTGTAGATGTTTATCAGCTGCAATAAATCTGAAACAATTACCTCCTCTGCAGGCTTGGCCCCATCTTTTGTGGCTGTTTTTAGCGGCTGTTCGTTCCATCATTTGTGGCTGTTTTTCTGCTGTTCGTTCCATCATTTGTGGCTGTTTTGCTGCTGTTCTTCCTATCCTTGGTCTTCTGTCCTTTGCCAGTGATCTTGGTGGATTTTGCTCTTTGTGGAACAGGAACAGTGGAAGGAGTTGAGAAATATTTGGAGCTTCCAGTGCGGGGTTTGTCCTCTTTGCCCAACCTTCCTGGGATTGTGTGATGTCATTACAGATCCCTATTGTGAGGAGGATCTTTTCAGAGAGGTTATGACACATGATGTGTTCTCTGTACCTTCCTTGTAAACATTTTTCGGATGAATGTTGCTGGAGTCAGCCGTCTCTGCCTTTTTAGTATTGACTGCTTGATGATACCAAACCATCTCTCAACATGGCAGTTTGTGTCCCTTGTTTTCCTTGGTAGTAAGTTCCTTTCATCCTTGTCTGATGCATACCTTTTCAAATCTCCCAACAACAGACCACTCCAAAGTGGAAAGATTCCCAGGTAACCTTCAAAAAGGATGTCAACGATCCCAGGGCAGTAATATGGATTATCAGTTTCTTCAGTTTGGACATCCTCTTTTCCGAGGTCACTTAGTACCTCCTTCAGAACCTCCTTAAATATGTATGTAAAAGGAGACTGGCCAATAATCGCGCAGGCTTTTCTTTTGTCTTCATCATCTTCCTCCTGTACAAGTTGGCTGTCCTCCAACTTTTCTGTCTCGTTCATTTATTTATTCATTCTTGCATGACTTTAAGGTTGGTGAGGACAGTTTTGCTGTTGTGTTTCCCGCACAAAACACTGCACAGTGACTGGAAGATGTGGAGAGCGTCGGTCAGGGAAGTTGTGTTTTGCAACCTGGCAAATGCAAAAGTTGCAAAAGCTTTTAAACCCTTATCATCCGTTTTCCGTCCAATGGAATGAGCCACTGCTTTCAACACATGTGCAGAGCACATATGCAACACAGTGAACCTCATGTGTTTGGACGTCATCTGTCCTGAACAAATAGCAAAAGCCCTGTCAAGGTATCTGAAAATGCTCTCCTTGTTGAAGGACAGAAGGACACTATTTATCAGTGCCCAGCTGTAGTCCGTTTCAACCTGATGAACTTTGTACTTTGTGTACTGTGACACATATCGCAGAAACTGCATCAGCCAGAATGTGATGTACTGAGTGCTCATTAGTGAGCATCTCAGACTGGAAGGGGAGGTGCACTCTGACCACCTCCAGGAAGAGTGAGAGAATAATAAAGAAGTCTCCTGGTCTGACCAGGAACTTTAGATGCAACATTACCAGTTGCATCCAGGTACAAGGCCAGGGGGGATTTCTTTCTAAGATGTTGTACAAGAATGCCGATTCCTGTTTCTGTGTACATATGTACACCAAACGGATCAATTTGAAGGTGCTGAATGTATCCAGAAATTTTCCGAAATGGAGTGTCACATTCCTTGATGATTTTTTGTGTGAGGTACATCTCTAAGAACACATCATCATGCATTCTTTTGCTTTTGCTGAATTCTGAACGTATCACTTTCAGAACATTCTTATTCAGACTTCTGGTTATGTTCCCAGAAATGAGTTCAGCAATTGGTGTTTTCTTTAGTTTGTCATAGAAATGTTGGCTTACTCCCTTGCGGAGAGCCCTTGCAATCCTTCCTTTTCTTGTATATGCTGCCGGTCTAAATTTCCTCCCACTCTTCTTGTGTTTTATCTCTCCCTTTTGTAGCACAGATATTTTGATTCGGGTGTTCGGTGCTGGCTTTCTTTTCATTCTAAAAAAGTATTTAGCTCTACAGGACGGAAAGGTACAGATGGCACTAATATTAAATATGGGCTTTTGAGTTTTCGGCTGTGAGTTGATTTAATATGCTGACTCCTGAAAGCAAGAGTACAACAGGGATTTTTTTTCCGGAAGCTGTTGTATATGACATTGGTCCAAGGTCTTCTTAGTTTCAGTGAACCTTGAAGAGGAAGAATTTTCTGCCATTTCTCCCTTTTGACTGTAATGGTGAACGTTTTTGATACCACTGGCAGCTCTCTCCATTGAGCAATGTTTAATTGAAGCTGGTCTTCAGTTTGTACAGACATTTTCTTTTTTTCTTCCTTTTCATGGTTGTGCATGTCGACATTATCCGTTGTTTGAATATTTTGCTGGTCCATCTGGTCTTGGTCGTCTTCTTCAGTATTTTGTGTCTTTTCATCTGCAACATCATAATCTGTGTTGTCTTGGTCGTCTTCTTCAGTATTTTGTGTGTTCACATCTGCAACATCATCCTCTGTCTTCTCTTGTTCGTCTTCTTTAGTGTTTACTGCTATGATATGTTCCTCTGATTTGTCTTTGTCTTCCTGTTCTTTGGCTTTTTTTGGTGTGTATTATAAACTCCCTGACTCCTCTCCGATTTTTGGTCCATACTACCCAGAGCCAATGACAGTTTTTAGGATCATCTTTACCAAAGAGGGCTAATGAAATTTCTGACCAGATTTGTGAAGAATAATCTGTGTTTTGGCTCGTTATGTTTTCACTCTTCAATATTTTGACCAGGGCTGCTATTCCACCAGCTTTTGTCCATAAATCCTTCCTAATAGCAACCTTTCATTTTTTTACTCTCACCATTGTCTTAACAGCTTGTAACCTAAGGAAGGGAAAAATAAAACCTGAAATCCTACATGGACATTATATCATTTTTTTTAAAGGATTTAAAACTACAGGGTTCAAAATGTTATCAAAATATAACCTAATGAAAGTAAGTAAATGTCTAATATGGCAAACAATTTAACATATAGCAAAAGACAGGTTAAAAGAATGATATGGTATTAATAAATCACAAGCTTCATTTCACAATTGAAACAGGATACTAATCAAGCATACAAACTTAGCTCTATTTTTACAACTATTAAAAGAAAAAGGAAAAGATTTTGACCTACCAGTCACATCATGCGGGTATTTCCAATGATTCCAAAGTGAAATGAATGAAGAACTTCTTATATCTTCAGGAAAGTCCTTTTTTAAAACACTAATCTCAAAGATTATTGAATGTTGAATTTTGTACCTTGTTTTTGTTTTTAAAAGAGTTCTCCCATCTTTAGGAAGATCAGGGATGATGACACCTCAGGATGGAAAGCAGGGCTGACAAAGCAATGAGAGAAATGCCAAACTCTATGGCCCAGCCTACAAGAGAATATCGTAAATCGGGAGTCCTCACATGATCACCTTGGTGATTGTCCTCTTCATCGGAATCCTCAAACCTACTACTGTTGTCTGCCTCGGACATTTCACAAAATTCCATATCTCCTTCTTCATCATCCTCCCCACTGGAAACCTCTGCATCAGGTGATACCTCCATATTGACATTACCTGCTTCCTGTTCATTTTGTAATGATTCCACAAGTTTAGTAACCTTTTTCAGTGCTTTTCTTCGCATATTGCCCCGATCATTGTAAGCCCCAGTCCCCCTCCATACCTTTTGGTGTCAAAACTTGCCAATCGCAGGCCTGCAAAAAAAATGAAAATAAGAAAGGAAAGGATAATCACAAGTGTGTTGTGTTCAAAATGAAGCTAAATGACTCCTGGTTGGGACACAACATAGGAGTTCATAACATGTAGAATTACTTTAACCACTTTAACACTCCTGATCTCACCACAGCAGTTTAAACGGAGGTTCTTGCCAGTCAATTGTAGATGTAGCCTATAAAATCAATGTGAAAACAAATCAATAGACAAGATCAACATGAGAAAACATGACAAAAAAGCAACAACAACACAACAAAAAGTTGTAGCATTGCCTAGCTAGCAAGCTAACTTTCTTGGTCTGGTGCTAACAACAATACGGTGAAGAAAACCACGTTGCATACGCAGTTAAAGGCTAATGATATCCTTCTCATCAGGACAAGCTCTGTACGTACTTCTCACCCTCTTTCCTCCCCCCCCCCCCCCGGCGGCTGTGCATCCGATCGGGAGACATGTGGACCATGGGGAGAGACCGGGCAAATCGTGAATCCTTTGAACGCTACAATTAATTTGGCCCATGTTGCCAGCAAACACATGTCCCAAAAATGTTGTTATTACTCACAGGTCTATCCCCAGCCTCCTGACAGTAAAAACACAAGTAAACTGCACAGAGGCAGGGGAACTTACAGGAGCATTTTACTGTGATGGAGATGAAGGTGCAAATAATTGTAGCAATATATTTTTTTTCTTCAGTGTTTTTTCCAGATGGAAACAGGGATTTAGGTCAATTCAGATGGTTAAGGGGAATAAAATAGCTTTAAATTAATTTTCCCAATCAGCTAAAGGCTTTGATTTGAAGTTTTATGTCAGGTGTAAATTATATCGCCAAATATATAATCGTGATATTTCTTTTTCATACCGTGAAACAATATGGCCGTATCTAACTCTAGTTAGAGTTG
Source organism: Proterorhinus semilunaris (assembly GCA_021464625.1). Taxonomy (NCBI): domain Eukaryota; kingdom Metazoa; phylum Chordata; class Actinopteri; order Gobiiformes; family Gobiidae; genus Proterorhinus; species Proterorhinus semilunaris. The sequence goes on along the minus strand of CM038360.1, from coordinate 30,636,666 downwards.
GAAAACGCTTTCGTTTAGAAAACAGGAAGAAAAAAAATTAAGGTTAAGGTTAGGAAAATGGTTTGGATTAAAGTAGGAAAAAGGTGGGGTCGACCAGTCATTCCGACACCCCTCGATTGCGACGTCCCGCCAACCCGACACTATTTAATACCCCCGATTGTAAACTCCACTATCCTTAAAGCGATATTTCAGGATTTTTTACATTGGGTCTGAATTCCTAGTTATCCAGAGTGTTGTTGATGTCTGGAGATATTTTTTTTTTTAATTCATGCAGTTCTTATATTTGAAGCGCTCAGTGGTGCTAGGCTAATGCTAGGCTAACACATTTCTACGGTATCAGCAACCCTGTTTGGACAATGGACAATTTAAACCCTGTTTAAAAACAGTCTTACGCACTCCACAGTGCACCCGAGGTAAATCACTTATAACGCCAGACTAACGATATGGCGGGGTGTCATAAGGAGACGGCAAAATAGCAAAAACGAGTTTGTAGCCATCGGACGGTTGTATAGACACTGCCTAAATGTTATGCCTGAAAATATGTCACATTCAACCATTAACGGACGTTGCATGGGCTCCACCACACACTCAAGAGTAATTCTCGAGGTTACGTCACAAATCATGTGACCTGCGTAGCAACCAGCCGCCGCCATTTTGTAAAGGGTAAAACAAATCAAAAAGCTATCTATATACAGAGGTTTTGTCAGTTATAGTTACGGATACGGATACTAACGGACTATTTTTAGTAATGATGAATGATACCTGTGTATGCGTATGTATGTTGGTGGTGAGAAGGTCTGTTGGCGTCAAGTGTGGACTCTGTGGACTGAATGTAAAGACTCATGTAAAGCGCTTTGTGACTAGCTACATGTCTGTGAAAGGCGCTATATGAATACAGATCTTTTTCTTCTATTACAGAATGTCATATCAGTATATTGACGGTCTACTAGCGCCTCCATTGGCCAGGTACCACAGAAAGCTGTCGCTTGTAGGTTTACAATCTTGTCCCTATCGGCATCCAGCAGAGTCTTGGGCGAACATCCCAAAGGCATGGCCCAGGCTCGAGTATCCAGACATATACAATTACCTCATCAAGTCCCCTGGTATGAACACCATGTGTACAGTACCATGTGTCCTACACTGCATCGATTACATTAACTATGTTATGACATTCAAAAGCATTGTGTTACACAGTGGCTGTAATGAGCCATTCATTCATGTAAGATTACATTTCTATTTAGATTTAAAGTAACCAGGGGTGCCGCCAGAAATTCTGGGCCCTATGGAAACAAAAATTTCTGGGCCCCCTACATTTTTTACAGATAAAATGTAACCCAATAAACATGCCCTGTATACTTTCAAAAAGATACTTAGCACATTGCATAGTTAAAATGTCTGATGAGTAAAAGCCTACAAAAACAAGAAAAAGCTATGGAAATATGTACTTGTTTACATAAAAGGAGAATATTTATTATCTCAATTGCAAACACAACAGAACATAATGTACACATTGACATATACTTTACGTGAACAAGCTTTAACTGGGTCCAACTGCTCAATCAGGAAACATCAGCTACAACTAACCCATAATTAAATCAGTCCAAGACTAAAACTAGGCCAAGGGCTCAAAATCAAGTCACACCAGGAGTAATGCCAGGCCTAAACCAGTCCAGGACTAAACAAGTACTGAACCAGACATAAACTGTTTGTTATCCAGGTATAACAAAGTTATGTTCAACATCACTTTATAATGGCCCAGCGGCGTGCCTTTCTGCTGGCAAAATCATGTATCAAATCATCAAAGTTCAGCTTTCTTGCCAGTTTGCTTTCAATGGATAGTATGGCAAGGTGACAAAGTCTGTCCTGCAACATAGTAGACCTAAGATCATTTTTAATCAGTTTCAGCTTACTGAATGCTCTCTCGCCACCAGCAACGGTCACAGGCAATGTGCAAAATATTCGCAAAACTATGCAGACCTGCCCAAAAATACTCTGCAGCTGCATCTTGTAAATGCTGTTGAGCAGATCAATTGGTGACAGACACCCTGGGAAAGTGGCCCTATATACAGAGTTGAGGTGTCTGACTTCATCTTCAAATTCACAAGTCAGATCAGTGTTGTATTTTGAAATCAATGGCTGGCATACAGAATGGATTTGATCATCACGTAACTGGCCCTCACTTCACAGAACACACGGCAAACTGTTTTTTGTAATTTTTGAAGCGTGTAGATTACTTTTTGTTTAGTAAAGTTATCATCGTGTGGAGAACACAGTAGATAAGACGTGCTTAGAGCTTTCAATCTTCGTGAAGTTTTGCGCTCAGGCTCACCTTGTTTGGCTGAGACGGGGACGGGGCCGCGGGGGAAGGAAGACGTGGGTGTGCAGCGGCCGCTGAATCTGTGTCTACGAGACATGATAACCCGGAGACAGCAGAGATGTTATTATTGTTGGATGTAAATCATAATTCAGTAATTATTTGACTAAGCTAGCTAGATAAAAGCAGGTCATGTAGCAACAAAAATAAGTAAGTGAAAGTTTTGGAATAAGGGAATAGGGCAAGCTAACTTTCTTTCTGAAAAACTGTGTGACATACTGTCGACTTCGGCGTTCTCAGTCTTCTCTTTCCTTCTTTTCTTTCCGTTTTGATGCCCTGACTTTTGATGTGACATGCCTGCGTGTGTCACTATCTGCACTGCATCATAACAAACGCTACGCTAACGAGCGTAGCTCGGACAGCGCAGGTGGAACGAACCATTGTGAGGGGGAGGGGTGTGACTTAAACAGTAAATACATTATTTGTTTGTTAAATATTAAATCTATGGTCAAAACGGACAAAATACACATTACGTGTATGAGGGGCCCTAGCACATTACACGTATGTATAAAAAAGAGAAAAGAAATAAGAAAAGAAAAAGAGGGTCTGCTCTTCTGGGCCCTTCATCAGCCTGGGCCCTTAGAATCGTCCTAACCTTCCACCCCTTTACGCCGAATTTACACCAGAGGAATTACAGCGCGTAAGCGTTGTAGCGCAGCAGACGCGCGTCACTTTTTTCCATTCTAACCTGTCATGATATTTACACTAGCAGTGTTATACGCGCGTCAGACGGACGTATTGACGCGAGGCTGCGCCTAAATTAGAATGGAGTTCTAATTTGGACGCGTATACGCGGCAAACTCCGTAATTTTAGACGGGAAAATGGCACAGTCTTTCAAAGTAAACTTCCGACACCCTGTCAAAATAAGTTTTCTGTTGATTTGTCGAAGTTCACAACACGCATACTGGTGGTGTCTTTGGCTGTCAAGCCTCAGCCCGGCCACACGGTGGTAGAAGTCACCTTGCTGATGACGCTGCTGGTTAATTGGATGCATCCATAGTCGCCTGGTCTGTTGTCTCTCCTGTCTCCTCACTTCTTCTACCAAAAGAAGAAAGGCCAAGGTGCGCCTTCTACTCAGCACAGTTTCTATAAATAAATGCACAAGCTAAGCTACGGTAAGCTAAAAAAATATGCAAATCATTTCATAAATTGGCAGAGTTCGATGTACGACTAGCAAAACGTATTAACATGAGAAATGTTATTACTTACCCATTTTTATAAGCAAAATTATTCCAAGTGATTTGGGGAAGAGACACCCGAACACAAGCGTAGCTTTAGCTGCTCTGACGCCGTATGTGTAAATTTGCGCTTTCGAAAATGCGCGCGTATAACGCGCCGCGTACGTAAAGTCCAGTAATAGCTCCTGGTGTAAATTCGGCGTAACGGCGCCCTAGAAAGTAACATGGTACATATACACACTTTTTGCAATAACCAGTCATCAGATTCAATTTTATTGAATGTAGTGTTTAACGACAACAGCAAGACTTTAACATTTCTAATGAGAAATCTTTTATTACACATTGTATAATTTGTGAAATACTAAAAGGAATGAAGATTTTACATGAAAGCATTTGTATCATTTACTTGCAATTTGTCAAGGTGTTTGCTCTGATCAAATATCACTCTCCTATTAATGTCCATGTATGAAAATAAAATGAATCCCCTTTCTTCACACATTTTTCATGTCAGGATGGGTACAGACTGTGTATCACCAAAAAGTTGCTTCCAACATTCTGTTCAAGGCTGACGTGAAGCCGTCCTGGCGGGTGACAGAGGAGCCACATCACCCTTGGATTGCTGTCACTGTTGATGCTAATGTTGTCGCTGCTCACTGTGACTGCATGGCAGGCTTGGGGGAGACCTGCTCTTATGTTGCAGCAGTTCTCTTCAAGATCGAGGCAGCTGTACGTATGGGATACACCAGTTCAGCATGCACAGATGAACCTTGCCAATGGAATCAGTGCTTTGTTAAGAAGCTAGAGGCAGCTCCTGTTTCCAAGATCAAGTTCTACAAGCAGGAAGCCAAGGACAAAGTCCTAAAAGCTCGGAGGAAGAAGGTGAATAAGATTACATGTGCAACAGAAACGCAGAGAGCCCTGTTTGTGCAGACTCTGGCAGATGACGATGACCAGTTGCTGGCCATTTCAACATACACAGATCATTGTCAAGTTGTGGATAGTACAGCCATAACTGCCAGTGTTCATTTACCTAATAGTTTAAGGACTCTTCATTCTGAACTATATACAAAAATGAGTGAAAGTGACCTAAAATAACTTTGTAAAACTTGGACATTGCCAACAATATCACCAGAACAACATGACTATGTGGAAGAGGCAACTCGTGCTCAGTCGTCTTCTTCAATCTGGCATGAGCAAAGTGCAGGTTGCATAACAGCCTCAACAGCTCATTTGGCAATGAAAGCCAGAGATATGCCAACATCACTCGTCTCAAAAATGTGTAAACCCCAGTTGACCCCTCTCTATGCACCAGCAGTCATAACATGAAGATGTGGCATTCCGTACAAAGAGGCAATGACTGAGGGTACGTGCAGCATGAAAGTGTCTAAACAACATGTGTTGTGCACCACCAAAAAGTCTGGTCTTCATATTTCAAGGACATTGACATATCTTGCTGCCTCACCAGATGGCATTGTTGACTGCAAGTGTTGTGGACAAGCGGTAATGGAGATAAAATGCCCCTTTAAGCACCATGACAGTCCCATTGTTGAAGCAGTACAAGATCAACACTTTTGTCTTGACTCGGAACACCCGAGTGTTTGGTCCAGGGGGGGCTCCAGTAGTCTGGAGGATTGGGATCAGGTGAGTGGGCCTGTCGTGAAGTCCAGACTTTATGGTGTGATCTCTCAAAAACCATGCATATTCGAAGATCCAGCGGAGTGGATCTGCTACGTCTGGAGTGGAGCTGCTACCTGGAGTGGAGCTGCTACCTGGAGTGGAGCTGCTACGTCAAGACATGGTGCAGTTCTTCTGGGTACATTTGTTAAGTCTACGGACTAATTGTCTTGTGTTTATTCTTTTGTGGTCCTAATTATTTTTCTCTTTTGTAGATTTGATTAGGCAATTGCGGTTTTATTTGGGTTAAACGTTACGTTGTCTTATTTGGTTCTAAAGTTTTGATGTTTTATTTTGACACATTTTTAGCACACTAATAATTTTATAATAAATTACTTGACATTTTCTTTTGTCTGTCTCATTTTGACCACCATCCGCAATATAAACCTGTGTGTCCTTGGTACTGTGAAGTTGTTGAAAAGTACGGTTTAGGGGGGGTTCCCTAACCCACCATCGGTTACAGTTGCATGTGATAGATGTGATGAGTGGTTCCACATTCAATGTCTCAGCCTAAAACGTGTTCCTCGATCCAAGCACTGGTATTGCAAAACAGGCAGGAAAACCAAAGGCTCTTCCAGTTAGATTAGATAGATTTCAATGAAAGGTTTCACAGACTAGCAATTTGTTTTGGTGTACTTGTGCAACTTGAAACAAACTTTGCTAATGATAAATTATTAACTATGAAAAGAGATAAAAAAGAAATGTAAAAAAAAAAACTGCAAATTAGCACAACACAGCAGCATACATGTAGAATTTACAGATGTACATTAGCAGCAATGTGAGTGTGGGTATACCACATAGTTCAAAAAGAGCAGTACAAATGGAACAAATTATTTAATTTACATTAGTCTGATACAGAGTTATTAAGTGTTCATGAGCCTCCTTACTATTTAAGGTGTCCATGGCTTGGATACAGACTTACTGAAGTAAAAGGTAAAAGTATTTCTTACGAGATGATTGCAAATGTAATTTTTTTATCCTTTGAATAAAACCAGGACTAAAACCAGGTCTAAATCAAATCTAAACAAGGTCTAAATGGGTGCGCCACTAAATCAGGACTAAACCAGGGTAAAGTAGGTGTAAATCAGGACTAAAAGATTAAACCACTAAACTGGGACTAAACCAGGGGTCACTTAGAGAATAAAATACTTTTGACCTAATTTTAAAAATGTAATGAAGTACAAAGTACAGATACAGGCTCTAAAATGTAGTTACGTAAAACGTATTCATCATAAAATGTAAATTAAAAGTATCCAATCCAGTTTATTTATAAAGCACTAATAAAAACAACACGGTTGAACAGAGTGCTGTACAATAAAGACAATAAAAAAGTACTGTCATGGACTTTCTTACTAATCCAAAGGAAAACATAAAGAGATGTTGTATGATCAAGTGTGAGGTTTATTTCACAAGCAAGATTTCTTAACAGGTTATATAAGTGAACACATGAAAGACAGCACAGCAGGATACAGTGATACAATGTATGCAGATCGCCACAGACTGGGATGGGCATTGATTAAAAGCCCAGCGGGACACCAGACGGCAGAAGCTAGTCCATATAAAGACAACACTGTGGCTGGTTATTGGATAATAGTAACTGTGACTAAAATTGGAACAGTACAAGCAGGGGCAGAAAAACAATATTTACAGCAACAACAAAAAAACACTTTAGAAAAAGCTGTACCTATAATTGGTACTTTTTACTTCCGACCACTGGTCACAGGAGTATTCAAATACAAATGTACAGGCACAGAAGTACAAACCTCCCACTCTCACCCTCCACACCGCCCGCTCACGAACTCAGTCTTGTGTCTCCCTGTACACCACACTCTCACCGAGATGTATGAGTGCACCACACACTTTCACTATCTTATCTATAGAGGCCAATGGTGATTCCACAGTGTCATTGGTAAGGCTTTGTATCATCGAGATGGGGTCCCTTTAAAATGGTGTACCTATTTTTCAGTAGCCCTATGACACGTTCTATATGAATGCGAACGTCTTTCGGGACGTTTCAACCTCCTCTGCAGATATCAGCCAATATCTGGTCACCAGGCAAATGATATGTGCGGCTTATAAATCCGGACTGACGAACAAGTTGGACATCTGACACTCTCCCCCCCCACACTGTAGAAAGGTAGTTAATGGTGCCCAGTGGAGAGCACGACACAAAAACTTTAACTGTACAATGCTTTTTGTAGTTGCTCCAGGTCTGTGCCCTTGCCTTGAGATTTTTTGGGCCATCTATAAAAATCTCAAAACAGTCAATCAATGATGTCAAGCGTGGACATTTTGATTTGAAAACTGGTGGGATTGTCCGGAATATAATTTCTCTATCCTGCATCTAATAAGAAATGTTATGTTTGTGTCCATTAAATCCACCCATTTCCAAAAATAGTCAACTGCTGTGCTTTCGGGAATGCCTTTAATAGTCGCCAGTAAGTCAAAACTCAAATTGTGGCGTAGTTTGACGAGAGTCAAGAAGAGCTGCTCCTGCTGTGGCATACTAGCCTTGTTTTTTGACTTCACAGGCAGGCATGTTGGAAGAAATGTGTACAATTTCTCAAAAACTGTCCAATGTCACCATTCTGCACTTTGTCTTGTTTCCCTCAACTGCAGCAGCTGATGAAGTGCAGCCTTCCAATTTTTTCTCTGCCAGCTCTGCCTTTGCTATGGCCTCATCTCTTTCTCTCCGAATAATGTCCATTTCCCCAGGAAACAAAGGGGTGGCAAGTCCGGATGTTTCAGGTAGTGTACACACCTGTGGTGTAATGGCCGGTGGCGTGATGGTGGAGACCGAATCATCGCTGATTTTGTCATTACCCAATTCCGTCTGCAGGTCTTGTATTTCCATACCGGGTATTGACACTTTTGTTGCAACTCTTCTGGGACGCTGGTCTCCTCTTCACTTTCCTTTTGCAATACTGGAGTAGTGGATGGTGCTGAAAATAAATAAATAAATAAATGGTATATATTTTGCAAATGATCACACACATTTTAAGTCATTTACTGTGTCCTCAAATTTATAATAATAATGCATGGGTTTTATAAAGCGCTTTTCTGGACACTCAAAGAGGCTTAACATTGCACTATTCATTCACTCCATACTCGGTGGTGGTAAACTACTATTATAGCCACAGCTGCCCTGGGGTAGACTGACAGAAGCGAGGCAACCAGTCTGCGCCATCCCCTCTGACCACCACCAACCCCTCACTCACTCACTACATCCGCTAGGCCTCCTGGTGTTACCAAACTGTCTCCCATCCAAGTACCGACCAGGCCCTTACCCGCTTTGCTTCCGAGGTCTGACGGGATGAGGCAGAGCAAAGGCGGTATGTTTAGTATTGAGCAGGATTGGGACGAGAAGTCATAATAGTCGACCATGACTAGAAAGCAGCGACCAGTAGACTAGTTGGGTACTATAAATACCATGTTACCAAGAATTTCAAGGCTAGGCATTATGTACAAAAATCTGCATGACTAGTTACTTTGTAGATGACCTTTTCATATAGAGGTTATTTTGTTTGCAAGGAAAATACATTTGTTAGCAAGATATTCTGTTCTTCTCAGAAACATTTAATGTATCTTCAAGTCTTATGAATTCAGCGTGTACCTCCAAGATCTGTATTTTTACATTACCATTTTTGTAGCAGTTAACCTCCCAAGTACTACTTTTTCAAATTTGTCATTAGAAATCAACATGTATTTTATGTATGTATTTCATATGGGGGACAACATTCTATTTTAACGAGGTGCTTGTATCACATCCTCATTGCAATATGGAATCTTTGAATTCTAACTGTGCATTGGAAATGCAGCTCATTATCTGCAGGTACAGTTTTACTGCAGTGTAGAATAAGAGCAAGAAACACAAATTGAGATAATTTTTGGTCATTGATCTAGGTGCAAACTAGATGCATGTTGATCACACTCCAGTTTGATGTTTTTTTTTTTCCTGTTAACGATAGGGCACTGTGCAAGGAGGCTGGCTGAACAAAAAAAGCTCCAGAACTGGGTAGCAAACTTACCTTTTCTTTTCTGTGCTCTCTTGAAGCGATCAAGTGTGGTACTCTTAGTCGATTCCTTCAGCACTGCTCGCGGGAAAATGGACGGAGTGTAATCTGGGTGTGCGGGGTTGTTGTTCTTCTTTCCTGTTCAACGAGCAAAGTGACACAATCTAAAGATTTCTACAGAGTAGCTCCAAGTGGGGGACCGATGGGCAAACTGTGACCACATTAACAGGCAACTACAGAAGCATGTGAATAATCTTGATAACAACATACTGTGGATAATTAAAAAGTGAGAAACATATGTCCAGGACCTTCTTGTACAAAAACAGCGCAGGGAGATGAATGTCGTTCACAGAGTTGTTTATTCAGGCTTAACACAGCAAACAACTTCTCCGATGTTCATAGAGGGAATTCAGCAGACACTCACAGGTGAAATCCAACAATAGTCTTAGCAGAAGTCCAGCAGCAATTCCAGCGTCACTAAAAGCAGAAATCCAACGTCTAGCTGCATTCCCAGTTGTTTTATAACATTAGCTAGCCCATCCCAATGTACGCAGACGAATGTCAGATGAAGAAGTCCAGCTGCGGACTAGGCTTGTATGCTTAAATACCAAATATGGTCTTGGACTGCTCTGAGATGTGCTCGCCGTACCAGGCCGCGCTCATCCCCTGTTTTACGACCCTTACTTGGATGTCCTTGCATAGTAAACGAACTCGTTCAACCCTATTTCTGCACGTAGACAGAGCAAACATTTCATGGGATTGATAAGAAGACAAATTAATCTGACAATACCTTCCATGAAATGAGAGGAGCAAACGTAATGGTAATCGGATGTAGGCCGCCATAGCTTTGTGCTGTGTGAACTAACCCCTCTTCCAACCGCCTGGAGCCATTTCTCTCTCCTCTCTGGCTCAGTTGCCTCGCTAAGGATGTAGTTCTATGCGTATAACTCAAGGTAAAACTATATATCGAGTATGACTTCTAGGTATTTGCAAAAACATAAATATCAACTGTAAATACGTATATACACACACACACAATCAGAAACACACACAGGCAATTTTAGGTAAGGCTATTGAATATTTCTGTATCTTATTTTTCGGTGTTGCCATTTGTGCGCATTGGAGCACCAGCAGGCTCTGCGTAGAGGCCAATGCAAGTCTCCCAGCACGGACTGCGGCTTGTTTTGAGGAAAATACGATTGTAGGTCGTAGTCCACCTTGCCGTGAACGCACTGAAGTGTCGTTTTTGTGAAAGCAATGTTACGATGATGAGTTACTGATCCGGAAAAGCCGAATCTGTGAATATCTTTCTAACTTTACCGAAGTCTGTCATAAAGAGCATTGATTTTGAGACGCCTTGACTCAGACTGAAGTGGAAAGGATGCCCTGAATGACCCATGTTTCGTTTCGTGATGTCGCTGAATATTGTACTCTTCGCAAACGGAGATTATTGACCGACTGGCCCACCATCTATCCGCGTAAAAAAATATTGTCCCGAAGGCAAGCCACCTTGCCGACCCCTGGTGTAAGGTATTAACTGAATTACTGAATTATAAGTGGGCAGTTACATGCAACAGTCCACAGGTGTTCCAAATTACATATTTAACATTTTAACTATGAGTCAAAAGTCTAAATAAATCCTTCTGTGTGTAAAAATGTAAGATACAATGTTGGTCCAGGTACAGTTGTGCTCAAAGGTGTACATACCCTGGCAGGATTTCATCATAGGCCATCATTGGCCTTGTTGACAAAAAAGTGCCCCATACGTACTGTGAAATAATGATGCCATTGGGTCCAGCAGAATAAAGTGAAGGTCCCGTTAGTGTCCATCTCAGTTTTCTGACCTCAATATCGTTGAACCACTGTGGGGAGATCTCAAACGTGCAGTTCATGCACTGGCTCAGCGTTGGGGACATTATTTGGGTTTTTCGCTTAACCTTTTTGTTCCATAACCCTCATTAGACAATGTTACTGCGTCCCACCTCAGCTGCGAGAGGCCCCGCTTATACAGCTCAACAACCCAAACACGGTCTAAACGTGAAAATGTTTCTGTCTTTGCATCATTCTGTCATGACAGTGTAAATACCTGACATCAGAATCAGAATAGGTTTTATTGCCATTGTTATGAACAGGTTACATTAAAGCAAAGAACATACACACGCATTTTATAAACAGTGTTGGGTATTTCACACAGTACACATGGACATGCGGGGACATTAGGATGAGGCAGACTCAGTCAGAGGGAGGGGGGAGGTTAGGGGTGGGTCATGTCGGGTTACAGGAGGCTCTTTGGAGAGACCGTGGTAATGTTTATGTTATGTCCTTATGAGTGACATAAAATGACTCTGAATCCACAATTTTTGAACAGATTTGTCCTTTTAAAGGCATGTGGTCTTAAACCTTTGGTCGGCTGCAAAAACAGCCCATTTCAGTTGGCTGTTTTTGGAAACAATTCCAATTGGCCAAGGAACTAAAGGACCGAAGATTAAAAAAAAAGAAATAATTAGTTTCATATGATGTGATTTCGTTATTTACAAAAACACCCATAACCATCAGTACACATATGGTCCATTACCGCCTGGCATATAAAATCCATTAAGGAGGAGGAGCCAGTCCATCTAGAACTTAATAAAGCAAGCATCCAGAAACGTCTGATAGCGCTCACAGTCAAAAATGTTATATTTGCTTACAATGTTACAGAAATGATAATGCAAGGTCTTCTTATCTAAGGTTTTAAGTGTTTTCTTAAACATAAACTTGAGTGGCTTGAGAGCGCTCTCAGATGTATGGGACCAAGTCGTGTGGCAATAATGAATGTGACTAAATATCATAGTGTGCATGCACGTGCACAAACCTTTGCTGACTCTACCGTCAATAATATATAACAATATTACATATATTCTTGACATGGTCTTTTAAAGTATGAATCAAAGATTACTCCAAGATATTTAAATTGTTGTACCACCTCTAATTGCTCGCCACTGACTAGAACAGATGGCTGTTCCCCCTTGCTGACATGAGAAGAACATGCATACTGTTTCTTTTGTATTTAGGTGTAAGCAGGAGTTCTGGAGCTGGAGAGATACTGGAACCTTGGCTCCAGAGAGAATTGCAGTTGTTTCAGCCTTAGTTTTTGCATGAATATAGAGAACTGGGTCATCAGTATATATAGTTGTACCTTTTCTGTTTTACAAACCATGGGTAAATAAGCCCATCTCGACTGCGCATGCGTGAGTCCATCAGGCTCCTACATTTGGGCTACCAAACAAACCACACCGCCACTGAAATGTGTGAGCGAGTTCAGGTAGCGGAGCGTGAACACTGGAGTATAGGGCTGAACGATGAATTGCATTTGCAATTTTATCGCGATATTACACAACGTGATTTCGTAATCGCAGGGCACGTGATTTTGGAAGTGAATGGAGGTGGGAGATATGACAGCAAAGTCCGCTCCGCCTCGTGCTTTTGTTTACGTCTCAGTCTAGTTCAGGTGCGCGGTAGATTGTGGACGTACAGTGAAAATATCAGCGTTTATCATGCAGCCCCCGTGAAGGACTATTGCTTTCTTCCCCGTTAGCATTGCGTTAGCCACAGCGCTCATCACGCCATTCTCTCGCTGCTGCTACACGCTCTGATGATCACAGAAACTCCCTCACCTCCAGATTCACACGTCTCTCCACAGAGGTGAGCCTGTGCTGCTTGTAAAGAGTTAAGAGTCGTTTGTGGCTCAGTTTAGGAGGCTTATGTTTAAGAATGTTATGAATAAAGAACTTATCTCAAAAGCATAATGACGGTTCATGACCATAAAGTATCCGCGGAGGCGATGTGCCATGTGCCTTTATTTACCTTTGCATCTGCCGCATATCCGCTCCGTAGGTCATAGAAGATATAAACACTAAACTGCTGTATGAAAAGGGTTGGTAACTAGGATCCGAGGCAGGAGTTCGTGTCATGTCTTATTTTGCTGAGGAAATGTGCTGTTTAAGCTGAAATGTCACTAAATGGCTGCGAGTCAAAGAGAAAGTAAAGTGTCTGTGTTTGGCCTCATGTCCCGTCTCCTTGAGTCAATGTTCTTCTCTTTCTTCATATTATATCATATTACAGTTACATCCCCAAAACCAAAATGCTGCTCTTAATTCCACTGTGTTTTGGCGTGTGCTCCATCTGGCCTCTCCGTGTCCATCAATAACACGCATCTGAAGCAACTACGAGTCGCAGCTCAGACAGGGATTTGACTGGCCGAAATAATTAATAATAAATAGTTTATTTTGTATTAATTGGGAGTTTGATTTCCTAAAACTTTTCCAACTAGTTAAAGTAGATGTTTGTTCTTAATTTTCCTGCACTTTAGTATGGGTGATGTTTCTGACTGGATCAGTGAGTTTTGTCTTCTTTTTTATTTATTTATATATATATATAAATATATATATATATATATATATATATCATTTATTTACAGACTGTTAAGTTCAGACAGTTTTTAAGAAGTGCAGTCCACATGTTCACTCATTTTGAATAGGTCAGGCAACAATTTTCTTTGCTTTATTGTTTCACTTCACTTCAAATTAATCTAATATTGTTTATTATGAAACAGACTGATTTATTGCTTGTTTTAGGTTAAAAAAAAAAATACATGAAGAGGACCTTGCAGCATATTTAATCGCAATCGCAATATTGAAGAAAAAAATTAGATTAGCAATTAGATTATTTTCCTAAATCGTTCAGCCCTAGCGTCAGGGCAGTTAGCCTAAACAGTGCTCCAGGACCTGTAAAGAAGAAAATTAAACTTTAAAAGTCTACAGAACAAAAACGAGTGTGTCCTTGGGCAAGATACTTCCCCCACCCTACCTGTTCTCCATTGGACAGAGGCAGAGCCATGTGTTCCGCCGGGTCCACTCTGGCAGGTGACAGTTCATCATTGATTTGAGCTGAAACAACCAGGAAGTGACCCGGTTGTTTCAGCTCAAATCAATGATACAAATTGAAACAATGACACAAACTTCCTTTAATGCCGTTCCTGGACCAACAGCATCAAACCAGGCTGCATCAGGCCGCGAAGTTCTGTCCATGAAAGTAATGAACAGAACTGGGGACAAAGGGCAGCCCTGAGGGAGACCAACATGCACGGTAAAAAACAAGAAAAAACTATGATTATAAGAGTACTGTTACTTTGAACTATATTCATCAAGAAGTCGGTAAAATACTGTGCGTTTACCGTGGTTTGAATCCCCTGAGGTGTGTGTGTGCGCGCGTGTGTGTGTGTGTGTGTGTGTGTGTGTGTGTGTGTGTGTGTATACGAGTACGCTCACCCTGATGTTGATGGGGCAGGTTTCCCTAATGCCACTCACCTTGACACTTCTGTACTAAACCCCGATTAGGAGCTTCTAGACCTGACCACTGCCTTGCGCTTGGACTGACCGGCCCAGTGGTCAAAGCGGCCAGTGTGGGCAGTGTGAGGAGTGTGGGCGCAGTATTCCCCATCACTCATAGAGCCCAAGGCTGCGGTCAGCGACACCACGGAGGGCGCAAACATCCGGCGTCTGAGGCCCCTGGTGTTTCGCACAAAAGCCGCAAAGTGCTGTGAGCAAACAATCGCAGCTTGCTTTAATCAGATTAAGCGGATTACGAGTGTTCATATAGATGACCTGACAAGTGGGACGGATCCTCACCACAGCAGAGCGTCCGGGCTATCGTAAGTACCACGCTCGCTCCTACTGTCTTCTCCTCTGACCCACGCTGCTATCTAGCTAATTCCCTGTGTTGTTTGATTTTGTGTGTCCAAGCAGAAGATGCCAGTGATAAACGTGGACGACCTGACGGACAAAGACAAAGCTCTGATGGAGGTGAACCAGCTGAAGACAGAGGTGAAGCTGGAGCGGTGGAAGGTGAGTGTCGTCGTATCTCAGGGGCTGTAAACAGGCGGTACCGGGATGGGAGGCCCCAGGCGCCTACAATGGCTCTTTAATGGGAGCCCAGTCTGTGGGAAAGAGCCGTTCAAAAGAGACGATTCAGGCAAGAACGTCACATCACCAGGCGGTGAGGTGTGAGCAGGTCGGGGTTTCCCCAGGCCAAGTCTATTGTAACAAATGTCATTAACAAGCATGATACATTGGAGTCCAACTGTGATTAACTCTAATATTCTTTGACATTTTTTCCTCCATTTGTTCAAAGATAACACTATGATCCAAACATATACAGCTGCAGGTTTTGCTGAAATTCTGTGAATTTTCTCTCAGTTTTACTCAAATTGTATCCAATTTTCTTTTGAATATATCAACATTTTCCGTTGTTCCTGTTTTAGTGACTGCACTGGAGTTTTTTCTTGTACTTTTGACAATGACAGTGCAGTGTTTTGGTCAAAGCCATAGATTCAGTTCGCAGCTCCTCCAACCTCTGCAGGGCTTATGTCGTTGGAAGTAGTAATTGGGCTACTCAAGAGCAACATTACTGAAATCATTTTACTGAATTACAGGGTGAGGCATGGGAACCTCTTCTTTTTTTTAAGTTGCACTATATGCAACTCTTTATGTCAAAAATATGTATTATTAAGTATTATTTAATGAAGTATATGTTGCCTGGTATATTGAAAGTTTGAGTTTGGATGTTTATGTGTAGGTCTTCAGGGTCTGTGATCCTTTTTGTTGCAGTTTGAGTGTTCTTCAGAACACAATCTAAAATATCAAAATATCTGATGCAGTCTACATATTACTGCAAAAGCTCATTAAAAAACATTTCTCTTTGAAAACTATGTGGAACTAATGCTCAGTTTAAATCTGCCTTACACTCACCTTTATCTGTGTGTGAAACAGCCGCTGTACCGCCTGAGCCACGAGAGGTTTCTTCTCGTTCAAAGCAGAAGAAGCCTCTGATAATAAAAGATGGAACGTCCCCAACTCAGTCCGCCAGTCCAGTCGGCGCTCTTTGAAAATCTTTGTCACAGATTGACGCTGTAATAAGAGTAACAGTGGAAGAAGTCCTGAACTGTCTTACTGAGAATTGAGCTGAACCAGGACTGGACCAGGCCAAACAAAGACTATGAGTCCCTGATGTTTCATACACGCATCCCCCAGAGGGCCCCTGGAGTGACAGAGGGGTCTGGTCAAAGGGGCAGGTCATAAGGGGCAGTATTTTAGCAAATGAAGAAAACATATACTCCATCACGAGCAGAGTATAAAGTACCGTATACCTGCTCTAAAATGTAATGAAAGTGAAAGCATAAAGTTTTCACCATTAAAAGTAGCCAAAAAAAAAGTATAGATTTTACTTCCCACCTTTGGAAAATAGTTAGGCCCAGGCCCAATAACAATCTATGTCTTTTGTCCGACCTTTGTGTTAATGTTCGTATCTGACGGAAAATGAACCCTAAGGTCTTTCTGATGTCTTCGTCCTGGAACCTAATTTGCATTTGTGCAGATATAATGAAATGTGTGTTTAATCCCATTTGGTGGGAAATGGAGCACAACAACCTGACCTGATACAGAGAAAAATAGATGTCATTTTCAGATTTTGCTAAAATGTTCTAAACCAGCCCAAACCACCTAAAACAGTTTTTTTCTTTTCTTCATATGACCCAGTGAAATAGATGGAAAACAATGGAGAATTTACACGTGACAAAAACGACGGAGTTTGCATGTTCTCCCTGTGTCTGCATAGGTTTCCTCTGGGTACTCCGGTTTCCCCTACCACTAAAAACAAGTAACACTTGAGGACGCCGGATGGAAATTAGCCCAAGGCAACGATCCGGTGTGGATTGTTCATTAACATGCACTGTCCCTACAAAATAAAGCAATGATGTTTTAAAGCCACAATACAATTTCAGTCCAAACTGCAGCTTAATGTGATTTAGATCAGAATTTTTGACAAACGTGACAGGAAAAATATTATTACGTCGATTAAGTCATTATTTTTCAAGAAGTTTTGATTTAATGACAGTTTGAATCCAATGTAAAGCTATTGGATAGAATATAAAATATCAGAATGTCTACATACTGTATTACTGCAAAAGCTCATCCAAATCCGTTTCCCTTTGAAAGCAATGCTCAGCAACTGCTCAGTTTCAATCTGAAATCATTACCAGTCCCCTGCTGAGTGCTCACGCACCCACAGGTCCTCGTACCCCTGGTTAGGAAACACTAACCTTTATCTGTGTGTGTAACAGCCGCTCTACCGCCTGAGCCACGAGAGCTTCTTCATGACATTTAAAAGTCCTTCATTTTGGCACAATTCATTGAATGACTTTTAATGCTTTTTACACTAGTGATGGGATTTACGGCTCTTTACAGAGAGCCTAGTCTTTGGGATCGGTTTATTTCAAAGAGCTGTTCAAAAGACTATTTTTAAACATAACATTTTAATAACTCCAGCCAGATAACTCACATAGGGACTGATATTTACGCTTTGAAAAACCTGTTTGTGAATCAAATCTAATAAAAGAGGCTGCAACTGTCTGGCAAGTTATTTTTAGCGCTAAAAGCTTTGACGTGTGTGGCCTGCTCCATCGTTGGACTGATTCTTGTGTTCGTTCAGGGGAGATCCGGTTTGAACCGTTTTGATTTGATTTGATTTCATTGACCTATTATTTACAGTGCGTTATTATTTACAATATTTACATCATTACATTTACATGTTCACAAAAAAAAACCCAATAAAAATAAAAATAAATAACTTAAAAGGAGTAGGCCGAAGCAAGAAAGCCTATAAGTGCCTACCCCAATTTCAAAGTACAATCAATACAATGCAAAGTAGAAAAGTTTGTGAGTTCTGAGTGTATTGACGTTTTTTTTTTCATTGCTCATATTAACATTCTGGTCAGCATTCTATTGATTTACTTATTGTTTAAGTAGTGTTTTAGATATACATATACAGTATATACAAACATACAGACATATGTATACATATATCTACATGCACATACATTACTAGCGCACATATTCATTATACATATATTATCATCACTATAATGATATATTATGGTGATGATATATTATTAAAGAGCCGTTCAAAAGAGCCGCTCACCCATGTGCGTCACATCGCTGGCAGAAACCCTGATATAAGTCTGTGGTCCCAAACATCTCCCTCTGACCATGTGGCGTCTCCTGTTCTTCCGCAGACGTCCAAATGCTGCGAGGAGCTCCAGGAATACATCCAGGGCCTGGTGGACGAGGACACGCTGGTGAAGGGGATCGCCGAGGACAAGAACCCGTTCAAGGAGAAGGGCGGCTGCGTCGTCTGCTGAAGCCAAACGGAAAAGCATCTGATATCGATCTTAGTCATTTACACAGAGGGACTTTGAAATGAACCACACAGTATGAGAGAGTCCCCGCACACACACACACACACACACACACACGGGCATTACGAGGACATTACGAAGACAGCGATCATCTGTGACAGCCTCAAATAAAGCATGTCTTTGTAACCGTGTTTGCATGTCCTGGTGTTTTTCTCATACCGCCCGCCGCTTCAGCACATGCTCCACCAGAGTCACGCCGTCATCATGGGCCGGACCGCTCGCTCTCTGTGGGGGGGGGGAGAAACCGTTAGTGGGTCAGCACGACTGAATTAACAAAGGTTCAAAAGGCAGAATTGATGTTAATTTTCCAGAGCGCCACGTGCCGTTAAACAGGGCTGTCGATGGAGGGGGGGTTAAGTTGGCCTGGGCCCCTTATTTATCAGTGCAGGTTATTTGCCATTTACCATATGAAAAACACATTGTGCAAGGAACTCAAAGTACAGTGTCAACATTTAAAAGGACATTACTGTACATGACATAAAACACTAAGGGTCAAATACTGGGCCGTCAAAAGTCCACACAAAAATGAAAGAGTGTTGTTTAGAGTCGAACATCTGACAGAGCGGTACCTTTTCCCTGAAAGAGCACTCGCAAAAGTGGCCCGAGCAGCTCGGCCTGAGGCGTCATTAACAATTTTTAAAACTCAATTTAAGAGTCGAGCTTTAAATGTGGCTCCAGGTGCGGCTGCTGAGTGAACCACGTTGTTTAGAGTCTTCTTTCCAAGTGAGCTTTACCAAACCACACCATGACAGAACTGTTGGATTAGAGTAAAATGGTCTCTAGTGCTTTTCCACCTACATTAGGCACTCAAAGCGCTTTACAGTAAGGAACCTCTCACCCATTCATACACCAGTGTACGCAGACACTGGAGGCAAGGTGGCTGAAGTGTCTTGCCCAAGGACACAACAACAGCGTGCACCTTCAGGAGGCGGGATTCAAACCCCCCGACCTTCTGATCATGAGACGACCCGCTCTACCATCTGCGCCACCGTCGCCCCACTAAAAGACTAATGTTAGCAGTATTAGTCCAATTCACGTCATGAGAAAGAGCCCAAGACGTTCCGTTCTAACAATCTGCACCTCAGAATCATGTCAATAGGCCACCGGCTTTATGACAAAGAACAATGACAAGTGTGGGCGGCACAGTGGCACAGTGGTTAGTGCTCGTGCTTCACAGCGAGAAGGTTCCATCCCCGGCTGGACGGGGCCTTTCTGTGGCGTTTGCATGTTCTCCCTGTGTCTGCGGAGGTTTCCTCTATCACTAAAAACATGTACAATAGGCCCGGGTGAGTGAGAGTGTGTTTGAGAGAGCGAGTTGGGGACAGTGGATATTAGCTCAAGGCTCCAATCCGGCGCGCCGTGTTTACATGCATGAGTCTCATGTATGTTGTAAGGCACCATACCTGATTTTACAGTTTGCTTTGTCCTCCTTTATAAACTCAGATGTGTGTTGGATTGAACTCGTACAGTTATAAAGCATTCAGAACACTTTTATGAAATTGCTACTAGTGTTGTAGTATTTCTGTGACATGTGTGCCTATAAAGTCGTCCCTTTGAAGAATTGAGATATTTCATAAAAGGAATGAGTTTGGACCACAACTAATTTTTGTGGCTTCCTCTCTAATTGTTTGCTATGCACTGCCCTGAACAAATAAACAACATCAAAATAAGTAGTTTTTTCTCCTCCATTGAACAACATTCTCTACGTCTCCACAATAGTGAGATTCATTGTTTGAACTAAGCCCAATTGTTTCGATGGGGACATAATACGAGCATTGGACAAACCAGACACATTGTTTAAGCTTCTCATTTTCCACACTGGTCCATAAGAGGCTTTACACATTTATTATGATTTCTGATCCGATTCTGTATTGTTCTAAAGCCCTATAATATTATATAGGAGGTAAAAGGATTTTGTGTTTGAGGACATTTTTGGTCTTGTACAGAGAAATCATGGACCCAGTGACTGATATTAATAATCATTTTTGTAATTCATACATTCTCTTTTTAGATGACTTGTGAAAGTGTAATGCTGTTAATAGGAAATCACATTCTAGAACCTGAAAACAACCAATAACAGTGCACTTTCTGATGTGGGGGGTCTGACTTTGAATTTGACATATTTATGATTGAATACAGGATATTTTAGTTAAGTTAAGCCAAATATCAAAATACAGCATCCAAACTAACAGATATGAAATGTTTTGCACCTTAAATGATCATAAATGCTGATTGCATTTTACAGAAGGGGATCCCGAGTTGTCGGTTGAGTGAAAGGTTTGGGAACCCCTGCAGTACTCGAGTAGTATTTTCATGTAGGCTACTTTATTATTTATTTATTTTCCTTATTTACATAGGAAAGTCCCACTGAGAGTTTAGAATCTCTTCGACTTCAGAAAATAAATATTATTATATATTATATAAGGTTGACCCGGGCTCCTGGGTGAGGGCGCTGATGCGCATGCGCGGACCTTGTTGTTGCGGAAATGGCGCTGCACTGTGGACCGCAGACATGGCTGCAGAGCTACAGGCTGCTGTCCCGAGCACGGCTGCTCCGGTACAGCCCGGTCCGCTCGCTGTCCGAGCAGGCTACGGGTAAAGCGGCCCCATCAGCCGGGGCCTCCGAGACCCTTGGGGACCATCTGATCTACACACACGAGCACCTGGCGCTCAAAGAGTCCCTCCGAAAGGTAAAGTCCCTGCACGGATAGATCTGTTTCATTGTCCTGCTCACGCTCCGAGTGTGTCCCTGTGACCCCGCTGTGACCCCGCTGTGACCCTGTCCCCATCCCGGTGACACTGGACAGAGAGTGGGGGAGAGGTCAACCAGTGTGTGTGTCAACAAACTGCACAGTTTAACCTTTTGAGCCCCACCTAAACCAAGCGCATGTCCTCCAGTTTGTTATTACTCGGATCGTCAAAATAGCAACGAAACGTGATGGAAAATCAACAATAACGCCATAACAAAGCGACAAAAACACAACCAAAGAGTTATAAAAAGCTAGATAAAAACCACAAAAGACGTGACCAAAGATATGAAAACAAAACAAAAACACAATATAAAAAAAAAAAAGTGACCAAAATGCTCCATCCGAAACCAGTAAATTGTTAAGAGGTCTTGCGCCAAACCGGGTGTGCGTCAGCGTCCGCCATGATAAGAAGCGTCTGAATAGGTTGCGTTCACGATTTAGAATTCCATTTCAGTTGGAGGGCAGGTGTCAATACAACTCTATGGGAGAGAAACAGTTTTTGAAAGAAATTTCCAAAAAGAAAATGTCCAAATGTTTTCTCTGATCATCATGTGATAGAGATTGGATTCACAAACCTTATGCTGCGTTTACACATAAGCACGATGCGTTACGAATGTCATTTTCCCGTCATTCGTGACGTTCGTGACGTGACTTAACGCATCTCAATGGGATTCTTAACAGAACGCATCAGTTCGTGACATTCGTGACGTTCGTGGAGAAAGTTTTTGTCTGTCAATAAATCTTCCACGAATGTCACGAATCACCCTCTGTTCGTGGAGTTCGCAGCGGAGCGTGTCCTTTCGTGATGCGTAGTGGCGCTTCGTAATTCAGCGTGAGAGCGTTCGTAGAGCATTCGTGGAGCATTCGTGGAGCAGAATCACTATTTTTACGCTCAAAATTGACAGAAACCCACGCTACGCCCAAAGTAAATGTTGGTACCTGCAGTAGCTACGCCAAGGAAAAGTGTCACAAAGTCGGCCAATCCGCGGTCCAAGTCACGGACAGCACCTGAAGAAACACTTTCAGCCCGAGCCACTGCCGCTCCTCGGGGTGCTGAAAGTGTTTCTTCCTCCTGCTTCGTACCTGATGTTCGGGAGTTGGAGCCAGACGAGCCCAATGACTCAGGGGAGAGCACGGCCTCTGCTCCGCCTCCAACCCGGTGGAAGAAGATCACTCCACTTTCGCCCAATTCTTGACAGATTTCGGACAGAACGCGAATATTCCTAGTGACCCGTAACAGCGCGTGGCACCGCGGGACACAACGCAGCACCGCGCAACACCACGCAGCAGCGCGCAACACCACGCAGGAGCGCGCAACACCACGCGGCAGCGCGGAACACATATTCGTGACCGTGCGTAATAATTCGTGCCATTAATCGTAACGCGTAGTAACAGGTCGCAACAGTTAGTGGCGGCGCGTGAAACCTCGACCCCGAATCATCAAATTCGTGATCCTTGGCCACGAATGTGCATTTGTGGCATTCGTAACGCATCGTGCTTATGTGTAAACGCAGCATTACATGTGAATTTTATGGCTGAAAGTCCTTTCTACTGGCCAACATCAAGCACATGTTTTTGAATATTGTCTCCACTTTTGGACGCCTTTGTGAAGAAATAATTAGACCTATGTTCATATCTGCTGAAAGATATGACTTTGAACTTTGTGACAGCTTTTGTTTCATGTGAATTGGCCCAGTAATTACAGAGATATTAGAAATGATTTAAGACTATAAATCTGCATTTTGAGAGTTACTATGGTTACGGCCGTGGAATTTTCAGTTGCCTTCCACCTCAATGTTAAACTATAGGCTCTTGAGAATGTTGTGATGTCACGTGAACGCCACCTATTAGGCTGTCAGTAAGGAAGGTGTTAGGGAAAGTGGCCTGTATGCTAACTGTCATAGCCACTTTAGCATAGGGACCTCTAATGCTAACTCACTGGCTATTAGGAGCTATGTGCCATCCCATAAGCCACTGCGCCAATCTCCCCACCCCCCTCGCCCCCACCCTGGCGTGATTAATGCACAACCACTGTTGATTGACAGGCGCACATTTAATTATAAACCAATAAAATAGTTTCTGCACAAGTCAAACTTTATAAAAATGACAAAATACATGTTGTCGTCGCCACAGCTCAGTCACATGGTTTCAAAGCCTCCTCAGTAAATGGCCTGAATGAAGCAGTTTGTGCTTTTGCTTCATTTAGTAGAGACTTAAGCCACATGGCTAATTAGCATACTGTAGCTTTATGAAACCTGTTGAGATAAAATAAAGGGAAAAGTGAAGGGTCTCTTTTTTTCCGCCTTAAATGTCTTTATTTGGACACTATGTTGTTGTTGGACAATATACAGTAGGGGGCGGTATGCACTTTTGTTTGGCCTGCACTGAACTTTAAAGAAGAAGAAGAACAGCTGTTGGTGATGTCACTTCCCCTTCCCCTGGGTAAGGACGGTTGAATTGGGCGAATGCTGCTGAAGCTCTAGTTCCCTAACTGCACAGAGATCTAACAGTTGACCCCGTGAAAGGTTAAGGATTAGCTGCTAGTGTTAGTACTTCGAGGCTATGATTTAAGGGTTTTGACTCTACCTTTTCACTTCCTTACGCTGCCTTCATGTGCTCTGGTAAAGATGATGATTGTTGTGAAGTGCATTGTGTTCATGAGCTTTTGTGTCGTAGCAAAGTGAAACAAATGAACACACTATAAACAAATACATCCACGTGGGAAAGTGGTCAACAAACCGCTGAACTACTGCTGCTTTGTGCTTTGATCGGGAACACGTATAAGTTTAGCTTTTTCACATGACGATAAAATGAGGCCATATTACATCGGAGTAGCTGAAGGACGAGTAACAATCAGCTAAAACATGATGACTGTATAATCGCAGCTCTGTCGTGTTGACAGGTGAAAGGTTTTCTCATCTCAGGAGCTCGGGCATCCAAATGATCTCCCAGTGGAAAACACGAGCTCGTGTGCAGTTTTCTACTCAACATTTGGAGAGCACATGAAGGCAGCACTACAGTCAAACAGGTAGCAACCTTTGACCGGAAGAAGTAGCGCCAGGTCCAGAGGCTGAGCTGTAATCCTAAGCCACACTGGTCACTGAATAGAGCAGAACAATCATTAGAACGTGAAAGAAGCTAGGAATATTGCTTTCACCCGGGTCAAACGCTTGTCTAAGGTCAATGTTCTTAACCTCTTAACCCCTGCCTTAACCGGGCACATTTTCTCCAGTTTGGCATTACCCAAATCTAAAAGTTTCTTGAAAAAAAGCAAAAATTTGATGATCTAGAGTGACGGCATTAATACAAGGACATTTGTTTAGAGCACTTTTTCTAGGTCTTGGCTTTCAAACGAGGCATTACACTGGCCTAGTCTAGCGCATTTTCTCCAGTCCGGCTTTACCCAAATCCCAACGGGAGAGCAACAGTGTAATGCCTATTTTGAAAGAAAAAGTAAATTGTAACTTTATTTTGTCGGTGCAGTTTTGTCACATTGTAGAAGTGTTTTTCTTATGCTTCTGTCTCTCTTTTGTGACACTTTTTTTGTCTTTTTTTGTTGCTTTTCTGGCACGCTTTTGTTGCTCTTTTGTTGCTGCGTAGTTGTTGTTTTTCGGTCGTTTTTGTCCCTTTTTTTTAGTTGCGATTTGTCACTTTTCTATTTTTTGTCATGTGTTTGTCGCTCTTTAGTTGTTTTTTTGCGTTTTCGTTGCTATTTTGAACTTTTTTTCATGAAGCTTCTTAGATTTGTGTAAAGCCAGACTGGAGAGAATGGGTGGGGGTTGCCGTCTTCAGCTCTGGGACGGTCGGGCTCTGCACATTACTAGCTTGAGTATTGGAGGTCCCGGAGGTGGAAATGTCCTGTTGGTCCTCTGCGGGGCCACGCCTCACTGTGATTGGTTCCAGCCGCCTGTCACATGTTTACAGACACACGCATGAGCGCCGCAGAGGCAGATCACGGGTCCCCACACGCTTAGTCCTGATTGTTTTTGTCCCCTCCTGATTGATATTCATTCAAACCTAATCCCCGTTTTCTCCCGACAGATGTAACACGCGTGTGCTCATAATACCGCCAGCGACACGGCTGCTCTTTTCCCACGCAGTTACAGCCCTGCTTTTGTGCGAGCGCCGGGGCCTCAGGGGGGACGCGTCGTGTAACGGGGACTCCAGCACATCTGGAGTGAGCTGTAGGGCAAAAGAATGACTCCTTTCAATGCTGCGATAATGATATTCTGAAAATTTACTAAACCATTTCATCACATTCATTGTTCATTCAATTGTGTTAAAACCAGAGCGACAAAACACGGCTAAGAAGGAACTTAAATGATCAAAAAGTCAAGAGTCAAACTGAACCGCTGCTCATTTAGGAATGGCTACATTATGATTCATCATTTAAAGGATATCTAGTGTTATACGTATGCACCGCCGATAACCGGCTATAATCCTGTGTATGAAGCTTCTAAACTGTAAAATGTCACAGTGTTTAACCCTAACCCTAACCTTCATCAGACTTGCCTAAATTGCTACAGTGGTCACTATAATGTGGTCTGATCTGCATCAAAATCATAAGAATGATTAAACAGTGTCTGCTTAAACCAATACCACCCAAACAATGACATTGTATTATATTTTTAATGGCCATATAGGGATGTCAAGATGAACCGGTTTTACGATGACCACGATTATAAAAGGACGCGGTAGGTTATCCGGAAGAATTTCAGAAGCCACGGTTTACCGCAGACATGTTTGACGCTGACGCACGAGCCGCTGACGCCATAAACAGCCTAAACTCACCGGTAGATGAGCGAGGCAGGAGGACGCTCTCCTCCAGTGTTGTATCCACACAAAAACGATTGAAGTCAGCAGAGTGGGACCTCTTTAGGATCCAGAACATGACCAAGGCGTTGTTGTTGTCGATGGACGTCCGTTATGTAAACCCTGTCGTCAGAAAGTTGCAGCAAAAGGCGCTGATATCGGCTACGTCGAATATAAACAACATCATGGAGATAATCCTTCGCTCTGAATGTCCAGGTCAAGGTAACGAACTGCATAATTCCCAAAAAAGTTGTCCAAATGTTCAGAAATAGCCGCCACAACTGGCTCAGGATGTAAACAAAAGGCTAACGCTCCGCTCTGCTTCAGCAGAAAGGAAAGTGAAACCGCACATGTAGAAATCAGCTGTTCAAAAGAGTCTCCTTAGTCACTTAGTAAACACGTTTCATTCTCTGTTCATCAAAATAATTAATAACAGTTTAACTTTTGAGAGCATAAAACCGAGCCTAGCTTGTGGCCTAATAATATATAGTAAAATAATTATGATAATTATGGTCATTATAAAGAAGTCAAGTTGACATTGTTTTGTATTATTCAATGTAGGCCTATTTATTTTAATGCAAAACAATCTTAAAGCATTTTTCATTTTTAGAAACAGTGACTGTTTGTATTAAAAAGCTTTTTAAAGACAAAAACAAAAAATATCAGTTCTTTCCTTTCATTCGAGGAATAATCGTGAATAATCGTAAAATCGCAATTTTTTGTTTCACAATAATCGTGAATCAAAAAATTGAAATCGTGACACCCCTCTGGCCATAACATGTAAACATTCAACAACATTTACAGGAGGAGAGGAATAAGTGAGTACACCCCCTGAATCTCACTGAACTGCAGCAGTTTTGTAAAGAGGAATGGTCCAAAATGTTATATTTCAATGTTTTTTTATTTAATCTTTAAATATAAAAAAAACAATGTTTGCTCATATTTTGACCATGGTTTCGGTCAAAGAAAATGACTAAAACCAGTAGATCTGATCATTTACTGTATGAGCTGACGGAGACCGCAGAGTAACTTCCTTTAGAACCAGTTTTTGGGACAAACGGTTGTACTTTTGTACCGTAGCATAGACCGATAGCAACATGGATTAGGTTATTATTCATTGTCTCTTTATGGGCGTAAGACGCACACAACACGCCTGTGGCAGAGTTCATGACGACCTCAGAGAAAATCCAAAACAAACCGGGTGTTGACAGCAGTTCAGGTCATGACGGCATAAGGCTCCAAACACAACACCCAGACTGTCCCTCAGTGTGTCTATATGTTGTTACCGTTGTGTGTCACTTATATTGTCCTTTTTTTGTGTGTGTGTGTATGTGTTCCATTATTCCCAAGAGACCAAAAAATAAAAATGGACAGCCCAAGTGCAGTAGTTATCTTCTTTCACATACTTTTGAGTAATCCTGTTTACTTTGGATCATTTCTTCCTCTACTGCTGAAGTGCTCTAGTCTCTCTCTTCTGAATTGCTGAAATTGTCCTCTTCATTTTTAAAGTCCATAAACCGTCATTGGACTCAAACTGGACTTATCCCGGCTCCATCCATATGTTAGCATGCCATTGCCTTAAAGTGCTGGCTTGTATCTCGTTTTTAATCATGTGCATTTCCAAGCGCTGGGTTTCGTCGAGTCTATTTTCCACGCACTTCCATTCATTTACAGTAGGTTGATCAGCTAGGATGATTCCACCTTCTAATGGGTTGTCCCCTGGCTGTCCAGATCATCGACACGGAGATCAACCCTCACGTGGACCAGTGGGAGGCAGAGGGGATTTTCCCAGCCCACCACGTCTTCAAGGTCCTGGGGAGTGCCGGCTTCCTGGGAGTCAACAAACCAGTCGGTAAGAGGAAGGAAACGCCTCAGTAACTGTTCCACCTTAAGGTCCGCACACACTACACCATTTTATGCCCGATTTTGATACAATTCTCAGTCGCGCCGAGTCTTCTCGAGTCGTGTTTATAGTCAAAGGCAGTCTCACAGAGTCGTGTCTCGTAGTGTGTCAGCAGTCAGACGCAACTGGACTACGGTCGCAGGGAATGAAACATGTTTGATTTTTAAGCCTGGTTTTGGACGCACAGGAGAAACGTGGGGGATTTCACCGTCCCCAAAGTGAACACACAGAAAACCTTTTACGGAGAAATGTTTTAATTTCTCCATGAAAACAGCGGCACAAACAGCTCATTTCATGGCCACAGCCCCACACGAAATAGTGTAATGGAATATATATATATATATATATATATATATATATATGTGTATGTATATGTATAACGTAAAAACCATGTCGAAGAGAGTTGAAGTCTGAATCAAGTGGTCATGTATTGTCTTAAACACAGACGGCATAACAGCGGCTCAGACTGTTCTGCCCTCTGACCCACTTAGTGGCATTTATACAGTAATCTGTACACATCAGAGTGAAGAGAGATGACACCCTGACGCCAACACATTTGTTGTATCTCTGTATACGTCCTATCTCAAGGCCTAGCCTTTATCTGTGACATGACCTGAGATGAATATTCAGGTCATAGCCCCGATATCCCTTTCAGCTGTTACACAATGACTAGTACATGTCCGAAATATATTTCTGACCATACAACAGCACAACTTATCACCAAACGTTCACGAGAACCACCTTTTCAAGATACATTTCAACCACGAACAGAGTTTAGCGGCACTTACTGAGTTTGGAGACGGACTGTTCAGCTTCACCTCGCCTCTCTCCGTATTCTCCTCCGCCTCCTCCATCTTGGAGCGGAGGCCCGTCTCCTTTTCTTATTAAATCCACTGAAATACGTCCCGCTTCTTCATGTCGCCGACTTTTATCTCCATTTGACAGAACTATAGCCCAGTGTTTCGGCTTCGTAGCAGTAGGAGCCTTGCACTGCGATGTTGTGACCCTGTTGACACCCCTGACCAAACTGGGACACACACATGTTTTCTCACGCTCATAAACAGGGGCTATCTTGGTGGATTTGGGGTCAGTTTTTGAAGCTGGAGGAGAAATGAAGCGGTGGAGACACAGACGTGCTGTGTTATAAACATCAGCTGTTTGTCAGAATCGTGTCGTGTGTTCGCTCTGACGATTCTCAGTCGTTAAGAGTGAACCCCCAGAGGTTCTATACTCGCACTGAATCAGGTCGTGTAGTGTGGACCCCCCATTCTATATAAAATCGTGTAAGACTAGAGAAATCGGGTTGTGGTTGCGGACCTTTAACCTCTGCTGTGCCCTGTAGTTTGTACACGGGGTTTCCGATATGAGGAGCTCACCTCTGTAAGGAGCGGTGCACGCTCAGCCAGTTGTGCCACAGGTCATTGCTTTTTCTGGGCAAACAGCCAGAACACGGGCTCTGGAAGGATCTCCTCCAGGTGGTACTGTTAAGCAGCTCTTCGATTTTGTGAAAGGTTTTACTGCATGTTTATATGTATGAAAAGTATATACAGACTGATGGCAAATGCCATGAGCCTGATCCAATCAAATGCAGGGCTGAAACTAACGATTATTTCAATAATTGATTTGTCGGCGAAACGTGACGGTCATCGCGCACAAAGACAGACACAGCAGCGCGTGTGATTATATAGCTCTAGTTTTGACCACAGCCACAGCCGAGCTCAGCCCCGTCATTTTCACTGAGGAGCAGGGAATTTTCACACTTGGATAAATTTATTTTCACGCGTTAATTGTATAATTTTAACACATCTTGTCAACGTGATTTTAATTTTTTTCCGGCCCTAATTTAAATACTAATTACAATGACCATATTGAGTACAACCAGTCCAGGAGCATTCATTTGAGCATAATATAAGCTAATATAACCCCTAACACTGGTTAGTAAGCGCTAAAGCAGCAGATGTGGTCATGAGGACTCGGAGAAAGGCACGCAGGGTTCATGTAACGCGTCTGCAGCTTCAGTTTAGCGCTAAGTGATGAGGACACGCCTGCGCTCTGTTTGGGTGCGCGTACATGCATGGGACGTACCACACAGCTCAGATGTCAAGAAATATAGACTAAAACATGCACCGTCACTTTAGTACCATCCGTTTTTTGCCCCGTGGTGCACCATGGCACGGGACATTGTCACACCCCTAATGACGAGGCAACTTTATTCTATCGAGGTATGTCTCTTCTGCTCCGTGTTTAAGTGCACTTCCTGGTAAAGACAATGGAAACTAGAGCCACCCCCGGGTTAGGCCACACAGCTCCAACATGTGTGAAAACCCCCGTGTCAACATGCTACCTCCTATTGTTTATCCAGTCAGCTGCAGTCTGCGATATAAGAACGCTAACCGCTGTGCCACCGCTCCGCCGTATTGATTAAAGGGCATTTGTTTTTGTCAACAAATGTCGAACCCGCCCACTCTCTTTATTCTGCAACAGGATAAGGGCTGGGTACCGTTATTTTTTGTTTCAAAACCGCTACTTTAACGATACCTGCTTTTCGGTACCGGTGCCTTAACGGTACTTTTTTCGATACCTATGTTATTTGAATTGAATTAAGATAATGTGTATAAAAAACACGCTGCTCTGTTCGACAAAGTGAAATCACTCCACATGTCAAAGATCTGTTACACAGTGCGAGCTCTCACTCCGTCACTAATAATTTACCAAAACTGTTCCAAAAATGGCTAATGCAGAGTGAGCGCTCACTTTTGATTCTCGTCCTCGTCCTCGTCCTGGTGCAGCTGGAGTTTAGGAACCACAGCAGTGACTTCTGGCTCCGCGGGTCGTCCTCTAAAGGTGAAGCCCATGTGTTTCCTGTCGTCACTGCCTTGCTCTTTGTCTCAGAGCTCTAGTTTCTTCTTCAGTCCTGGTTTAGTGGTTTGGTCCCGGCTCAGTCTCTTCCATCTCTAATAAGTGTTAGTAAGTTATAGCTTTGCACTGAAGCTGCTCATGAGTTCAGGATGCTTTTTTTAGACTCACTCATCATTTATTGACGTCTGGAGAGAGAAAGTACAGACATTAGGAACCAAAAAATAAAATAAAAGTTTTTCGATACCACCCCCTACCGGAGCTTCCCGGTCGGTACCGAGTAGGTACTGTTTAACGGTGCCCATCCCTACACAGGATTGGCTTGGACAGTGATGCAGAGTCTATGAACTCCTAAAGACGACCCACCTGTCGAAGAGCCGACGTGCTGGTGTTTCCTCTGACGTGGGATATCAGGCAGAGGTAAGGTGTGGAGGAGGTCAGCGTGAAGGGCAGAGGGATTAAAACGTGCTGAGCTGGCTCGGGTATTAGAGACCGGATTACAGTGCATCATCGTCAGCTCTCTCGCTTGAGCCGCCCTCGGGAGCAGAACCAGGCCAGAGTGTGTTCACGGAATACTAACCCAGGAGGACGGCCACCTTCTCCCACACGCGCTCGCCCGCTGAGGAGAAGCAGCGTTCAGCCGTCCTCATGATGTCCTACACCACTCGGGACAAGGGGAGTGCATATTGATCAAACCGTATAGCTCATGTCTCCTCCTCTCTCCACACCGTCATCCTCACACTGCCCCGTCTCCTCTGGACTCTTTAGAGAAAGCTCTGCACACACTCAGGTGGTGACACTTCAAGGCTTTCCTGGCAAAAAGTCTTGGAAAGATTCAGGGCTTCAGAGCGGCTTCATTCTGTCTGAACGCTGACCTCTAGTGGACAAATCTTCTTTTTCCAGACATCTCATGTTTCCAACAAGTGTGGAGAGTTTTAAAGCGTTCTAAGATTAAGTTTCTTTTTTTGGACTGTGGGTCTGCTCCATGAAGCTCCAGTGGGCGGGAAATGCAGCACGTTGACTTAACACTTATGGTTTACGTCGGTGGAGGGTGTGAGCGCCCGAATGATCCTGGAGCTCTGTTGTCGGGGGCTTGGTGCCCCTGGTAGGGTCTCCCAGGGCAAACAGGTCCTAGGTGACGGGTCAGACAAAGAGCGTTTCAGAAGCCCCTTATGAGAGACCAACAGGCCCGGTTAGAACCATGAGGCCGTCCTTCTGTGGACCCACCACCTGCAGGGGGCGCTATAGGGGCTGGTGCAGCTCCAACAGCTGCCCCCACAACCCGGCAACGGACAAGTGGAAGAAAATGGATGGGGTTTACGTCGACAAAGTGAGGACCAGGAAAGTTCTGTGGTTTAGTGCCTCGCTTAAAGCTCAAAGCTGTCGAGGCGATGCACTGAAGCGCTCTGAGCCAGTGAGCCGCTTTGATACAAGACTCACAGTGAGCCGCTTTGATACACGACTCTCAGTGAGCCGCTTTGATGCACGACTCACAGTGAGCCGCTTTGATACACGACTCTCAGTGAGCCGCTTTGATGCACGACTCACAGTGAGCCGCTTTGATGCACGGCTCACAGTGAGCCGCTTTGATGCACGGCTCACAGTGAGCCGCTTTGATGCACGACTCACAGTGAGCCGCTTTGATGCACGGCTCACAGTGAGCCGCTTTGATGCACGACTCACAGTGAGGCACTTTTCGAGACCACTGACACCTCAGTCACGTGACCAGCGAAACGGGCTCCGAAGGAATCGTTTCAGGAAGAGCCATACAAACTCCCGTTGGGTTTTTTGCCCATCAGTAGCGTTTGGGGCCGTCCCAAGTCGGTGCCCAAACAACCGGAACCCAGAAGAACAAAACCTAGACGAGTTTCAGGCCCGATCTCGCAAACTCGTGCTTATAAGCAAGTGGAGCACACGATGCAAAACTGAAGTAGCGTGTCCCGTGTCGGGCCAGGTACTGGGTCAGTATTAGGTGTTTGGTTTCCTTTCCACACAGCAGCTCAAACACGCACAGTGCAGCGCGTTGGGTTAGAGGCTCGTGTTTGTTCCGGGACAACGTCATGATTGTACATTTTGGAAACGGAGCTTTTGAGGCGGATTATGACCAGGGTCTTTCACCGCGGCCTCGTCAGCAGGAGAAGCCTTCACTATGTGTTTTTGTAGACCTGGGGGGTCTCCAGCCTTGAGTTTAGCGGTTAGCGACAATGACGCACATGCTCGCTCAAACCAAACGGCTTTGAGTCGCTGTGAAAGAAGGAAAGTGAGGCCCTTCGGGGAAGAGCTCACAAACTGAGCGCAGAGGCAGACTTGTTTGTTTTTTATTAGCAAAAAATGGGTCTGAGCGGTTCTCCGGGTAGATCTGCCCATTATCCGTCAGTGAGCGGAGCGTTTTTGATTTGCAGCAGTTGGTCATCAAAGGCCCGGCACATGTGGGCTGACCAGCGGCTATTAGATCTTTTCCCCAACTCGCCGCAAAACCGTAGTTGAGATCAAAGCCAGGGGAATGGGCAGATGAAACGAAATGCGCTCTGGTCATTAGTCCAAATAAGTTTGGACTCGTGCTGGAGTCCATTAGGAGCGGGAGGGCCGCTCGGTAAACAGTGGTCTGCTGATCATTGCCCCGCGCGCTATCGCTAACTCGCTAAGTGAAAGGAAGGACGGTAAACGTTTACTTTCTGAGCTTGTAACTGTTTCCCTCATGGAAAACTCACCTGGAGCCGTGTTTCACTTCATCCATGGAGGTTTGAGTCCTTCTGTTCACTGAGGCCCTTGGTTTGCTAGCAGAGCGCGTGCTAAGATACTGTCCGTTCATCTTCACTATATACATGACCTAATGAATGTCACGTAACGTTTGTTTATACAAAACGTATATAACAGGGGTAGGCAACGTCAGGCCCGGGGGCCAAATCCGGCCCTCGATCATGAAAGCTCTGATGATTTTGATTATTTCCAGCAAATGCCTGTTAAAAACCTCTTACCCCCCACTTTAACCAAGCGCATTTTCTTCAGTTCGGCTTTACCCAAATCTAAAAGCTTCTTCACTGGAGAGCTTGGCCCGTGTAACGCCCCATTTGAAAGCTACGACCTGCAGAACGGATCCTTTCGTCTCATTAGTTAGCCCTTCTTTTTTGTCATCGCATTTTTGTCGTTTTTTTGTGTTGGTTAGTTTTGTGCATCGTCGTCACTTTTTTTTATGGCTTTTTTGTTGTTTTCCGTTTTCATCCCTCTCTACTTTAAACGTGTTTTGGTCACTTTTTTTTGTTGCGTTCCATCTTTGTTATTTTGAGGCTTTTTTTTCCAGAAGCTTTTAGATCTGGGTAAAGCCGAACTGGACAAAATGTGCTCGATTTGGTAAGAGGTAAAGGTTCTCCAGAAATCTGTCAATCCCTTTAAAAATACTGAACAAGCATTTAGGTCATACATGATGTACAACTCTGGCATTTGTAGAAAGTGACGCTTGACTTTAGGTGCTCGGTCTTTTGACAATGAAGAAAATCAGCTTCCACCGAGCACACTTGCCTACCCCTGATATATGGCAACAGTTGCCTAAATGAATGGATAAAAAAGGCTCTTCATCATTTCATCAGCACATATGGCTAATTGGCCATAACAATCAATCACTCAATCACGGTGGCCCGCTAAAGAGTTACAGTATAAAATGGAAGACCACACCGCTGGGGTAGACCTGACTAACAGTCAAGCTGGTGTTGTTTTGGACCTTCATGACTCCCTTGTGTGGGTTCTGAGCGGAGGTCTCGGTCCACAGACTTGTGCCAGGGCCTCAGGATGCTTGAAGCTGGCCGCGCTGACTGCCGCTGCCGTTGTGTGCAGAGTACGGCGGTCTGGGCCTGGACTTCAGCTACAGCATGGCCGTGGCAGAGGAGCTGGGACACATCCGCTGTGGAGGGGTGCCCATGGCCATCGGGGTGCAAACGGACATGGCCACGCCCGCCCTGGCAAGGTACCTGGCCCCACACACACACACGCTGTAATACGATGGGAATGACTCTGATTGTGTGCAGGTTCGGCTCGGAGGCTCTGAAGCAGGAGTTCCTGCTGCCGTCCATCATGGGGGACAAGGTGGCGTGTCTGGGAGTGAGTGAGACGGGAGCCGGCTCTGACGTTTCCAGTAAGTCGCACTTATTAGACACGCTTTGATAACGTTCACCTTCTGCTAGGGCGGTTTGGACAAAAAAACGACCGATATTGCGATTTGAATGTTTTATATGTAGCATATGTTTTATTTGTCATGCACATGAGCTTTGAGCTGCATATACACTTCTAAAACATCATAGTACTCAGTTATTACACTTCAGCTTCATGCACCATCAAGATGAAGCTGGTCTGAAGCGTGTCCTCCTGTGGCGCAGGCATCAGGACCAAGGCGGTGCGGCGAGGGGACGACTACGTCATCAACGGAGGCAAAATGTGGACCACCACCGGCACTCAGGCCGACTGGATGTGTCTGCTGGCCAACACCAGCGAGGGGCCGTCCCACAAGAACAAGTCCCTCATCTGTTTACCCATGAACCTGCCAGGTACTAGCCCCCCTCATTTAGACGCGTCGACTAGTCGTGTGTTCATCTCTCTCTGCCTAGTTTGACCCCTTTTCCGTGTCCACTGGGACAATGAACAGTGTTGCACCAACTAGCGGTTAGCCGGCGTTCCCTTCTTACATGTGAGGGTTTGGATGTGGACGAAATGAACTCGATGTAAATGAGGCGCTGTTAATATGATGACGTCATCACGACGAGACAACTCGACTATTTTGTCAAAGTCGACCTTTAAAAATCAGTTCAAGCCGTACCAGGTACTCTGGGTTTAAAATGATGATTAAATAGACATTTAGAGAGGACCTGTCTTTTCAGACTGTGGAACACCCTGTCCCTGTCTCTGTCTCTGTTGACTCTTCTAAAAAGACGTGTTTATTTAAGAAAGCTTTTGCTCGATGGGTTTTCACTAATGTCACTTTAATTTGACACATTTATATAGTTTTATTTCCTGTTCGCTCGTTTAGCACTTTGTGATTTTTATCTGGGAAAAGCGCTTTGGAAATAAACGTTGCTTACTTGAATAAAAATGTGCGATTAATTGCGAGTTAACACTGACATTGAAGATGAATGGCGATGTAATAAAAACACACGTATGTAACTGTAATGTATGTTGTGTGTGCAGGCGTGCAGGTGGCCCGTCGCATCAGTAAAATGGGCATGTGGTCGTCGGACACGGCCGAGGTTTTCTTCGACGACGTGCGCGTGCCCTGCTCACACGTGATTGGTCAGGAGGGCATGGGCTTCACCTATCAGATGCTGCAGTTCCAGGAGGAGCGGCTCTGGGCCGTGGCCAACAGTGAGTCCCATTTCATCATTCATTTGGTTTAGACCTCAGGAGGGGCCCTTAGGGCCCTCAGAGCCTCCAGTACATCGCTGTCTTTACAGTCTGGCCTTTGGTCCTGGATCGTCACACGGAACGATCGGCTGATACATGCTAGGTACACGCGCACACACACGGCAACACACACACCGCACACGGCAACACACACACACACACACACGAGAGACCCACGAGCTCCAACAGAAGAATGACTGTGACCAGAAAAAACACCGGTGGCATTTCAGACACATTTGCTGTGTGGCTCACGCTGAGCAGTTGTTTCACACGAGGGGGTGCAGACCGGCGCTGAGCTGCAACACGCACACGCACACACACGCACGCACACACACGCACACACACACTAAAGGGAGGATGAGAATGCAGAGATGAACAGGAGACGGGTAGACTTACAGTAATACATCCCTCGACCTGTTCGACTCAGTTTCTGTCCCAAGTCTGAAGCCCCGCCCCTGAGCGTTACCATGGAGCCCCCGTTATTCACCAAAACCTCTCAAATACTATAGATAATATAACCAGAGTTACATGTATTTTGGGCGATATGAGCCATCTTTGACATCCTTACAGTAAAAAGTAAAAAAATTAGCTGCATTAAACATGACATTGTGTCGCTTTATCACAAATAATTGTTCATGATAAGTTATCAAGTGAAATGTTCTCTGTGTGTTATTATGCAGTATTACACATTATAGCTACATTTTATTGAAGAGTCAATTCAAAAGCCTTTTATTTTAAATCAATAATAACAACCCTCATAAAAGAAAAAAACTCCCTGTTGTGACCTTTTGAGACCAATAGATACATCTCTGGGCCTTTCTGACTTTGAATGTAGCTCGGGAACCAAAAGTGTGTGTGTGTGTATGTGTGTGTGTGTGTGTTTGTGTGTGTGTGTTTGTGTTTGTGTGCGTGTGGTGAAGCATGAAAAACAGGACCTGGAGTCGTACTTCACTTCATTCACAATGTTTTCCTTGGGTGGTTACTTACTTTTAATAGATAGAACCTGGAAGGCATTTTTAACCTCTTACCGAACGCATTTTCTCCAGTTCAGCTTTACCCAAATCTAAAAGCTTCTCGACTGCAGAGCAACAGTGTAATAACAGTGTCGTAAGTCTTTGTCACATTGTCACCGCATTTTTGTCCGATTTTTGAAGTGTTTTTGTTGTGATTTCAGCCAAATTTTTGTCGCTATTTTGACACTTATTTTTCAAAAAGCTTTTAGATTTGGGTAAAGTCGAACTGGAGAAAATGTGCCTGCTTCAGGTGGAGGTCAAGGAGTTAACAGTCCATAAACCATTACCAGAGCCGTTGAGCTGCACTATTGGTTAGCATATAGATGGCCTTCCTTCTGAACGTCCATCACTTTCCTAAGCGAACGTTCTGCAGGGCATGCTCAGTCTTCTGCTGCCGCGGTAACGATCTCCTGTGTCCGATCTGCCCAGTCTTGACCACCATGGAGGTCGTCATCCAGGAGACCGTCCAGTACACGTCCCAGAGGAAGATCTTCAGCCGCCCCGTGCTGTCCCACCAGGCCGTGCACTTCAGGCTGGCAGAGCTGAGCACTGAGGTGGAGCTGCTGCGCTCGCTCTTCTACCGGGCTGTAGGTACGGTTCCCAGCGCTCCAGGCCTCCTCTGGTTTACGAGGCTTTAGGAATGATCAGTGCCTGTTGGCTCTCTGCAGTGCTGTTCCTGAAGGGCAATGATGTGACTAAGCTGGCGTCCATGGCCAAGCTGAAGGGCGGGCGCCTGGCTCGGGAGGTGGCCGACAGCTGCCTGCAGTTCTGGGGAGGCATGGGCTACACCAGCGACGTACTGGTCAGCCGCTTCTACAGGTCAGTCCACACAGGCTTACTCTGGAGTCTAAAACCAAAACTGTTCAAATGAATGCAACGCCGGGCAGAATAACTCTAGTAACATGATCCAAACCAAGCCCGAGGAAATGCCTGCTGTGAGCAATCCTGAAGGCCTTTGTTGGTGCTAGGCGCATTATTGCAATGATTCAACTCACTCTTGGATCGTTTCAGCTGCACTTTGTGATATCGGTGACATAGGCCCAGGGCGGTATTGTCTGAGAGGCGAGAGAAATGATGCATCACAGCATTTTGCTCAGCAGTTTCCCTGTGCAGCCTCTTTAGACGCACAGATTATAGAGCTGCAGAGCGGCTGCAGATCCACAACAGCAGATACACACCCCTATTATTATTATTATTATTATTATTATTATTATTATTATTATTAATCTTAATCTTATATAGCGCTTTTCCAGACACTCAAAGTCGCTTTACAATTTGGTGCATTATTCATTCACATACACTTACTGATGGTAAGTGAGGCCATCAGCGACCACCACTCATTCACCAGGCTTCCCTGTGTTCCCAAACGGTCTCCCATCCAAGTACCAGCCAGGCTTGGCTTCTGAGGTCTGTATTACAAGTCTGATTCAAATATTGCAGGTCTTATTACAAAAGCTCAGTTTTTACAAACCGCCTGTGCCATCGCGGCGAGTCGGCTACATGTGCGCCACAGAAGAACCAAACCTGGATATAAACTACTGTAGGTGCTCCCTCGTTCACCTGTTGTGCGGGCCGTCCTCTGGCCTTTTGTCTGAGACAGACTTTAGAACAGCAGCTGCTGTTTATGATCCAGCCTTTGATTCAGTAAAATCTGTGTTTCCTGCTTCTCCTGAAATAAGCATGAAATCTTGTTGATTCATGCATCAAATCATTCTTTTGAATGAATGAAGTTTGGTCAGAATGTAGTTTATACTATCAAAAGTGCAGAAATGTATTTAAATGTGAAAGTACTATACATGCATGGATATACCATGATGCCAGCGATCAGAGATTTGACCTGTTAAGTCAGCTGCGTGTGAACAGGGAAGTAAATAAGACGATTAAAAAAAGGCCAGTCAAAGTAACTCTGATCAAAATTGTCGTACTTTTGCATTTTGAGTGAGAGCGCCAAACGGGCCAGACCCGCCACTGGTTTGTGCAGAGTCTGATCAATAACATTTGTTTAGCTAAGCATTTTCAACACAAGTATTCCATTTAATCTAATTCATCTCTTTTATTAAATTGAATGGAAGACGATCCTGACTGAAACGCCACTTTTGCATGTTGTTGTAATTTCTGCAGTTTTATTGTGTCTTGTTACATGGAAGCACAGGTGAAGCCCTTCAGTCAGCCATAGCTGGTGTAAAAGGTGCTTTGTAAATCCATTGGATGGTTTAGTAAAGGCTGGTGTGATCCCGCCGCTGTATTTGAGGCTGCAGCGCCCCCCGCTGGCCGTGCTGATGACAGTGTGGTGCTTTCACAGAGACGCTCGCCTGGTGTCCATCGGAGGGGGGGCGGACGAGGTCATGCTGGGAATCATCTGCAAATACATGGACACGCTGCCCAAGGAGTGAAGGAACCACAAGAGCTCTGGACTAACACCCAACGCTCTTCGTTAGACTCTGATTCAGACTCCTGGGATTTGATTTGATTTGATCTATGCCAATTATAACCTATGGGCTCGCTAAACTAACAGCACCATTGGACAGCTAACAGGAATGTCATGTTCTTGTTTCTTACCCAGTTCAAGAACATAAATCTGAAAACGTGTCTTCAGAAATGTGCCTTTTCACTGATGTAAATATATGTAGAGTTCTCCATGAAGTAATTGAACGAATGATGCAAAAATTAAAGCCTTAAAAGTCATTGAAAAGCATTTAAATTTGATTCAAACTGACATTAAATCTGAAAATGAAATTTTCTATGAAATGTAGGCAGAAGCCACAACAATGACACTGCTGTTATGACTATTTTTACTGGATGCATTTGTCAAAAACCAGCGGTTCTCAGGTGGTTTGGCTTCAGGACCCACCGTTAGCCCAGGATGACGAGCTGCTAGGGCTGTGCAATTAATCCAAAATCAATTACGATTTCGATTATGCTTTTTTTGTAATCTAAAAAACACAATTTTATTTCATTTTTGTTTTTTATGAATTATTCAAAAAGACAAAGACAGACAAACAATACGTAGCAATTTCAACAGTTACAATACATTTGACAAACTAACACCAAGACAGAATTAGAAATGAACTGGTGCAGGTGTGAGGGCTGGCCAGCAGGGGGCAGG
Organism: Proterorhinus semilunaris; assembly: GCA_021464625.1. NCBI lineage: Eukaryota > Metazoa > Chordata > Actinopteri > Gobiiformes > Gobiidae > Proterorhinus > Proterorhinus semilunaris. The sequence goes on along the minus strand of CM038360.1, from coordinate 30,596,306 downwards.
TGTGAAACAGAGACCTCTCAATCAAGGCCTACGTGAAATCATTTGTACCTTTATGACTGTTCCAAAAACAAAACACACTCAGCATAGTTTTTTGATAAATAAAAGAGATTTTTTTTTTTTAAAGGCAACAAATAATCGTGATTTAAATTATGACTAAAATAATATTTTTTCAACAATCGAGCAGCCCTAGGAGCTGTGATCCAAATAAAAATGTCATCATATATAAAATGTATTTTCCACAAGTCTTTCTATTGAACAAGCAGCAGATTTGCTTTTAACACGGACATTGTGATAGAAATAACCCAATGACATTTTTAACTGACTGTGTTTTCATGCCGTTTCAAAGTGAAAATATGAAAGCTTGTGAGGCAGAGAACCCACTGAGAATCACTCGTCTAAAACAAATTCAGCCACAGTTCTGACTGAAATTTTATTACAAAGGTTTCTTGTGTTAACAAATATTTAAAAAAAAACTTATGCAAAAATTAAAATGTATTCAGGCATTAAACAGCATTAAATCTGACTCGCTGCTGCTGTAATTAACACCAACTCTGAAGAATGTGTCATTGATATTTAGATGTATGTGATATTTAGGTGTATGTGATATTTAGGTGTATGTGATATTTAGGTGTATGTGATATTTAGGTGTATGTGATATTTAGGTGTATGTGATATTGACAAGCACATTCGTCCAAATGTTCACTGACACTGCTGAAAGACTTTCTAAACCTGTGTGGTTGTGTTCCTGAGCTCAAACACAGGGGAAAGCGCTCGTCTGAGTCCGGCATCACCAGGTTTAAGAGTGAGGTTTCAACTGTTGCTACGGTAACACTAACCCAGAGAGGAGCGCTGTGATTGGATCGTTCGTTCATAGAATTACTGACTTTATTTGACCTTTCATAGTTGTAGACAAACTCATGAGTACAATAAAGTTTTATCAAACCTTTTGAGCTTCTCGTCACTTTCCTGAATGAGTGCGCCTTGTTCCTCTGAAATTGAAGCTGCCTGTGGTTGTATGGTTGCCATGGCGAATGCTCTTTGGCTGGTGTCCTCCGCTGAACTGAAATAACTTGCAGTGAGGAAAATAAGTATTTGAACCCCCTGCTATTTTGCAAGTTCTCCCACTTAGAAATCATGGAGGGGTCTGAAATTGTCATCGTAGGTGCATGTCCACTGTGAGAGACATAATCTAAAAAAAAAAATCCAGAAATCACAATGTATGATTTTGTAACTATTTATTTGTATGATACAGCTGCAAATAAGTATTTGAACACCTGTCTATCAGCTAGAATTCTGACCCTCAAAGACCTGTTAGTCTGCCTTTAAAATGTCCACCTCCACTCCATTTATTATCCTAAATTTAGATGCACCTGTTTGAGGTGGTTAGCTGCATAAAGACACCTATCCACCCCATACAATCAGTAAGAATCCAACTACTAACATGGCCAAGACCAAAGAGCTGTCCAAAGACACTAGAGACAAAATTGTCCACCTCCACAAGGTTGGAAGGGGCTACGGGGAAATTGCCAAACAGCTTGGTGAAAAAAGGTCCACTGTTGGAGCAATCATTAGAAAATGGAAGAAGCTAAACATGACTGTCAATCTCCCTCGGACTGGGGCTCCATGCAAGATCTCACCTCGTGGGGTCTCAATGATCCTAAGAAAGGTGAGAAATCAGCCCAGAACTACGGGGGAGCTGGTCAATGACCTGAAAAGAGCTGGGACCACCGTTTCCAAGGTTACTGTTGGTAATAACTAAGACGTCATGGTGTGAAATCATGCATGGCACGGAAGGTTCCCCTGCTTAAACCAGCACATGTCAAGGCCCGTCTTAAGTTTGCCAATGACCATTTGGATGATCCAGAGGAGTCATGGGAGAAAGTCATGTGGTCAGATGAGACTAAAATGGAACGTTTGTCATAATTCCACTAAACGTGTTTGGAGGAAGAAGAATGATGAGTACCATCCCAAGAACACCATCCCCACTGTGAAGCATGGGGGTGGTAGCATCATGCTTTGGGGGTGTTTTTCTGCACATGGGACAGGGCGACTGCACTGTATTAAGGAGAGGATGACCGGGGCCATGTATTGTGAGATTTTGGGGAACAACCTCCTTCCCTCAGTTAGAGCATTGAAGATGGGTCGAGGCTGGGTCTTCCAACATGACAATGACCCGAAGCACACAGCCAGGATAACCAAGGAGTGGCTCTGTAAGAAGCATATCAAGGTTCTGGCGTGGCCTAGCCAGTCTCCAGACCTAAACCCAATAGAGAATCTTTGGAGGGAGCTCAAACTCCAGCCCAGAAACCTGACTGATCTAGAGAAGATCTGTGTGGAGGAGTGGGCCAACATCCCTCCTGCAGTGTGTGCAAACCTGGTGAAAAACTACAGGAAACGTTTGACCTCTGTAATTGCAAACAAAGGCTACTGTACCAAATATTAACATTGATTTTCTCAGGTGTTCAAATACTTATTTGCAGCTGTATCATACAAATAAATAGTTACAAAATCATACATTGTGATTTCTGGATTTTTTTTTTTTGATTATGTCTCTCACAGTGGACATGCACCTACGATGACCATTTCAGACTCCTCCGTGATTTCTAAGTGGGAGAACTTGCGAAATAGCAGGGTGTTAATACTTATTTTCCTCACTGTAAATACCTCAGACAGTTTTCTGAAACACTCCCTGGGCTTTGGAGGTGGTCTATTGTACATGTTGTGTGCATCCACTTAACAGCACAATCTGACTATCAATAATGCTGGGAGCCACACACAGTCAGGGGGAAAAGTCTTCATATGTGACCGTACATGTGTAACACAGACCTCATGAAACATTTGAATAATGTTTATTTCTTTAAACATCTGGAGATTTACACATTTTGTTTGCAAACAAAGCAGAACAAAATCACATCCAAAACATGAAAAGTTCAGTTTCAGCTATAATCCTTCTAATTTAGCCTTGTGATGGTCTTCATTTCTGATCCCCCTGGACTGACGAGCGCTCTGTGTTCAGGGTTTAAACAGGTGGCAGCCATGCGGAATTGATGTCATGTTATAGCCCCAAAAATAATAAATCTACTCATTTGATCATTTCTAAAGATGTGTATCCGTTCTAAATCATCAGGAATCAAGCAAAGAACTGGACACATGTTAAACTAATGAGCGAAAATGTGTCAAGAACAGAGGGAACAGTATAAGTCTCGGAAATCATGACCAAATGAACATGAACAAATAAACAGTTTGAGGCATGACAAGCTTTGTATTCAGGCATTAAAATAAAGCATTCCATTTGACTAGGGCTGGGGGCTTTTCCATACCAGTACTTAAATACCGATACTCAAATATTTGTCATCTAGAAACGAAAGATCTGCAAATTTACAATATCGGGTTCAACTCCAAAATCAAGAAATGTGTGAAAAATGGGGGTAATGTTGGGAGAAATGGGGGCAAAGAATAAATGTGTAAAATAAAATGGTAAAATAAAATGTGTCAAATAAAATTGGCCAAAAAAATAAATAAAAAAATCCTAAATACCAAACGGGTATTGTTTAACGGCACCCAGCCCTACATTTGACGAGCTGCTCCCTGTGCAAACCCTGGTGGTACAAATGTTCCCTGGGGAAAGCTTGCGGTCCATTGAAAGTGTTTTTAAATGGGTCCCGGCCCACTGGTTGTGAACCCGTTGGCTGGCTCTGCTTCATCTCACATTAGTACTGAGCTTGTGAAGCTCCTCCCTCTGCAAACGTGTCCGGGACGCCGGGCTCCGGCTACAGTCTGGGCGGGCGGCGGTCACCTGAGGCGGAGGTACCAGTACAGCACCAGGAAGACGAACAGGCAGAAGAGCAGCATGTAGCACAGCAGTTTGCCCTGGCTCCCTCTGGACAGCTGCTTCACCCGGCCGATGGTGGCCCCCAGGAGCCCACCCGTCGAGTCGAAGTCTGAGTCCTGCACGGAGAATCCTCTATGACTCACACATACTGAGTACTGCTGGGTTGTGTTCACTCTTTTTAGCCGTTTTGACTATGAACTTATGTTATCACATACCAGGGTTGCCAGATGTACGATAACTATCGTATTTGTACGATCATTTTAACCCCTGTACGACGTACGATCAATAATTCAAAACAGCCCTAAATGTAGGATAATTTCAGAGGGCCAGATAAAGTCTGGATAAATGCACCGTCCCCCTCTCAGCAGCGCTTCGCTTTCGCTCTGATCTGGAGTCAGACTTAGCCCTGTTTTGACGTAGGTGTAATATCTGCTGCCACAAGGAGAGGCTGATCCTGGATCAGTTTTACAGTTCCACTATGGCATTATCAACCCCGTCTCACCTCTCGTGAATTGGTAATTTGCCCGCTTCTTCATTACGGCTTAGCTAATTATTTGTTCCTCATTCTAACGCCTCATGTGAGTGTTCTCCAATCTGAAAAAAAAAAATCCAGCAATCGACTGATTACTGTAAACCTTAACGAGCTTATCCCGGCATCAGTGTCTGAAGAATGGAGGGGGATGTCCGGATTTCAAACCTACAAAAGCTAGAAGTCTGCAGAAGTGAATGACTCCGACGCGGAGGTGGAGTTCATCTCTTAGGTGAGTGCCTGTGTTGCCATGTCATGCGTGTGCGTAATGTAATAAATGGGACAGTGCGTGAGCCCGTGTTGTAGTTCGGGGTGGTGATGATATGAGCCACATTTTGCGCAGGTGCTACAGCGCTATTGACATATTTATAGTGTACGATAGTTTGTGCTGAAATACGATAGTTTTGGAAGCTTGGTACGATATATTGGTTTTGAGAATCTGGCAACCCTGTCACATACAAATAAAGTCAAGTCTAAATCGAGCCCATATGGATGTTTTTTTTAACAGACGATATTTCAGTAGAAGCGAAAAAACGGCAGTTAGAGCTAGCGTTAGCATATAGCATAATGCTAACATGGAGAATTATGTTAGCATCGTCTACTCCTCTCCTTGCCCTTGTATCTTTATTCAGTAGAAAACTCTAATGCAGCATTTGTTTAAGTAGTTTTGGAGCAATAGGAGAAAATTTTGTTCTTTGTTTTCCCTCTGACTGCGTCAAACAAACACATATGGGCCATTTCAGAGAAATTCTATAGCATAACTATGGCAACTGTCTTCATGCAGATTTCTAGTCTTAGTTTGTTGCTATTTTATCAATAATTCCTGGGCCAATTCAGATGATCCAAAAACTGTCCCAAAGGTCAAAGTCCTCTCTTCCAGCTTGTATAATCTCTGGTCTAATTATTTCCTCATAAAAGGCGTCCAAAAGGAGACAATCTTCAAAAACATGAGCGTGATGTGGCAGCTTTGTGAATCCAATCACTGTCAAATAATGATCAGGGAAACATTTGGACATTTTCTTCAGCACCTGCTCAGACTTAAATCGAATTTTTAGACCAGGCATGCGGCCTATAAGTGAAGGATAAGTGACCCTCACCATGTCCTCCAGGATCTTGTTCTGGTACTTGACTTCTGATCCGATGTCTATGGTCAGCTGTAGACAGACAGACATAGAGAGTGAGGACTTGGAAAAGACGGCAGTTTAGCTCCAGAGCGTTTATACAGGCAGAAGAAAGTCAGATTTGATACTTTTTAATGCTTAAAGTGCATATGACAGGTTTGAATGCTTTTGAGAACTTTACATATTTAGATAGATAATGTCTGTTGTAAGTAATAATACATTTGATTTCAGTGAAGCAGCAATTTGAAATGAAGAAAAGTTATTATTTGAATGTTTCAGCTACAAACAGGAAGTAACATAGGTTAAGTTCATAGCAGTTTGACTCATTTCACATTGACATAACATGGTCGGCACTAGGGATGGGTATCATTAAGGATTTATCCTCATCAATCTGGTACTTTAACGGTACTCTTATCAGTGCATTAAAAAGAAAAACAAAAATAGTAAGATAGAGGCTACTGTATAGGCAATGTAGCCTAGGCCTTTTTATTACATTTTTAATTACACATTTACTCTACATTTGGACCTAATGTGTTTTCAATTAGCGCATACACCTTCCCCTGAACCCTGTTTGGCTTTACCCAAATCTAAAAGATTCTTGAAAAAAAACAAAAGAGGACCCAAATCCAAACTTATTGATTTGGGTCAAGTTGAACTTGGTTAAGGCGGGATTAAGAGGTTAAAATACAAATATAGGCCAACATTTATTTTTTATGATCCAGTAAATCATAAAAAGTTATTTATGGGGCGACGGTGGCGCAGACAGTAGAGCGGGTCTTGTGATCGGAGGATCGGCGGTTCGAGTCCCTCAGGTGCACACTGTCGTGTCCTTGGGCAAGACACTTCACCTTGGACAAACACCAGTGTCTGCTTACACTGGTGTTTGACTAACAGTGGGTTCCTTGATGTAAAGCGCTTTGAGTGCCTAAAGCAGGTAGAAAGGCGCTATACAAATGTGACCATTTTAAGAGTTTTGTTTATCACAGGCTGGTTAGATTTGACTGTAGCTCTGGGACGGAGCCCAAATGAATGAACTAGAGGGGGGTTTCTGAGAATGAGCAAGTTTTGAATGTTTAACACAGCGCTGGGATGATCCGACACCGTGCGCTCTGGCGGGGACGCAGGGATGAACAGATCCGATGCAGCGAACGCATCTATGAGAGCCTTTTTAAAGTGCTTATTTGAGCGCGTGTGAATAGCACGGTATCGGTCCAGGTGGACGGGCCCACGTGGCCCCGGGGCCGTTATGATAGAGTTTTGGTATCCATCCCTAGTCGGCATGGCAGAAAATTTTTATTGTTTGCCTCTATCTATTTCACTTCCTGTCAGTGTCCAATAAGGAAGTGAAACTATAAAATCACAAAAATCAAGGTCAAACTATGTTTTTGCAAAAATTGTGTCTAATGGTTCATATGCACTTAAGATAATATTTTATTGCTGCAAAAGCAAAGAATCTATAGTTATCATTTCTCAAACAATTGTCCATTCCAGAAAAATTTGGATATTTAAAGCAATTTTGACACAACCGGAAGCCTTCAAACCAGGAATGCCTAAAGTGCGGCCCGGGGACCAAATGTGGCCCTTAGTGTAATTTTTGGTGGCCCCCAGTCTTCTTGTTGAATCAACATCGCAAAAGATGGTACTTTTGACTTCAAGTTTCATAATTCTACACAATTATATCCTCAAAAACAAACTTTTTATTGTGGGGAATTAGCAGATTTTAAGGTTCCCAGCCAAAATAAAGGTGTGGGAATTTTCAATGCAATACTACAATATGTGCTCCCTGATCAAAACTTTGGACACCTCTGCTTTAAACCGATTATTATGTACTTTACAGACATTTCTCACAAAACCTGCTGCTGAATGTGATTTGGACCATATTTGTGTTTTCAATAAACTTTTGGTGCAAAAAAGACCTTTAAAGTTAATGCCGTTTAATGACATTTAAGGCCTTAATTTTAAATGAATGCCTGTGGAAACTCGGCTTACACTCTTGAGGGCGGTGACTTTGGCCCGCAGCCCCTCCTGCAGCTGCTCGTTCTCCTCCTCGTACACACTGTACCCACTGGACACATAGTGGCCCGGGCCTCCGTCACCTGAAACAGCACAACAGTTCAGAATCAGAATAGGTTTTATTGCCATGGTTTCAGAACAGGTTCAAAAACTAGGAATTTTTCTCGGTGCAAACGTGCAACATAAAACTTATAACACAGAATTAAGATAAAAAAAATAAGCTAAACAACTTTAAACTATAAGGCTATAGGGGCATGCATAACAAATATTAAATAAATAAGATAAAATAAAAGTGACATATGGTAAGACAACAACAATTTGACAATGAACAACAGCGGGATTGTGTTTACAGATGTGTAGCATATAAAGTGATATTAAGTGTTATAAAGTGATGAGTGATATCAGCGGGTCTAAGTGTGGACACACCACACAGAGCAGATACATCCATGTCTCTGTAACTAAGCTACAGAGACTTGTTTTTGTTCATGAGTCTGATGGCGGAGGGGAAAAAACTGTTCAAGTGGCGGGAGGTATGGGTCTGGATAGACGGTAGCCTCCTCCCTGAGGGGAGAGGGGTGAATAGTCTGTGTCCAGGGTGAGAAGGGTCAGCTGTGATCCGACCCACACGCCTCCGGGTCCTGGAGGTGAACAGGTCCTGGAGAGATGGGAGCTCACAGCCAATCACCTTCTCTGCAGCACGCACAATGCGCTGCAGACGGTGCTTGTCCCGTTCTGTAGCGCCGGGGAACCACACGGTGATGGAGGAGGTGAGGATGGACCACATGGTGATGGAGAAGGTGAGGATGGACCACACGGTGATGGAGAAAGTGAGGATGGACCACACGGTGATGGATGAGGTGAGGATGGACCACACGGTGATGGAGAAAGTGAGGATGGACCACACGGTGATGGAGGAGGTGAGGATGGACCACACGGTGATGGAGGAGGTGAGGATGGACCACACGGGGATGGAGGAGGTGAGGATGGACCACACGGTGATGGTGGCCGTGTAGAACTGCACCAGCATTCTGGTTGGCAGCTTAAGTTTCCTCAGCTGCCGCAGGAATAAAGGGAGGACATCATCATCACAGGGAGGAGTTCTTATAATTAAACTGGCCTCTCTTTACACTCAGGGGTTTGGCTCGTTCAGAAAGTGGCAGTCTCTGAATGACCTGGACCGGATACACCCCCACCGTCAGAACACCGAGTTACACAAGGGAGGTATATTCTGTTCCTATTTACTCGGGGAGTTGTTATTCCGTTTTTTTTTGTCAATACGTCAGTAGTTTTTTGACAGATTTACATGACGAAAAACTTGTGTAGATTTATTCTTGCCCATTCACTACTATAAACAGCAACCCAGGCCCCTTCTGCAGCCCAGTTCAAGGACTATGTGTTTGTTAAGTGTGACATCACACACAATAATAAGCTACAACCAGGTCCAAACTGAGAGTTCCACAGACAAACACAAAAAAACAAAACTTTATCTGAATCTCCTGCTGAAATAACAGATAAAAGGCCAGCAACTGATATATAGATATTTTTATACTTACATTTAACCTTCATTGTGTATGGAAATTTTTTTTTTTTGATAATTAATGTCAGAAAAGCATGAAGTAAATCCAGAGTAAATGTGATATTTATATGTGATCAGATATAAGAGTTAAAATCAGATAAATCCCAATCAAGTTAATAGGGCTAAAGCTCTGTTGGACTTCCTGGTCCAATGAAACTTCATTAACTAAATATTGCTGAAAGAAAAGAAAACTATGTACAGTCATGATCACAACATAATAATATCCATAACCAGGCGCTTACACAGCCTCTGCATCAAGCACCTGTTTACGCAGCAATAGGAGGATATGTCGTTAATTTTCCACACACACACATGCACGTACCCGTTTCTGAATCCTCTTTTATCATATTGCAAATACATTCTCAACTGTACAAATAGCAACTTTAACCTTACACTTAACAGTCTTGATAAGGAACAACAATCACAAATTACTTCTACAGATTCCAAACTGGAGAAATGTACGGATTAAACTGAATAAAGAAAAACAGCATAACTATATCAATCGTCATGTTTCTGCAATGTGCTACAGAAAGACAATTACCAATGCCACTCTTTTCCGATAATCACTAGTCACTATATAATTATATATATATATATATATATATATATATATATATATTTTTTATGTTATAAATGTTTGCCCCATTTAGTTTAGTGCATTAAAAAGCCAGGGTGAAAAGTGGCCATGGAGAGTGGTACATGCCCCAAATCAAAAAGCCCCCACCGGCTGCCCTATCTGGTGGAGTTTGTGGATGTTTACATCCTAAGCTGTGTAATGCAGAAGACGAAGAGGTTATTCACTATTGATGATGAATTGCTGGGTTGCAGGTTCTAAAATGTGATGATGTTTTTCCTATTAATTGCATTACACTTTCACAAGCCCCATCAAAAAGAAAATGTATGAATTACAAAAATATTGAAATATCTTATTTTCCTGGAGAAATGATGAGATATATTATTCTAATTTGGTGTATAACAGTTTTTGGTCATTATTTCAGTAGGAGATTCAGATAAAGTTGTGTTTTTTTTGTAGTTTATCTATGGAACTCCCAACAGTTTGGACCCGGAAGTAGCTTATTATTGCATGTGATGTCACACTTAACATATAGAGTTCGGGATCGAATGTTATAAATTCACTGTAACTATGGAAATTGTGTTTGTGGGTACTAGCAAACAGTGTCCATAGACTGACTGACATTAGCTAAAAACAGAATAAAAAGTGGACAATGAGCCGCAGGAGTCACTACTGATGAATCCATCTAACACACTGTAGCATCCAAATGAGAATAATAACACCAGTATTTAAGCCCGCTGCAAATCCCATAATGCTTTGCCATATGACAGAGATCCTGAACTCTGAGAGTCCTCTGGCGGCCCAAAAAACAAAGGTAACTCTCCCAGTCACCCAACATGCCACAGCAGGGAGGACAGACTCAGAAGATAAGCAGGACCTCGACATCATAAAATAAGGGTCTGGGCATGCCAACGTAATGATCCCTGGGGGTTCACGGGAAAAAATAATAACAAGATGTGGTCATCATGTAAAACATACACCGGGTGCTACATTTTAGATGTGAAATGAAAGGGAAAAAAACAAGACTGAAATGAACAGTTGCTGAACAAATACAAGAGTCAGGTGTCTTAACATGAGCTACAGGGATGGCAGGTTCTAAACATGAGGCCCATAGCAGAAGTGAAATAGAGTTACATTATTGAAATAAGTTAATGCTCTTCCACTCTCTACACATTGTGACCAGACAAAGATAAGTGACACTTAAATATGTTATAGTTGTATTAGTCCATCCTGGCACTGAACGCCCTGCATATGAGCTAACGAGTGTTTATATACAGCTGGCGGCTAACAGTTAAGCTAACCGCCCAGGCTTATGTTTGCTAACAAACAGAAACATTTGTTTCTTACCTAAATTCGCGCGTCTCATCTCCGCTCGGCCTCAGGAGCAGCTGGTCTGAGGGACTTCGATCTAAACCTCGGGATGAAAGACGTGTCTGGGGCCTATATGTAGCTACGGGTACCGTACGGACTCTGAACCGAACTGACAACACGGGAACGCCACGACATCAGACGGTGGCCGCGGAGGGTTAAAACGCGAACCATATAGTACGACGATAATACACCACATGTCAATTTTGTGCGTTCAAGCTGGGGTACCTGACTTTATGTAGTTATAGTGTACATTTATTTTTGCCATCACAGAATATGTTGTAAACACAGCGCGCACAAAAAACGGCCATGTTGCATTGTCTTTGTGGAACAAATAGTGAGTGATGGAAGATAGTAAGTAAGTGCTAAGTAAGTAAGTGCTTTATTGTCATTGTACAAGCGTACAACGAAATAGTGTTCAGGTGTTAGTTCTGACAGCAGTAGAATCTATAGAATTAGGGGTTATGCCAAATATATTTAATAATACTGTAGATAGGACATGGCCTTATTCAAACGAATGGTGGTCATCTGGTGACTGGCCCTTCTAACCCAGTGTAATCAAATGGAAACATCACTTATTTTCTTTATACTGTTTTGATCTATTTGTAGTCGTTTCATGACCCAAGACATTTGTTACTGGCATGAAAATAATCAAGTCATTCACTTCTATTTATATCAAATATAACATTTGTTTCCTACTTTAAAATAGTATTTCTGTACTTTTTAACACCACACACACAATATTTATTGAGCATGGGACAGTGATGCATTGTTTTAGTAACCTGGCTAAACCTTTTAGTCTCATGAATTAAGCTAAGCCAACAGTCAAATATAGAAACAACATGTGAAAACGTATCCAGAGGCAGTGTTAGTGTTAGTGTTTCAAAGCAGGCTAAATAAACAGCATCATAATCGTCCGGTTATGTCAGTTTGAAGTCGTGTGATCCTTTATTACAATGATCTCTTGTGCATTGTTTACGATCACAGACCTCTGTAAATACATGTCCGTCGGTTGTATATTAATTGAAAAAAAGTGTGTGGTCTGATCAGGCGGGGTCAGCCTTATTTGTTCCCCGGTACTTTATGTTAATAAAAGTGGGGGGACATAGATTTATTAAGATTAGGCACCAGCCCACTGTACATAAGGTTAGTGGCTAAGGCAGGGTCAGGTGCGTGTTCGCACCGGGTGTGAACTAGCCTGGTCTTACCATACCCTCGTACTCATTTCGTACAGAGGGTCTGGAACTTCACAATTGAGCTCCGTTTTCAGGTAGGAGGGATGAACTCCTTTGAAACAATTGGATACAACCTGCAAATGCGTAACGTCACCTACAACACCCGCCTCCCCCGCTCGCTGAATGGTAGGTTGGAATTCAACCGATGAAACGCAGCCACTGATATCAGACCCAGATGTACATGTAGGGAAAAGATAATTGACCGGAGTTTACGAATGGCAAAGGCCAGGCTAGGTGTGAACATAGGTACACACCCGGTGAGGCGGCTATAGCTAGCTGGCTCCATAAGCGATTAGCTGTTAATGAATACGTGACTTTACCTCCAGGAATCTGTTGTTTGAGCAGTGAAGAATTTATCATATGCAGTGGAGCTAATTCGATCCCGTTTAACAATATGTAAAATGTGTAATAGTGTTTTTAGCTGCTAATAATTTCTCGCTCCTATTAACACGGTGACCGGTACGGAAGCGTATTGGGTTCACTTGCGTGTGTGTTATTTTTTCGCTGGTATCACGTTATTTCAAGATAATTTCACGTTATTTCAAGATAATTTCAAGATAATTTCATGTTCGTACAACATACGGATCACGTTATTTCAAGAAATTAAATGATCACGTTATTTCATGATACCAAATTATCCTGAAATAACAAGATAATTATCACGTTATTTCATGATACCAATTTATTATGAAATAACGTGATACTGTAGACGCCAGAGAAGAAGAAGAAGGTGTTGATGCCAGAATATACGCGCCAGACACCGCAGGACCGGAGGCAGAGGTCTGCAGGATGGCTGAGGCAAAGGGTCCGCTTTACACCTTCCTACGACAACGAGGGGGTCAGAAGCATCTTTATCGCGGATGCAAGAAGATCGAGTAAGTAATCAATGTAAATTTATGAACTGCATTCTCCAAAATTACATATTTAGCACCGTGAGGCTAGCGGGTTAGCTTGTTATGTATCGTCTATCGAACATGATGGTCAAGTTAAAGGCTAAACTATCTTTGGTGGCTTTAAATGTAAGCACTGTCAAAGAAATAATGACCAACAAATAAGCTCAGAATCATTTGATTAATTTTTGATATATAAGCATCTACGTTACATGAACAGTAGTAGGCTGTAGCCATGCATGTAACGTTAGCTCTGTTACATCTTACGTGCTTTTTTGTGTGTGTTTACAATCCTAAAATATTATAAATCACTGCAGATATGGGTATAGATTATATGCAGTTGCCTGTATGAACTTTAAGTTTAGGCTTGTCGATATTATATGCTTTTCAGAAGGTAGGAGCAAAGCCCACACAATGTAACATCATGCAGCATGTAACCATGGTAACACAAACAAGTTTCCCCTAATAATGTCACTTAACCCTACAATAATTAATATTAGCAGATTGTTTTCTGTTTTGTAGCATCTTTTGTTGGGCTTGTAGGCCTATTATCTCCAAATACACGGCCACTGTTTTCTAATGACTGGTACTGATGTGATCTTTTTATTATGATACTTACATTATTGTTTTTATTCTATTACAGGTTGATGCTACAGTAATTGACCTAATGGATGATGCCAGCTTTGCCGTCTACTTGCCAGCATACGGAGATAGACTTGCAGCAGCGTTTTTGTTTGGAAAACAGAGCAGGACCAAGTACAAAAGACAGTAGAAAACATTCCTTACTTGAGAAATTAAAGCGCAAGATGGGCACTGATGGAAAAGAAGATTTAAAAAAAACAGAGGAGAATCCTGTGTCAAAGAAAAAACGATCTCATGCCACCAACAACAAATGGGCCAGAAAGAAAACAAGAAAAATAGAGGTAGGATGGTTTCATGAAGGAAAACAAGTGAGAAAAAGAAAAGGTGGAGGGACCCGGACCATAGAAGTGCCTAAAGAAACGAAAAAAACAGATCTATTACAATACGCCAAAGACTTATTCTTTCCCGGAAGAAAAAACAAATCTGGAAGATTTGAAAATTTTTCATGTGACATTGTTGATTATCAGGAAGAAGCCATAATAGATGATGATGTGACAGTTGGTGATTTGTATGAGACACTCAAAATGAGCATGCTAAGATTCTATCTATGGACAAAGAGCCTGCCTGATGATGAAGATGATACAAACAGTGAACAAGCATCTTAACAAGGCCAAGAGGACGTCGACTTGGCCCAAGATTTGGAAGATGCCTTATCAGACACATCTGAAGTCATTGTAGGGGCCATAGATGTCCAAGTGACCGATGCTCAGCTTGATGACACTCTAGAATGGGAGCCCAGGCAGCAACATGATGAAGTGATCATCACGTTTGTTACACCTCCAACCAGAAGCACTCCAAACATTGCAACAGTGACTTCAGCGCCTTTAACTATGACCACTGTGCAGCAGCTGTCTTGTGAGGTTGAAATAAGCAATGTTAAGTCTGTTATGGTCAAAATTCACAGGGTCAATATTCTTGAGGAAATGATAAGTCAATTCAAAGACCAAAAAATGCTTGATCTCCCCCTAAAATATGCTTATATTGACGAAAAGGGAGCTGATGCAGCTGGCATATCACGAGATTGTATATGCAGCGTTTTGGAATGAGCTAATAGAACACGCTGCTGAAGGAGAGGAGCTAAGGGTTCCAGTACTTCAACCTAAATGGCAGGAGGAAGAGTGGAAAGCTATTGCTAGGATTCTGATAAAAGGATTCAAAGACTATGACTACTTCCCATGTCGCCTTGCTCCTGCTTTTGCAGTCACCGTCATCTTTGGTGAGAAGGAAGTCTCAGATGATATGCTATTGAAAAACCTTCTCCTGTACATTAGCCATTCAAACAGGGATTTGCTAACTAAAGCCTTAAAAGACGACCTTTCAGATGAGGATAAAGATGAGCTACTTGATCTTTTGGATCGGTTAAATGTAACAAGTATTCCGACAAAAGACAACATAGGAGGCATTCTTTTCAGAGTAGCACATAAGCAGCTGATTCAAAAGCCAAGGTATGCAGCAGAAACTATGTCTTTCATCGTTTCTACATTCTTCCAAGCTGCTTTTCAGAGCCCACAAGATGTGATTCTAATGTATGAGGGGGGAAAAACAACAGCAAAAAAGCTTATTAAGCTATTGGAAGCATCCCCTACAACTCAAGCTGAAAGTCAGAGTCTGCGCTTTCTACAGCAGTATATCAGAGGGCTGGACAATACAGGACTCAGAAAGCTTTTGAGATTTGTCACTGGGTCAGAGGTCATCTGTGTTGAAAAAGTTGAAATACTCTTCACATCAGTTGATGGAGTTGCACGTCGCCCTGTGGCTCATACATGTGGGCCAACATTAGAGCTTCCTTGGACCTACATTTCTTACCCGGAGTTGCAAGTTGAAATGGATGGTATTCTGTCCAGTGAGACCTCTCTGATGTTTGGTTTTGTTTAAAGGCGCAATGTCTCGTTCTGTTCTGTTCTATTCCATGGCAAGATGCATTTATGAGCAATATGAAATGCACTGATTCACATTATTTTAATGTTTTAAACATTACTTTTAAGAAGCACAAGCGCTAGTAAAGCAGCAGTTTTCTGAAAAAGAAATACAAGAGCCTAAAAAGTTTTATTTTTGATAAGTTCTCATAGCAGTCAACAGCTCTCAGCATTAGATGGACAGCAAACTGAACGCATTAGGAACTAAGGAGATTTTTGCCAAAAAGCACTGAGCACAATACATAATCATTATTGGCATACTTCCCACAATAGACATTAAGTGTGGTCAAATGCTAGATGTGTTAAATTTGTTTACTAGGCCAAGCTAAACTATGTTCACTATTAGAAGGGTTAATGAGTGTGATGCTTTTTGACATTTGTAAAATCAAGCAGTGTTTTAACACCATTTCTGAGGTGTGCCATGTTCAGATTACATCATTTTGCCTGATGCAAAGCATTTCACTTTAGCTAAACAATGTCCACTATTTGTAGGTTTACTCAAAATGTCATTTGTAAAGTTAGGCAATGTTTTTACACGGTTTCTGAGGTGTTCAAATGACCGTTAACATGATGCTGTAATAAAAAAAGTTAAACTTTTCTGCATTTTTTGCCAAATGTATTAGTCTTGATTGAAAATGTTACTTATATTCTACGTTTACAGTGATACACAGAAATTTGTCAACAGATATGGACACAATTATTTTTCTAAATAAGATTCCTTCACAATATAAAACAAATCCATAACAATCAATTGCCAGAAAGCAGATGCCTTGCTCCATCTCCCCTCTGCTTGTTAAGTAGTTAATTGCCTGCCTGCCTGCGAGGCTCGTGCCTCCGTGTGTTCTCTTTTGTCTGTCCTCTCCCCTGTCTCCAACCGCTTCCGCCTTTATCTCATTTCTCCCTGGTGTGCCCACTTGAGGCAATCAAGAAGGGGCAGGGGAACACACTAAAACCAAGTTAAAACCAGTCCGCTCGTGCCCGTGTCAGGAAGAAAGACAATTTGAGAGATATCACCAAACAAAATGTTTAAAATAAACAAATGGTCAACCTGATCATTGTTTTTCAGGGATTAGGGCTCTAATCCTGCCATATTGCTCTTTTGTCTGAAAGTACTTTTAAATGACTAATATCATGCCAAGGTTTTGACACTTGTCAACACTTTTATGAGAAAATAGTTTAACCTTCGTCGTTTATAAAGCAAAAAAAAAAGGTTGAAATTTGTGAGCCACGAGCCTGAGCCATCACTTGGACAAGTTAAAGAGACAACTAACCAAAACCAAAAATCTGCATTTTCACAGTTGCCATAGTCACCACAATAGAATTTGTAGCTGTCCACCACCTCAATTTTAAACTATAGGCTGTTGAGAATATTGTACTGTCAAATGAATGCCATCTATTAGGCCTAGCATTTAACTGCATCTTGGGGATTTGATGATTGTTTTATATATGCATGCTGGTTCGTTAGACTTTTTGTCAACAACTTATTATAGATCACTAACCTCAATAACATTGAGACAAGTAAATAATATGAGCTGTTTGTCCAAAAAGTCTCCTGAGAAGCGGTCATTGTCTTTCAGCTCTTGGAAGAGATTCATCCATTGCTGTGCGTGGTGAGTTCTCAAATAGCACCACCAACTTTCAATCCGCTGGTTATGATTGCTGGAGCCATAGATAAAACAGTTATGGTCTTGACCGCTTGCACTCCATCTTAGAAATTTCTGTAGATCTGCCATGGTTCCATTTTCCATCCATCCATCCATCCATTTTCTTCCGCTCAGCAGTCTCAGCAGAGATGCCCAGACTTCCCGATCCACGCACACCTCCTCCAGCTGTTCTGGGGGGACCCCGAGGCGACACCAGGCCAGCTCGGAGACATAGTCCCACCAGCGTGTCCTGGGCCTTCCACGAGGGCTCCTCCCAGTGGGACATGCCTGGAGCACCTCCCGAGGGAGGGGATCAGGAGGCATCCGGAACAGATGCCCTAGCCCCCTCAGCTGGCTCCTTTCGACGTGGAGGAGTAGCGGCTCGAGTCCGAGCATCTCCCGGGTAACTGAGCTCCTCACCCGATCTCGGAGGGTGCGCCCAGCCACCCTGCGAAGGAAACTCATTTCGGGGCTTGTATTCGCGATCTTGTCCTTTCGGTCATTACCCAAATCTCATTACCATTGGTGAGGGTGGGAACGTAGATCGATCGGTAAATCGAGAGCTTTGCCTCAGACTCAGCTCCCTCTTCACCACAACAGTCCGATACAGCGACCGCATCACTGCTGACGCCGCACCGATCCGTCTATCGATCTCACGCTCCATCCGTCCCTCACTCGTGAACATGACCCCGAGATACTTGAACTCCTCCACTTGAGGCAAGGACTCCCCACCGACCTGAAGCGGGGAAACCACCTTTTTCCGGTGGCGAACCATGGCCTCAGATTTGGAGGTGCTGATCCTCATCCCGGCCGCTTCACACTCGGCTGCAAACCGCCCCAGTGCGCGCTGGAGGTCCTGATTTGATGAAGCCAACAGAACAACATCATCTGCAAATAGCAGAGATGAGATTCTGAGGTTCCCAAACCGGACACCCTCCGGCCACTGGCTGCACCTAGAAATTCTGTCCATATAGGTAATGAACAGATCCTGTGACAAAGGGCAGCCCTGGCGGAGCCCAACACGCACCGGGAACAGGTCTGACTTACTGCCGGCAATGCGAACCAAGCTCCTGCTGCGGTCATACAGGGAACGGACAGCCCTTAGTAGAGGGCCCCGGACCCCATACTCCCGGAACACCCCCCACAGGGCACCACGAGGGACACGGTCGAACGCTTTCTCCAGATCCACAAAACACATGTGGACTGGTTGGGCGAACTCCCACAAACCCTCGAGCACCCGATGAAGGGTATAGAGCTGGTCCAGTGTTCCACGACCGGGACGAAAACCGCATTGTTCCTCCTGGATCCGAGGTTCGACTATTGGCCGGATCCTCCTCTCCAGCACTCTGGAATAGACCTTACCAGGGAGGCTGAGGAGTGTGATCCCTCTGTAATTGGAGCACACCCTCCAATCCCCTTTCTTGAAGAGAGGGACCACCACCCCAGTCTGCCAATCCAGAGGCACTGTCCCCAACCGCCACGCGATGTTGCAGAGACGTGTCAGCCAAGACAGCCCTACAACATCCAGAGACTTAAGGTACTCGGGACGAATCTCATCCACCCCCGGGGCCTTGCCACCGAGGAGCTTTCAGTTCCCAAATCTGCGCGATTTCGCGCTGGAGTGCCTCTCCTTTTCTCAACTTCAGCTATAAAGTAGCCAGCAATGACATGCAGGTTGCTGTTTGTTGAATAGGCGTGAAGCCATATGATTAATCTTGAAAAGCCATCAATAGCTCCATTTATACAAATTCCGTATGGCTTTAGTTTGTCATACGAGTCGACATGCCACAGATAATTAGGCCCTGGGTTAATATATCTGCGTCTCAATAGTCGATTTCGTCGCCTCTGTTCAACACCATGCGGTTCAAGAAACTTCAGGAGATTTCTCGCTGTATTTTGGGTGACAACAAAACCAGCCTGGAGACAGCTGAGGTGGTGCAATCTGTATCCATAAAGTCTTTTATGCCCATCCAGCTGATCAATAAGGAACGCAGCAAGTTCCAGTGGATCCGACTGATTCTTCCGTCTGTATAATCCCAGTCGTTTCAAAATCCGTTTCAGAGTACTTTTACTTATTGTAACATCATCTACTATCTTCAGTAATATTACAATTTCAGCATGTCTAAATCCAAGACTGAAGTAAAACTTGATCAGGTCATCCTCTTGAGTCTCCATGCTTGGTATCCATTTGCATCAACCTGTAATAGAAGAAAGCCAATAATGTAAGTATCATAATACTAATATTAAGTATCATAAACGAGTCAAAGGAACAAAAATCTTCATTAACGAGGACTACACGGAATCCATAAAAGAAAACGTAAAGAACTGATGCCGGAGCTGAGAGCTGCACGAGAAAGGGGGGAGATCGCCTTCTTGAGATATGACAAACTTATTATACGTCCACGCAGCAGTACACCACATCCAGTATAAACACCGGGAAAAACATATGGATTTTGGTATGTAAAAGCACATAATTTCACATGTCTAGTAATACATATAGTTCTATAGGAAGCACCGACTTGGATTTTTCAAGAAGGAGAATTGCTGAAGCAAACTCCCAGGATTTTACATTCTCACAATACGACCTACAGAACACTGAGATCGACATTGACCCTGAAAATACTAGAGCTACCAATGACTGTCAATACTACACAGAGGATCTGTACAATAGTAAACTTAAGAACATTAAGGCATTCACTGTAATCCACTTCAATAGTCGAAGCCTCTATGCAAACTTTGACCACATCAAAAGCTTCTTAAAACAGTTTTCCACACCATTCAGTGTCATTCTAATCACAGAAACATGGATCAATAATGATAGAGAATTTGAGTTTTCTATTGATGGTTATGAATTTATAAGTATGAACAGAAGGAACAAGCATGGTGGGGGCGTAGCTATGTTTATAGACTCCAACTATAGTTATAAAGTAATGGAAAATAAGACAATGGTGGTGGAAGATACACTTGAATGCCTTACTGTAGAAATTACAAGGCAAAAAAAGAAAAATATTATTGTAAGTTGTATTTATAGAACACCTGGCTCTGATATAGATGTTTTTTCTAATTGGATGGAGGAGCACTTTTCAGGATTAAATCATAAAGTCATGTATGTGGGGGGAGACCTCAACATCAATCTGTTAAACCCATATAAACATAAAAAAACTGACGAATTTATAAATACCTTATTCAGTATAGGTCTGTTTCCTCTAATAACTAAACAGAGTAGAATAACAACCCATAGTGCCACCTTGATTGATAACATTTTCTCAAATGAAATAGAAAGTGACACAGTCAGCGGATTAATGATAAACGATATTAGTGATCACCTTCCAGTTTTCGTTTTGTATAAAAATGGATATGCAAAAGATGAAGAGGAAAACAAGTATTGGTTTAGATGGGTAAAAACAGAGAAAACTATTGATGCATTTAAAAAGGAGCTTTTAGCTCAAGACTGGAGTATTGTGTACAGAGAGAATGACACTAATAAGGCATATGATGAGTTTACGCGAGTATTTCAAAAGGTATACGACAAAAACTGCCCAATGAAGAAATATTGTAAAAACAGAAAGTGTAAAGAAAGAAGAAAGTGTTCCTCAATCCTGTGGAGGAAAAGGAGATACTGGACATTGTTAAAGGGTGTAAAAATAAAACCTTGACAGATTACCATGACATGGACATGAAAACTTTAAAAACTGTTATTGAAAGTATCTCTAAGCCGTTAACTTACATCTGTAACTTATCGTTGCAAACTGGAACATTTTCTGATAGTATGAAAGTAGCAAAAGTGATTCCTTTGTTCAAGGCAGGAGATAAACATCTCTTTACAAACTACAGGCCTGTTTCCCTTTTACCGCAATTCTCTAAAATCTTAGAAAAGGTTTTTAACTCTAGACTTGACGGCTTTATCGAAAAGTGTAATTTACTCTCGGACAATCAGTTTGGTTTTAGGAACAATCACTCAACCTCACACGCGCTCTTTGATATAACTGAAGAAATAACTAATGCTGTAGATAACAAGAAATATGCAATCGGGTTATTTATTGACCTGAGTAAAGCGTTTGATACAATAAACTATGATATATTAATTAATAAACTAGAACATTATGGGATTAGGGGGGTAGCTCTACAGTGGGTTACCAGTTATTGAAAAAATAGAAAACAATGTAAGAAAATTGGTGATTATCAGTCGAGTTGTCGACAAATTGTCTGTGGTTTACCTCAAGGTTCTATTCTGGGCCCAAAATTGTTTAATATGTATATTAACGACATTTGTAAAACGTCTCAAGTACTTAAATTTATCTTGTTTGCCGACGATACAAATATTTTTGCATCAGGAGACGACTTACAGCAGCTGTGTCGGATTGTTAACTTGGAACTCAAAAGTGTCAACAAGTGGTTCAAACAAAATAAATTATCTTTAAATCTGAGTAAAAGCAAAATTATGATATTTGGCAACTGTAATTCCAATGTTCAGGAAGCAATTCAGATAGAGGGTGTTGTTATCGAGCGAGTGCATGAAATCAAATTCCTTGGTGTGATTATTGATGACAGAATTACTTGGAAATCTCATATTAAATATATATCTACGAACATTTCTAGAAGCATTTCAGTAATAGCAAAAGCAAAGCACATTTTAAACATCAAAGCTCTACATACCTTATACTGTTCTCTGATTTTGCCCTATTTATATTATTGTACTGTGGTTTGGGGTAGTACTTATAAAAACACAGTTAAACCAATAGTATTGTTGCAAAAAAGAGCTATCCGAGTAATTCATAAAGTTGGGTTTTTGGACCACACAAACTCATTATTTTTAAATTCAAAGATCATGAAGTTTTGTGACATTGTTGAGTTCCAAACTGTACAGATGTTATTCAAAGCAAAGTATAAATTGTTACCAAACCAAATACAAAGAAGGTTCCAAGAACGTACTGGTTGTTATGAATTACGTGATGAATTAAACTTTAGGATTCAGAAACATAGCACAACTTTGAAAGGTTATCAAGGGTAAAAATTTGAAAGAAATATATTAAAGATCACCTTTTTTTTGACTGCTTTGTACTAGACATCGTACATTAAACAAGATTGTTGTTGTAGTTGTGCGTTGTTTCAATTAATTATATAAACAGTTTTGTAAGTTGTAAGTTGGTCTGTACGAATGTAGCTGCTTGAAATGTTCTGAAATGTTCTTTTTTTATTATTATTTTTTTATTTATTTTATTGCACTTGGGGGTGGGCACTCATAAGCTTTTGCTTCAGTCCACTCCTTTTGAGCACTATGTGTACTGCTCAAATAAACAAATAAACGAATAATAAAAAGATCATATCAGTACTAATCAATATAAAACGGTGGCCGTGTATTTGGAGATAATAGGCCTACAACTGCCTAACAAAAGATGCTACAATATCCAAAACAACCTGCTAATATTAATTGTTGTAGGGTTAAGTGACATTAATAGTGGTAACTTGTTTGTGTGTTACCATGGTCACATGCTTGACTGATTACATTGTGTGGGCTAAGGGCTTTGCTCCCACCTTTTGGGAAGCGTCATGTATACCTATATCCGCAGTGATTTATGATATTTCAGAAGTTTAAACAGTTTTAAAAGCACGGTTAATTTCAAGATTTAACGGAGCTAACATTACATGCATGCCTACAGCCTACTACTGTTCATGTAACTTATGTATACAAATAAATAAAATGATTATGAGCTTACTTGTTGGTCATTATTGCTTTGACAGTGCTTTCATTTTAAGCCACCAAAGATGGTTAAGTTTAGCCTTTAACTTGGCCATCACGAGAGACAGACGACACACAGCTAGGCTTATAAGATAACCCGCTAGCCTCATTATGCTAAATATATTAGCATATTGATTGCGATTGGCAAATTTTGGTGGATGCAGTTCATAAATTCACATTGATTACCAACTCCATCTTCTTGCATCCGCGATAAACGTCCTTCTGACACTCATCGTGGTCGTAGGAAGGTGTAAAGCGGACCCTTCATCTCACAGCCATTCTGCAGACCTGCCTCTCGGCGCACCTCCCTGCGTCTGGCGTCTGCTACAGTATGTTGTTATTTCATGATAAAATTGGTATGAAATAACGTGCTAATTTCATATCTTGAAATAACGTGATAATTATCTCGTTATTTCATGATAAATGGGTATCATGAAATAACGTGATCATTTAATTTCTTGAAATAACGTGATCATTTAATTTCTTGAAATAACGTGATCTGTATGTTGTACGAACATGAAATTATCTTGAAATAACGTGAAATTATCTTGAAATAACGTGAAATTATCTTGAAATAACGTGAAATTATCTTGAAATAACGGGATACCAGTGAAAAAATAACACACACGCAAGTGAACCCAATACGCTTCCGTAGACCGGGAGTTGATTGTCCGGTTAGTGGAATGCAGAAGTTGTTAGTGCATAATGCCAATTAGAGCGATTAATTTTGGGGGTGGTCCCCTCTGCCTCACTTTGCCACCGCTCAAAGCTGTACACGGGTGGGAAAACATGCATACAATTAGCTTTGCTTGAACAATTTGGATATGCAGGAGGGATTGTGAGAACTAGAAACGAGTTTGGGTCAAAACAAAAACTTTCACAAATATAGCATGGTGCCTGTTGCATCTCTTCCTGCCAGCTGGTGGCGCCGTGGGTATATAAGCGTAATGCATTCCCTCCTTCATTCTCTGACGTCACTCACTTCCTGGTCCAGCCTGTGTGTCAGTGCGTTCCTCGCTCCTCCGAAGGACAGGTAGCGTTTGCTCTAGGTTTTATTGCCTTTATTGTAACTACTTACTGGCCCTAACTGGAGGTTTTGGAGGCCACCCACTCCTGACGCTTATTTGGACATTATGTTTGCCTGGATATTTGATTCACCGGAACTTTACACTGTCTTATTTACTGCTCTGTTTTATTGCCTTAATGTTTGTTGCAGCCCTATGAGGCGACTCCTGTTGTGATATTGGGCTATACAAAACCATTGATTGATTGATTGATTGATTGTAATTTAGCTCCGCATTTCGGTTCCATGATCAGATGCTCCTGGTGCAGGGATGGTGGACGTCTCGCTGTCATGGCCCCACACCCGTGTGTTATGCCCTGTGTCTATTGGTATGTTTGGGACGGAGCTTCAGTTTAATACTACTAGTAGGTAGAGGTGGGAGATATATCGTTTTGACGATAATATCGAAATTGTTGTCTGGACGATATGCAAAAATGGATATCGAGATAATATTTCATAATTTGTACAATACGACCCCCAAACATGAAAAGAGCAGAAGGAAGTTAAAGAGAAAACAAATAACGCACACTATAACCTTCAAAACAATTATATGCAGCGACTTCAATACTGTCGGGTTTGGTTTGACTGTATTTTATGTTTTTTTGTACAAAATCACAATCGTTCCTCAATTGCACGCGCGTACGCTGCTACTAATTTGCAAAACAACGACGGAGTTCTTACCTGTGTGTTATGGCGTTTCTTAGGTTGAAGCAACAATCCAAAAACATAAAGAGTAAAGCTGATGTACGATTCATAAAATAGCTGCTAAAAAAGGCCAAATCTGCGTTGTTTGCGAAAAACTGAAGTCTAAAGTTAAACATTGGGTTGTATAATATAATGAGTCCAAAAGATGGAATACATTTCCCCAAGAGATCCACCGGAATAGCCTCCGAACAGGGCTTCTTTTAACTTCTAAAAGTTTTTATTTATTATTACGGGGAACTGCCCATGATGCCTCAGTGCCCCTGACGCTTACGTCATTAGAGCGTGCCGTTAGTATGTTATTATCAATCACTCGTTATCTAGCTTCAAGCGCAACAACACAACAATGAGCGAAGAAAGCGAAAATACAATAATACCGGTGGATTACTCGGATATTCTTCGTTTTTTGGACGACTCCTCGCGACAGGACTTTTTTGCTGGCGACACAAGATGAAGTGTGGAAGCTGCCGTGCGTTTATGTACGTAAGGAGGACGCGATGCTTCTGAACGCAGGTGAGTCCATGTTTACACCACGGTGGCCACGGTTAGCAGGACATAAACGACTCCTTTATGCTCTCATATCATTTGGGTGAATGCATTGTTATGCTGTTTCATAGTCTGCTGTTTAAATTATGTTTTGGAGCCGTTTGACTTTTACCTTAATGTTGGTCTGATGCTCTGGGAATAAGCCTTGTTTGCAATGCTTGTTC
This sequence comes from Proterorhinus semilunaris, assembly GCA_021464625.1. Taxonomy (NCBI): domain Eukaryota; kingdom Metazoa; phylum Chordata; class Actinopteri; order Gobiiformes; family Gobiidae; genus Proterorhinus; species Proterorhinus semilunaris. Next base: position 30,570,752 of record CM038360.1, on the reverse strand, counting down.
CGGGAGTATTTGCTGATACGTGGTCACATGCTTCTTTTTAGTCTGACAAGTGGTGGCAAATGCGTTTAGTAGATCTGATAGTAAAAATAAAACACTTTGTGCAACAGCCCCACCTAGAGTTTACATCACCAGCCGCCACTGTACAATAATAGGTCAGATACAAAAGACCAACCGGACCTTCTTTGCCAGTTTGCACACATTTCTTTGAAGGATTGCAAAAATATCGTCTGAATATCGATATCGAGATATTGAAAAAAAATATCGAGATATTCATTTTTGTCAATATCGCCCACCCCTACTAGTAGGCCTAGATGATTGATCATTTCACAGGTGATCTGGCCTGCGCCGATGCGATGATATATATATATATATACTCAACAAAAATATAAACACAACACCTTTGTTTCTGCTCCCATATTTCATGATGTGGTAGTAGGCCCCTTTAACCGCTGGCGGCCTATTGCGTGCCGACTGAGCCTTTAAAAGGTGGGTACTTCACCTGCGCTAGCTCTCTCTCGCCTCTGACGTCACCCGCTGCCTGGGAGCTGGCAGCAGCACGAGCCGGACTGGAGCTTTACCAACAATCTAGCCATCCATCCATCCATCCATTTTCTTCCGCTTTATCCGGGGCCGGGTCGCGGGGGCAGCAGTCTCAGCAGAGATGCCCAGACTTCCCGATCCACGCACACCTCCTCCAGCTGTTCTGGGGGGACCCCGAGACGACACCAGGCCAGCTCGGAGACATAGTCCCACCAGCGTGTCCTGGGCCTTCCACGAGGCCTCTTCCCAGTGGGACATGCCTGGAACACCTCCCGAGGGAGGCGACCAGGAGGCATCCGGAACAGATGCCCTAGCCACCTCAGCTGGCTCCTTTCGACGTGGAGGAGTAGCGGCTCGAGTCCGAGCTCCTCCCGGGTAACTGAGCTCCTCACCCGATCTCGGAGGGTGCGCCCAGCCACCCTGCGGAGGAAACTCATTTCGGCCGCTTGTATTCGCGATCTTGTCCTTTCGGTCATTACCCAAATCTCATGACCATAGGTGAGGGTGGGAACGTAGATCGATCGGTAAATCGAGAGCTTCGCCCCCTGACTCAGCTCCCTCTTCACCACAACGGTCCGATACAGCGACCGCATCACTGCTGACGCCGCACCGATCCGTCTACCGATCTCACGCACCATCCGTCCCTCACTCGTGAACATGACCCCGAGATACTTGAACTCCTCCACTTGGGGCAAGGACTCCCCACCGACCTGAAGCGGGAGAACCACCTTTTTCCGGTGGAGAACCATGGCCTCAGATTTGGAGGTGCTGATCCTCATCCCGCCCGCTTCACACTCGGCTGCAAACCGCCCCAGTGCGCGCTGGAGGTCCTGGTTTGATGAAGCCAACAGAACAACATCGTCTGCAAAGAGCAGAGATGATATTCTGAGGTTCCCAAACCGGACACCCTCCGGCCCCTGGCTGCGCCTAGAAATTCTGTCCATATAGGTAATGAACAGAACCGGTGACAAAGGGCAGCCCTGCCGGAGACCAACACGCACCGGGAACAGGTCTGACTTACTGCCGGCAATGCGAACCAAGCTCCTGCTGCGGTCATACAGGGAACGGACAGCCCTTAGTAGAGGGCCCCGGACCCCATACTCCCGGAGCACCCCCCACAGGGCACCACGAGGGACACGGTCGAACGCTTTCTCCAGATCCACAAAACACATGTGGACTGGTTGGGCGAACTCCCACAAACCCTCGAGCACCCGATGAAGGGTATAGAGCTGGTCCAGTGTTCCACGACCGGGACGAAAACCGCATTGTTCCTCCTGGATCCGAGGTTCGACTATCGGCCGAATCCTCCTCTCCAGCACCCTGGAATAGACCTTACCAGGGAGGCTGAGGAGTGTGATCCCTCTGTAATTGGAGCACACCCTCCGATCCCCCTTCTTGAAGAGAGGGACCACCACCCCGGTCTGCCAATCCAGAGGCACTGTCCCCAACCGCCACGCGATGTTGCAGAGACGTGTCAGCCAAGACAGCCCTACAACATCCAGAGACTTAAGGTACTCAGGACGAATCTCATCCACCCCTGGGGCCTTGCCACCGAGGAGCTTTCTAACCACCTCGGTGACTTCAGCCTGGGTGATGGACGAGCCCCCCTCCGAGTCCCCAGCCTCTGCTTCCTCATCGGAAGACGTAACGGTGGGATTGAGGAGATCCTCGAAGTACTCCTTCCACCGCCCGACCACATCCCCAGTCGAGGTCAGCAGCCCCCCACCCACACTGTAAACAGTGTTGGTGGAGCACTGCTTCCCCCTCCTGAGGCGCTGGATGGTTTGCCAGAATCTCTTCGAGGCCGACCGATAGTCCTCCTCCATGGCTTCGCCAAACTCCTCCCAAACCCGAGTTTTTGCCTCTGCGACTGCACGAGCTGCAGCACGCTTGGCCTGCCGGTACCTCTCAGCTGCCTCCGGAGTCCCACAAGCCAACAAGGCCAGATAGGACTCCTTCTTCAGCTTGACGGCATCCCTTACCTCCGGGCGCCACCACCGGGTTCGGGGATTGCCGCCGCGACAGGCACCAGAGACCTTACGGCCACAACTACGAGCAGCCGCATCGACAATGGAGGAGGAGAACATGGTCCACTCGGACTCCATGTCCCCTACCTCCCTCGGGATCTGGTTGAAGCTCTTCCGGAGGTGGGAGTTGAAGACCCTACTGACAGAGGGATCCACCAGACGTTCCCAACAGACCCTCACAACACGTTTGGGCCTGCCAGGTCTGACCGGCTTCTTCCCCTGCCAGCGGATCCAGCTCACCACCAGGTGGTGATCGGTTGACAGCTCAGCCCCTCTCTTCACCCGAGTGTCCGAGACACGCGGCCGGAGATCGGATGACACAACTACAAAGTCGATCATCGACCTCCTGCCTAGGGTGTCCTGGTGCCACGTGCACTTATGGACATCCTTGTGCTCGAACATGGTGTTCGTTATGGACAAACCGTAACTAGCACAGAAGTCCAATAACAGAACACCACTCGGGTTCCGATCGGGGAGGCCGTTCTTCCCCATCACCCCCACCCAGGTCTCACTGTCGTTACCCACGTGGGCGTTGAAGTCCCCCAGTAGAACAATGGAGTCCCCAGCCGGAGCACCATCTAGTACCCCTCCCAGGGACTCCAAGAAGGCCGGGTACTCTGCACCGATGTTGGGCCCGTAGGCCGAGACAACGGTGAGAGACCTGTCCCCGACCCGAAGGCGTAGGGACGCGACCCTCTCGTTCACCGGGGTGAACTCCAACACGTGACGGCTGAGCTGGGGGGCTATAAGCAAACCCACCCCAGCCCGCCGCCTCTCCCCGCGGGCAACTCCAGAAAAATGGAGCGTCCAGCCCCTCTCCAGGAGTTGGGATCCGGAACCCAGGCTGTGCGTGGAGGTGAGCCCGACTATATCTAGCCGGTACCTCTCAACCTCCCGCACAAGCTCAGGCTCCTTCCCCCCCAGCGAGGTGACGTTCCATGTCCCGAACGCCAGAAGCTGCGCACGCGGACCAGGTCGTCGAGGCACCTGCCTTCGACTGCCACCCAGTCCTCTCTGCACCCGACCCCTACGGATCCCTCTGCGGATGGTGGGTCCACAGGAGGGCGGGCCCACGTCGTCCTTTCGGGCTGTGCCCGGCCGGGCCCCGTGGGCAGAGGCCCGACCACCAGACGCTCGCATTCGAGCCCCAACCCCAGGCCTGGCTCCAGGGTGGGGCCCCGGCTGCGCCATACCGGGCGACGTCACGGTCCTTGGTATTGAACTATCCATAGGTGTCTTCGAACTGCTCTTTGTCTGACCCGTCACCTAAGACCTGTTTGCCATGGGAGACCCTACCAGGGGCATGAAGCCCCAGACAACATAGCTCCTCGGATCATTCGGGTGCTCAAACAACCCCACCACGTTAAGGTGGCAGTTCACGGGGAGACAATCTAGCCAACCGAGTTAATTTAAGTTTAAAACCAGCGATTGATCCAAAGCGTTATCGTTCTCCAGTGAGTATCGCGCGTCAACCTTCCATTCATTCATTCCGCCGAACTAAAATCAATCTTTCTTTAGCTTCCATTTACGCACAGCGTGCTTGCCTCTACGGCTCGGCCCAGTGAACTCGGGAACACCTTCGTGCTCGTGCTGCACGGATCTACGTTAATGAGCTCCGGTAAGCAGTCTCTTGCCCAATATCGTCATCTGTGTTAAAACTGCATTCTAATCTGGTGCTGGTTGTAGTGCGCAGCGTCAGGCGAGTGCTTTTACGCACGAGGGTTTCATCAGGCTCGTGCCGCGCCTGGCTCATGCCAAACTCCGGTAAGAAGTTTGTTCGCATTGAATTTAATCTTTAATTACAGTCCACTAATTAGCTTTTCTTTGCGTAGCGTGGCTCTCAATTTAAGCCATATTGTTTGGCTTGTTAAGATTGGCTTTTAATGCGCACAGCGCGCCGAAGCGCTTTTGGTAAGTACGTGTGCTCTTCTCTGCTGCGCAGATTCTTTACAGTCATATAGGATAAAATGTGTCTAAAAATGTACCTTTTTAGGATTGGAATCCGAGCGGGCCTCTCCTTCGCCCATGGTCCATTCATCCTTCGTTGGCTTTTTCGTTCCTTCCCCAATTATTTTCCTATCCTCCCCCGCCTCACCTGGTTCAAGACCCCTTTCGCTCCTTTCCAACACTCCGAACTAAACGGTCTACGAACCGTTAGAGACTAGTGCGGACACTGCCTTGGCCCCAGGTGGGCTGCACCTGTGCGCGCAGTTCCAAACCAGTTGGCACCGCGTGGATCTGCGCGACTCTCCGGCAGGACACAGCACACACCGGGGACATTTGGGGGGCTGCTGCCTTGGGGAATTGTGGGTTGAACCGATTGTATTAAATGTTGGACTTTTACGTGTGAATGAGGCCTATGTGTATTTTACATTGAATATCCAACTGTATTTTATTAACTGATCTAAATAAATTTTGTAAATTTTCATATTAATGTCTCATGGTCCACTCAGTCACGAATTTGCGAGGCCTTCTGAAAGTGTCCCTGGCACTATAACCCAGGGTGGCGTTGTCGGATAAATTTGATCCACTAATGGGAGCTTGTGGGTCATAGTTAAGTTACGCTAACTGTAAGACGGTCATTACAATGAGATGGACTTAAAGATCTAAAATTCATTCCAGATACACAATATTACCATTTCTCTCAAACATTGTTCACAAATCAGTCCAAATGTGTGATAGTGAGCACTTCTGCTTTGCTGAGATAATCCATCCCACCTCACAGGTGTGCCACATCAAGATGCTGATCTGACATCATGATTAGTGCACAGGTGTACCTGCTGTCAGCATGCCAAGTGCACGCTCCCTCAATGCTTGTGGCATCTGTGGCATTTTGCTGTGAGACAAAACTGCACATTTCAGGGTGGCCTTTTATTGTGGGCAGTATAAGGTACACCTGTGCACTAATCATGATGTCAGATCAGCATCTTGATGTGGCACACCTGTGAGGTGGGATGGATTATCTCAGCAAAGCAGAAGTGCTCACTATCACACATTTGGACTGATTTGTGAACAATGTTTGAGAGAAATGGTAATATTGTGTATCTGGAATGAATTTTAGATCTTTAAGTCCATCTCATGAAAAATTGGAGCAAAAACAAAGGTGTTGGGTTTATATTTTTGTTGAGTGTGTGTATATATATATATATATAATAAAACATATTTTTTTTGCTAATTATGGACTCTGCCTGTGTCAATCACAAATGAACCTGCGTGCCTTTAGGTCCGGAGCCTTCTCTCCTGTGGAGTTGTCAATGTATGTTAGTTTATTTAGACTTTTATATATTTTTATATGCTCTTCATTGTGCATGTGAAACAGGTATTGTTTAGATGATGTTACAAGAGATCATTCTTTTTTGAGATCAAGTTGAATTAATTGTGCATCTTTCAAGACTTATAATTCATATAACGTGAATTATATTTCCAACCACACAGCTAAGACGAGACCATGACCTGTCCTCTGTCCTCGGGGGTTGGGGGGTGTCCCTTATCCTAACAGCCTCTGGGTGTAATAATATGTCACAAATGGCGGTGGCCCAGAAAGAATCCATCAGCACTGACTGGTCTATATGATGGAAAGGTGCGCTATTATGGAGCAGATTGGCCTGATGTCTAAATGGATCCTGTGGGAATGGGCCATGTGTCCTGGAGAACTTCTCATCATCACACTGCACACTGTGAGAATAAAAGATATATGCACAAGAGAAGTCAAATGAAAGGAATACTTTAAAAAAATGAGAGAGAAAAGTGAATGTTTTATCAAATAGTTCTAAAGTAGAATTTACAGTGCCTCTCGAAAGTACTAATACACCTTGAACTTTTGCACATTTTTGTCATGTTTACAACCATAAAAATAAAGATTTTATTTAATTTTTTTTACTGAAAGTTCAAACACAAGTAACAGACAACTGTGAAGTGAAAGTGAACACCAAACGGCTACAAAAAGCCTCAGTTCAGCCATTTCAAGAACTGTGCAAGTATGAATGGAGGGAGAGCGAGAGGCCACGGAGCCCTGGAAGTGACATCAGACAAAAACATTTTGAGGGGTGAAAAAATAAATAAATGTTTTTGGATGAAATATAAAATTATTTTTTTGTTCTTTTCAGTTTTTCTTTCTTTTCTTTTTTTTTTGTTTTTTTACCACATATTATCTCGGGGGAACGAGATATTACAGTATGTTAAGGGAAAAGAAATATTAAAATGACAGTAACACATTTCCCTTTTTTTTACACCACAAATTATCTAATTTATATTTCATCCAAAATTATTACAGTATGAATGTATTATTTTTTTCACCCCCAAAATGTTTTTGTCTGATGTCACTTCCTGAATCAAAGACTGTAGTGTTTTATATAAAGTACACTAGTGTGTCCCCCCTGATCTGAAAGTGTGTGCATGTGATGCAAGTGCCATTTTGTCATCAGAGTTACATTTTGACAAAGGAATGTTAGGTTTTGATAGAAGAGTTTAAATTTGACACAGATGTGAATGGTCAATTTCCCAATGTTGTGTCATGTTTACTTGTGTGTAGAGTTCTGGCAAAATGAGCGAAGTTTTGCCAAATGTGCTCAAGCAACGGGCAAAAACTGTAATATGTTTGTTTTTAAACCATTCCATTGTAGATGTTTGTGTTTAGGGTCATTGTCCTGCTGGAAGGTGAATCTCCGCCCCAGCCTCAATTCTCTTGCTGACTCCAGCAGGTTTTCCTCCAAAATGTCTCTGTATTTGGCTCCATCCATCTTCCCAACTATTCTTACAATCTTCCCAGTCCCCGCTGAGGAAAAGCAGCCCCATAGCATGATGCTCCCCCCACCATATTTGACACTGGGGATGGTGCACTCAGGACGATGAGCAGTGTTAGGTTTGCTCCATACATAACGTTTGTCTCATCTGACCAAAGCACCTTCTTCCACATGGTAGCTGTGTCCTCCATATGACTTCTAGCAAACTTCAAACGGGATTTCTTATGGCCTCCTTTCAATAATGGCTTTCTTCTTCCCACTCGTCCATGAAGGCCAGATTTGTGTAGAGTACGACTTATAGTTGTCCCATGTACAGATTCCCCCAGCTCAGCGGCAGGACGTCCCAGCTCCTCCAGAGTTATCTTGGGGCACTTGGTTGCATTTCTGACCAGTGCTCTTCTTGTTCGGTCTGTTAGTTTAGGTGGACGGCCGTGTCTTGGTAAGTTGGCAGTGGTGCTATACTCTTTCCATTTCTGAATGATGGATTGAACAGTGCTCCGTGAGACGTTCAAATCTTGGGAAATCTTTGTATAACTTAACGCTGCTTTAAACTTCTCCACAGCTTTATCCCTGACCTCTCTGGTGAGCTCCTTGGCCTTCGTGATGTTGTTTAGTGACCAATACACTCTGACCATAGCTCTGAGGCCCTCACAGAACAGCTGGAATTATACTGAGAGTAGATCACACACAGGTGGCCTCTATTTAATGGTTAGGGCAAGGTGTGAACATTCTGCAGTCATTAGGAATGTTATAAAGGCAATTTAATGCACTCAGAAAATGCTGTATGAATACTTATGCAACCCCCACTTTTCAATTTTTTGTAAAATAACAGAATCATGTATCATTTTGCTTTCACTTCACCGTTGTCTGTTACTTCACAGTTGTCTGTTACTGTTAATTTTCAGTAAAAAATAAAAATTAAATCTTTACATTTATGGTTGTAAACATGACAAAATGTGCAAAAGTTCAAGGTGTATTAGTACTTTCGAGAGGCTCTGTATTTGTGTTTATTGGGCCAGCCCACTCTCCAATATGTGACTGATGAGAACACCTTTTCATCACCGCTTCATGGAGGCGACGGCTCAGATGGTGCAGACTGCCATCGGGTCTTTGAGCAAGACTCTTCCTCCAGTGTGCCTGTGGTGGTCAGAGAAGGACCTTATGGCGCAGATTTGCAGCCTCGCTCCAGTCAGCCTTCCCCAGGGCAGCAGAGGCTACAACAGTAGGTTACCATCGGTATGGATGAATAAGGACTACAGTGTAGCACTTTGAGAAGCTCAAGCATGTAAAGCGCACCAATAATAGGCCAATAATATTTGTTAGCATGTAGCATTCTCTCATATACATATCAGATTTTGGGCCCTAAAACTGTAATGCAGGCAACATCAAATGGTAAGTTAAGTGCAACATGGCAACAAAATAGAACCTTTTTGAGGACAGTTGGAGCACAGGGATGGATCAGGGCGGCTGTCTGTTTGGAAGTCAATCTGATACGGCATATGTCGTATAGCAGCCTGTCAGGGGCAGCAGGCGTCAGCGCCCAGGGTCTCATCTCTAGATCATGAGCTGGGTTTGTACTGCACCTTCCCAGAACATGATCCCACTGTGCATGTTTTAGTTTAATTAGGGGAAGGTCGACACAGAAAACACATCGTAATCTAGAAGAAGAATTGTTATAGCGCCTTTCACAGACATAGTCACAAAGCTTAATCTAGAAATCAGTGACACCCATTATGAGAAGGTGAAATGAAGATGAATATTCTGACGTGAAGATGTAGTTTTTGCAGTGTTCAGACTGGGGCACACAGATGACGTCACACAGCAGACCCCAATGGCCTCATCCATCATGTCTCCAGACTCGGCGCTAAACAAATACAGCTGCAGACTCAATCTCCTTATCGCGTTTATGGGCGGTGTCTGACGGTGCTCGCAGACTTGGCCTGGGCTCGACCTCGGTGGGGCAGATTGGATACATTATGCATGTGCAGATCACACCATCACGCTGACCGGAGCTGAACCCCTGGCCGGGGTTAAGAGGTCATCTTTCCATCTGCATATGTACCGCACAAGAAAACCACAAAGTCAGGCCATCACAGATTTTGAGGAATATTATCCTCAAATCAGATCAAATGGCCAAGGGCTCTAGAAATGTGAAAAATACAGCCATGTAGGCCATATGTGATGTACAACACTGGCATTTGTAGAAAGTGATGCTTTACGTCAATCTACAACTGGAGACTTGTCTTCAGTCTTTTGACGATGAAGAAAATCATCCCTCCACCGAGCAAACGTACCGAGCCCTGCTTTAGATCATCAGCTATTGAACATCTCCTTCATGGCCAGCGAGGACTCTCTGCAGTCCAACATATGTTCTTGTAGACTAAACTTATCTTTTTATTCTGGTCCTGTTTCCCCCATAATGTTCTCTCATTTACGGAATGGTAATGTTACAAATCTTTTGATTAAGAATATTGTGTTTTGTAACTGAACTTGATCCTGAAACATAATGAGGACAGTTATTCAGTGGGTTCCATTGACACCAAATACTCTGTAGAAGCAGCACTTTCTGCCCTCTCGGGAGTTACGTCACATAAATATGAGGAACAACATTAGTGGAACGATATTGTATTTCTAGGGCACAGTTTCTGTTCAGCTCAGCGTGCCGCACGCTAACACCAGCTCAGCATTTAAAAAGGATTTACAGCCAAAGATTATGAACAGTCAGAATAGTCCTGGGGCTGATCCACCTCGAGTCAGTCTTAAGTTTGATGAGATCTTCTGTTTATTGGGTCCACAAACGTCCTATTTCAAAACCAAACTAATCTGACAGAGCCCTTCAAAAAAATGCCATTGTGCATAGTGCCGATATTTCACTTTTTAATGGTGAACTCTAACGGTAACTAGTCCTTTTAGTCTGGAAGTAGATCACTCAAACAAATGCAAAAGAGTCAACGAGAGTCAGACATGTTTTAATGACAGTATTCCTAATAAAAGGCTTTATTTTGTCAGTGCAGACAGTTGTATTGTTATGGACAGAGGGAATACTTGATCTTACCCTTTATACATTGTACCTGCCAAATGTAGTAAAGTACTATTAAACAATCTGTCATAACTTGTACCAGTAATGTGTATTATAGTTTGGAGGAACATGATGTAATAAAACCTTAACCTTAAGCCCTTATGTCTTATTACATTAAGTACCTCCAGAGTACTAATACACATTATTCCATTGTGTATGTACTACATAGGTACAAGTTATGACAGATTGTTTACCGTGTACTACATTTGGCAGGTACAATGTATCAAGGACGTGTAAAATAAACATGTGTGGGCTAAAGGAAAAGATACTTTTATTGTATCACACAATTGCCCATATGTGTGGTTTGTTTCGTTTGTGACGTATTCAAACAAAATAATATTTGAATCTGTAAAAATTCATTCATTTCATTTGATTTGCTCTTCGCCGTAACACATGTTAAACTTAAACGTGTCGCACTGATAAAGTAATACACAGAACAACAGTTTGTGCTTTTACTGAAAACACAGGTGGATAGTTAGAATAATACTTCGGCAGATATTTCACTGTCATATTTAATCCTATTTTGGGGAATAAAAGTCAATAATTTGGACAAAGTTAGATTAAATACAGAAAAATCCTTTACTTTCAGTGAAGATGTCGCCACAAAGAGAAAAATACAAATCTCCGTCTAAATCTATAGAGGAAGGTTGCATTCTAGTGACGATGAGGGAATAATACGGTGTGATGTTTCTGTTATATAACTGTAAAAGTGGTGGAGCTGTGGACACCTCGGGAGGTGTTCGGCGGGGCGGGGCCAGTGAGGGGCCCCTGGGAGACACGTTTACAAGGCCACGGCTGCTCCCCGCTCAGCAGTCGGGGAAACACACTTAAAAGGGCTGTTTTCCCCCAGAGCGCGTTCACATGAAGGCACACGGGTACGGGTGAGTCACACTGCAGAGAGAGCGGGTCCCAGCGGGTAATGGGGGCTGACAGTGGACACAGATACACACACCAGGGGCGGGATAACACACGGAATCCAATCTGCAACCTCCTCAGTGGCCACGTTTACATGGAGACCAACAACCTGATCATGATCTAATTCCTGGAGTTCTCAGATGATTGAAGAAGATTCATGTAAACATCGTAATCTGATTCTGATTTCTCTCTGATCTTCCACGCTTGTTTATAAACTAACCAGGGAAATACAGAAAAACTGAAGTGAAAGATTAAAAGATATAGTAAAAAGATGAAAAACATTTTGAATAGAAAAAGGTTATCCAGATTAGTCTCAAGTGAAAGCACAGCTTGCTGCTGATAGTGGAGTTGCCTGGCCTGCCAAACGACGCGTGGGCGAGGGCGTGATGGACCGGCCAGTTACAGAAACACTGGATATGATGCAGGAGGAAGTCATTCTACTGAATGGACTGAGAGTTTATGCAGGAGGTTCTGAAGCTTCTGGAGACCCGGGACTCCTTTTTGTGTCTCCCTTGCAAAAAGGGCTTAGGCCTGAAGTCTGTTTGGTCTGACGATTCATTAAACATGGCACAAGGAAGGGACGACATGTCTGCCTGTACAACACTGTTACTTATTTAAAACAGTGTCAGCTCCATGAACTCCCAGACGGTTCTTCCTTTGAACAGAAAGGAGGAGTGTCCGGCTGGTCAGGGAAATAGTCCAGTGGTTAGAGCTGCTGCACATATGGCAGAATGTTGATCCATCATTTAAGTTTAATGTTTAAATATTGACTGAATTGTCTCAACAGCTCTTCTCTCACATCCTTATTAAAAGTTAAAGCTCAGTTTGTGCTGTTTGTGTTTAACTCTGCAGAGATCATTCAGGAAGTCAAATAATGCACAGTTGAGGTTTGAACCCTGGACCTTTGAGTTTCTAAACCTGCTGATTTTCAATCATTCTCCACCTGATGTTGCAGGTTAGGGTCTGACTGAAGGGGGGGCCAGGGACATATTTCAGTTGCTCTAAAAACCGCCGTGGCCCGTGTAGAACCCGGAGTTTTGTATAATCAGATTTCTGAAGTGAGTACAAACACTGAGAGGCCTCACAGGGGCCTCTGGGCTGCAGATCAGCATTCATTCCGTCGACTAAAATGAGACTAAAGATAAATTATGTTATTATGAGATTGACACTCCAGATGTCAGGATATTTTCATCGACTAAAATCTGATCCAAAACAAATGAAAAGAAGAGACTAAAATCATCCAAACTCCCAGCTCTGTTCAAATGGAAAACAAACCTAAATAGGATTCTACATTTTAAATACTCCGTTGACTAAGTGAATACTGCGTGTGTCTTTTGTCTCTGTTGTAATGTGTTGATGTCCTTGTGTTTGTGTTTGCAACAGACTCTCCTCCGAATCCAATCAATGAATCTGAGTCTTAGATTTAGTCGACCACAGCTCGACTAAAATTGAAGATCATTATTTGTCGTCCGCACACACTACACGATTTTTATTCCCGATTTTGATACAATTCTCAGTCGCGAGTCGTGTTTAGTTGAAGGCAGTCACACAGAGTCATGTCTCGTAGTGTGTGGGGGGGTCACGACTGGACTCGCGTTGGAATCGTGTAGTGTGGGGGGGTCACGACTGGACTCGTGTTTGAATCGTATCGTGTGTCAGCAGTCAGACGCAACTGGACTACAGTCGCAGGAAATCAATCATGTTTGATTTTTAAGCCTGATTTTGGACGCACAGGAGAAACATGGGTGATCTTACCCCAAAGTGAACACACAGAAAACAGCGGCCAATGACAGTGAAATAAAGACAGAAAAACACCACGCGCCTCATTTTCATTTCTCCGTCAAAACAGCGGCACAAACGGCTCATTTCATGACCACAGCCCCACACGAAAAGGCACAACTTTATATCACCAACGAGAACCACCTTTTCAAGCTACATTTCAACCGCGAACAGAGTTTAGCGGCACTTACTGAGTTTGGAGACGGACTGTTCAGCTTCACCTCGCCTCTCTCCGCTGTCTCCTCCGCCTCCTCCATCTCGGGGCGGAGGCCCGTCTCCTTTTCTTATTAAATCCACTGAAATACGTCCCGCTTCTTCATGTCGCCGACTTTTATCTCCATTTGACAGAACTATAGCCTATAGTGTTTCGGCTTCGTAGCAGTAGGAGCCTCGCACTGCGATGTTGTGACCCTGTTGACACCCCTGACCAAACTGGGACACGCGCATGTTTTCTCACGCTCATAAACAGGGGCTATCTTGGTGGATTTGGGGTCAGTTTTTGAAGCTGGAGGAGAAATGAAGCGGTGGAGACACAGACGTGCTGTGTTATAAACATCAGCTGTTTGTCAGAATCGTGTCGTGTGTTCGCTCTGACGATTCTCAGTCGTTAAGAGTGAACCCCCAGGGGTTCTATACTCGCACTGAATCAGGTCGTGTAGTGTGGACCCCCATTCTATATAAAATCGTGTAAGACTAGAGAAAGACTAGTGTGCGTGGACCGTAAGTCTTGACTCAAATGAAATGATCAAAAGACCAGAGGTGTAGAGTCGCCCACATATTTACTCAAGTAAGAGTACTGTTACTTTAAAATAATTGGACTCAAGTACAAGTAAAGAGTGGTGACCCAAACGATTACCACGGTACTCAAGTAAAAGTAAACAGTAACTGAAAAGTCTGATTTATTTTCAATGACGCCATAAATTGTGTGAAACAAACCTCCTGTCCTGAAAATACAGAAAGATCAAATAAATGTAAAGAATAAAGTGAGCGAGACGATCGACTTCATATATTATAAATCAAAATGAAGCTCAGATATAAGTATTTTTACTCCAGTAAGAAACAGATACTTCATTATTATTTAAAAAGTATTGGATGATTAAAACTACTCTAAGTAAGAAGTACAATTTCTTCAAAAAGTTACTCAAGTAAATGTAACTGAGACTCAACCTATATTAAAATAAGACGTCAGAATAAACACTAGTCTGTAATTCCAACATGGTGAGGAGTCTGCAGGTGGATAGGGCAAAGTTTCCATCAAACAGGAAGGACATTTCTGTATCGGTGAACCGTTTCCCACAATCCTGCAGATGAATGTGTTTTAGTGTTTGACAAACTTATGACGTTCAAATCATTTGTGCCGCGCTGTTATTTTTAAAGAAATTCTAATTTGATGCCAATTCAGTACGTTTTAATGACACCGTAGGCATGATTCGTTTAAAGACTTCTGGGGTTCAAGTGTGCGTTTCTAAACACAGACGGGTGAGACTAGACTTTGGCGCTCTGTCAAAGCTTCGGCTTCAGCTGGATTCCACAGCAATTAAAAACACAAAAGGACGATTTACTTCACTGTTCTGCACCTAAACGCTCCACAGCAGCAGAGGATTGAACTGAGCCATCCACATCCTTCAAGTTTGGGTTCTGTTTGTCATGAAAGTGTTCACTTTTAACTTTGTGCGTTTCATATGACATTGACCTAGTTTCATTAGTTAAAGTAACATTATTTTAATTTTCATATTAATACAAAAGAATGAGTTTTTGAAATGTATATTGATTAAAATGCATTCACCCATATGTAGTGATCAGTATCGATATCGACAAAAATGACCCCAAAAGTATCAATCACTCAATTTCAATCAATCAATAGTTTAGTATAGTAACTCGTGCCCCTAGAGGCCATAAGCGCCACTGCAGGTGTCGTAGCATGTTGCGTTTTTTTACTCATTAATTGTCCGTGAGAGTAAATACTACGCTGACAGAAAAAACAAAGGGACAGAGGGATGTTGTTCATCCAGTTACACAATGGAGATCTTTTTATTCACTCAAACTTGGCTGTAAATACTGTTTAAGTGGAGCTAACGGGTAAAGCTAACAGGTTAGCTTTACCCGTTAGCCTGTTAGCTTCTTCTTCGTGATTACATTAGTGTGTATTGCACCTCCAACCTGGTGGCAGTCAAGTTGCAATTGTGGTTTTCTGGCCAGAGACACCAGGGGGCGATGAACACTTGTATTACCCCCAGAGGGACTACGGAGAGGATTCATTAAGGTCAACAAGTTACTTATAGCACTGCTTTAAAGCAATGAAACAAAACAAGACAATGCAAAGTTCAGGCAAATAAAGCATCCCTTATTTGGACACAAAGTCCAAACAAGTGTCAGCAGCAGGTGGTGACGAGCTGTGAGGGTGTCCCCTGTCTGTCAAAAACCCAGGGGGAGAGTAAGGAAACCTCAGGGAGAACCACAGAAGGAGAGATCCACTCCCATGGACGGACAGGCTATAGAGACCCGGGGCTGATGGGAGTCCCAGAGCAGACGGGCCAAGATCACAGAACGTTCAGTCCTTGTTGAAGCTTCAGTTCCTTCTTGTCCAGTCCCTGTAGGTGGGGTTCCTCCGCAGATAGGGCTGAAGACCACAACACCAACGGCCCAAGGGGGAGTGGGACAGGGGACACCATGTCAATAGTAATGAACAGACTTCAGATAAAAGAAACATTAGATCATAATTAAGACAAAGTATCGTTATCGTATCGATATCAACAGAAATGTGGCATCGCCCATCACTAGCCTGGACCAAAGCTGTCGTCCCGCCGGGCAGAAGATTGGTCCCTTAATGCTTTTCAATTCCCGGATACCCTAGCTATAAACAACGTACACAGAAAAGCTTGCATTTGGATCACCCAAAGAGCCTCCCAACTGTTGACAGGAAAAAATTGGGCCACAAATCGCACACTCTCCTTCCCCTGGAGCAGGGCTTTTAGGCATCATTTTGGACAATTTTGTGCACTCTTGTTGTCTTGGGCAAAATGTAACAAGGCAAGTTTGTGGTTCCCTTTTCTTGGAAAGTCACACCAGTACAATGAAGGTGTCAGTGAATCAGCAGTGGCCTGATTTGCTCCACTCGCACACTGGAGCGGAGGTCTGTGCACTGTAAACCCTGACAAGTTAGTTCTACTCAAATAGATTGATGAAACTGATTACATAAAAAAAATTGAGTACAAAAAAATCGGATTTTGACTTAATAAGCAGCGCATTTTTAAGTAGAATTCTCCAAAAGATTTTGTGTTTTTTATCATTAACCTTTTCAATTTATTTTGACTAAAACTTTTAGGTACAACAAACTTAAAACAATTATTTTAAAAGAAATAAATCCTTTTAACCATTAAAAAACTGAATGTTTTTGTTGATATTGACCCTAATAGTTTTACTTGTTTTTACTAATAAACAACTCAAATATTTCAAGTTAAACTAAACCAAATATTAAAAAGTAAACCACATTCATTTTAAACAGCATCTTTATTTTGTGATTTCTGTAATAAAATACAAATCCCCTCAATAAAAGTGCAAACATGAAGTGCATCACAAATAGCCTCCATCCTTTGAAGTTTAATTTCTACAATTAGAAAAGAAAACAGAAAGGCCAACTAAAAACATTGACCAACTATTGATTCTAAAAACTAAAAATGGTTGATATCTTTAGTCTGGGAACACAAAGTGATAAAGAAATCACATTTTAGATAATACTGCTCAAAACTGCCAGCTACTCTAAACGCGGCACAATGGCTTGGGTACAGCTCACCAAAGTCCAATGATTAAAACGCCATATGAACCAAAGAAAATGTAATAAAAAATAATAAAAAAGTGTTCAAGTGCTGTTCAGTCTACTCGAGGTAAAGGGCATTTCTAAGACTCAACACCCTTGGTCTCAATTTTCCATTTTCAAGACCCATGACAACTTTTTGGATGAAGTCAAATGTGTTGGCCAGGGCATTTGGGTAACTTAAATGCAACGCATACATCAATCCAAAAAGCAAGACATACCCATCAGCCAGTGAAGACACATCCATAACAATGTTACCCTCAATGACCACCGTAATTCTTTCTGGACACAAGGTCGACACGTCAGCTTCATTGGCATTGACTAATAGAAGACCCACAGACACATTTTCAATGTCTGGTTCATCAGATGCTGCTGTCTAAAGTGAAAAAACAAACATGGTTTTAGCCTCAACTGAAAAACAAAAACTTCAGAAAAGTGCCAATACAAATACAATTAGGGTTCTTTGCACACTTACTTCCCATGTCTTCAAAAAAGTGGAGTCGTCTTCGTGCAGGTAGCTCGGGAGAGCACGAAGAACCAGGGCACGTTTAGTGTGGACATCAACTTGTTCCTACATGGCATCAATAATGTTAGATGGTATATTTACTTAAAACAAAGTATAAGAAAGAAGACAGATAAAAGTTGCAGGAGAGAAGACGGAGGAGAAGAAAAAGGCAGAGGGGAGGAAAATATGCTGATGAAGGGAAAGACTATACAGATGACCTGCGTCTTCTCTCAGCAGACGAGAATAGGAGAAAAGGCGCAGATGAGAAGAGACACAGGTGAGAGAAGGAAAGACTAAGGTGAGAGGAAAGAAGGCGCAGAGGGGAGGGGGAGAGAAGAAGCAGGTGGGAGGAGGGGAAAAGACACAGATGAGGACGAGAAAGAAACGCAGGTCATCTGCATCTTCTCTCCTTCTCTCAGTTGCTTCTTCTCTTAACTCCAGGGAGCAGTAGGAGATGAGACGCAGGTGAGAGGAGGCGTCTCTTCTCACCAATGTCTCCTCTACTCCTCTCATCAATGTCTCCTCTACTCCTCTCAGCTGCGTGTTCTCTGCTCTACTGCTCCCTGCAGTTGAGGAGAGAAGACGCAGCTGAGAGGAGAAGATATTGGTTAGAGGAGGAAAGAAGATATTGGTGAGAGGAGACAGATGAGGAAAGGAAATTGAGCGGAGGAGGCGAACGGAAGGAAATAGAACAGGAACTTACCTGGCGGTCATAGATGTTGAACAACTGGGTCAGGACACCAGACACTTTACCAGACCGAGCTGCTTTCTGTCTCAGAAGGTTCAGGAGACGTCGGATATGTTGGTCAAATGTACCATAAAAATGGTTCCTCAGATTGACATTGGTTATTCTGTGAAACTCTCCATAGATCTGCACAAAAGTAGTACATTGAATACATACATAATCTTAGCCGTGCTAAAATACATATTTATTACATCTTACCTGTGACTCTATTTTAAGCGCAGGCCATCGCTCCAAGATTTCAGCAACAGATAGGTCACCAGTAACCACCTCTTTTCGTCGTAAGGCAAAGGTGGTCTGCATCATCTGGGTAATGTGGGTGAGGTTTTTGTCTGTCTTCTTTGTCTCATTAACCATCTCAAGCCTTATTTTCTCCAGGGTAGTAGCGTCTTCACCTTGCGGGAAATTCGGTAGGAAGTTCACCTCTGCTCTTTTGGGTTTCTTGATGTTTGTGTGGGGAGGTTGCTTGTCCGGGTTGTTTCTGCTCTTCTTTCCTGAGTTGACCAATACCTCACTTACTCCTGCCTGCCTCAACTTATCGCGAAAGTTACCCATCTTATAAGAGAGGCTGCCCACCCAACTATCCCACCCGGTATTTGAACCAGGGTCTTTTAAGCAGGGATGTTTGGTCACAAGTGCCTTAGCTACATCTTCAAGATCACCTTCAGAAGGGTATGCTTTGAAACTATGAATCTTGTTGGCCAAATTCTCCAAAATGTCATGCTTTTGCCCTTTGCTTAATGCCAAAGGCCTTCCTGTTTTTTCATATTCAGTATTTCCCTTGGTAAGAATGAAAAAAAAGACGGAGATAACGCTAACTGGACAATTTCCTTAAGATCCATTAATATGGTCCATGCATCATCTCCTTCAGGGACTCTGTCTCCTATCATAAGGGGTAATAAACGCAACAGTGTTGCATTTTCGTGACCATTTCCGCCAATGCTGAGTTTGGTTGCAAAGGTTTTGGGTATTGTTTGTGGTTTGTCAAGTCGGTCATAATGTTCATATGGAAATGTTCTAATCTTTGTGTTCAAATGGTCAAGAGTAAAATACTTCTTTTGAATCATCTGACGAATGCACAAAGCAATCTCAACAGGCACTACTCCCTCAAACAGATCGTGAAGAATGTCAGGCGGAAAGCCACTTATGGGATGGAAGTGTTGCAATGCCTTACTCAAGCAACAATCCCCCGTCACGCCACAGTATGAGACACGGTCTCCCTGAGTGACATTTTGCACATGAAGATTATGAATGTCTTTGGTTCTCATAATAAACTGTCCATGGGAAACCGATGTAGTTTGAATCTCATCTGATGTACCGCAACAAAAACGACACATATATGGTCCTCTGAATGACTGCACAAAACCTGCAAGACCATGAGCAGCCAAATTATCCGCTGCAACACAAAAGACAGTACCTTTGATACACTGACCAAGTGTTTCAATGAAGACCCCATCTTGCTCGAGAATCTGCAGGTCTTTCAGCAATGGTGACAACACCATTTCATAACCACATCGGCGAACATCAGTTACTTTGCACAGCAGCGCTAGCTGTATCACATGTAGACTGGACCTATACTGACTTGGTAAATTGCCAAGTAACCAATATACTGCACATAGCTTATGAATCTTTCTCGATGTGCCCAATGGATTTGCAAGTTCAATATCATCTACATACAGGATTAGTGATAACTTCAACTCATCAGCAGCAGACAATAACTGGTTTTCTTTAAAGTATGCTCCATCTTCATGAGACGCATACATTCCTTGTGACCGTTTGTTTTCTCTGATTTTATCAAGAATATCTGTATTTTTGAACAATACCTGAAGCATCTGTAGTATTGGAACATAGACTGCTGTGCATGCACTATCATCCAATGTATACTGTACCGGCATCACAAGTGGGTAGTAACCCCTTACAAATGTTTTCCTTCTTTTGGTTGTGGATAATTCTTCACCTTCTGCCGTAGCAGCCAAAAACACATTACTGTTCATGATTACTTCAACCAACTGAGTTAAGAGGTCCTCACTGACAGACTGGTTGTGCTCTTGGAAAACTGTGGTAACCGAGTCTCTCACTAGAGGTCTTGACAATGAAAATATAGTTACAAGACTTTCAACAATGTCTTGTGTGGCCCGCTCTGACACATGCAAAACACTGTGCATTTTTAAGAACAAAGAAGCCAGGTTATTTTTAAGTTGGGATTGCAATTCGGCAATGCCAAACGCAGGCTCAGAATGGGTACAATCAGAAGAATCCAACTCAGCATTGTTCTGAGAAGAACCAGCTATATCAGAGCCAAGTTCACTATGAATAGAATCACCATTATCTTCTCTGACTATGATGGTATCCTTAAAATCAGTGACATCAGTGCCTGAATGACTCCTACTTTTGTGAGTATTAAAAGATGTGTACGAATTTGTGCGGTAACGGCAGTTGTTAAAAGGACAATCCACTGTTTCATTACATTTAAGATGTGTTCTCACATGGCTGAGCAGTTTGTTATGATCAAAAAGCTGTGTAAATCCACAAATGGGACAGAGAAAGGACACATGTTGCACGCTATTTCCATTATTCACTAAAACCGCAGTATGAACCCGTGTGAGGTGGATTTTTAAGGCATTAACTGACTGAAACCTGCAAATGCATTCTTGGTAAAGACACGGCAATAAACTGCTCGCAGTTATATTGTTGTGCTGCAAGCGATAATGATCTAAAACTTGAACCCTCTCAGAAAAGACTGCAGCACAAATTTTGCATGTCCAAGCCATCTGACTTGGAACAGGGATGTCCTCTTAAGATTCTTGAAGAAACGCACCCAGCAGAGCACCACCATAAGTTAGACTGGAAAGTGGAAATCAGGAGTCAGCTGCTTCAATTCCACCCTGGAAAAAAAAGATTGAACATATTATACATTATCTTCAAGAATTTTAAGAATACATAAAAAAAATAAATAAAAAAAAAATACATGACATTTTTTAATTGATCATCATAAAAATCAAGCCTGAATTAAAATAGACACATCGCTGCTCTTTTTTTTGACCGGGCCTCTCTATCTAAAAGCAGTTAACGAGAGAAAAGGTGTGAGGAAAGAATTTCCTCAACGCATTAGCCAGTTAATTTATGTAGTTTTTACATACAACGCATGTTTTGTATGCTTAAAATGTTCCTTTGGTATCAATGCATTAAACAATATTGCATTTTTCTGTCACTCGTTTGGAAAAAATTTGTCACAGAAATGCAACGAAACAGCGACATGCTAGCGCGGAGATCACCCCCGTCTTTCATTGCGACAGGTGTGGGCAACTCCAATGCGACGCCGCGGTGCTCACAGGCCTGCAAGCGGGCATAGCACGGGCAACAGATCCGCTTCTGTGCGCGGCAAACGCGGACATGCATCCACGCGAGCCGCGGTGCTCACAGGCCTGCAAGCGGGCATAGCACGGGCAACAGATCCGCTTCTGTGCGCGGCAAATGTGGACATGCATCCAGGCGACGCGGCGGAGCTCACGGGCCTACAGCGGGCTAACCTTGCCGTTCTCGTTCTCGATGGACCGCTCTGCCTCTCACCAATGGTGGCGAAATTATAAGTATGGTGTTAAACAAAAGCTTAACGACTTTATTAAGGCCGGTATGAAAATAAGACTTGACCGGAGTTCATGGCAAAATTTAAAGACGATAACCTATGGGACTTCTAAAGTAGTAAAGTAAACTACACGCTTTCCAGAGTAAAATGTCCTCGGATATATATTACAGGCATATCAATAAGTACAAACCAAATAAACATTATAATTTCGAAAAAGAATTACCTTGAGGAGATTTCGCAGTTGAGCGTTGCAGTTGAGGCGAGCGTGTCCAAGATGGCGGATCCAACCTCGTGTCTGAGACTGAAGCACGCAAATGACGCACGTGACGTCAGACTACTGATCGTTAACACATTTGAGTACAATGACAAATTAAACCCTAAATGTGTCAGTACTTTCTCATTAAAACGCGAAAATCGTTCAAATGTCCCAAATGCTTATAGTTAAATCAACCAGTTTTATACATTTGTGTTATAAATGATCAAATCCTTTGATTAAGTTGAGCCGTTAGGGTTTACAGTGTGTGCAGCCAATAAAGAGCTCCAAAGGGAACGTCGTCCCGGGGCACGGAGGCCGATTCCAGAGTTATATGCTCCTGTCACTGCTCATTGACGACACCATTACTCACAACAGGACCAGCGGTCAGCCGAGGGCGCGCTCGGGTTATTAGTGCCGCATGTCGGAGCCGGTCCAAAGCCTTTACATGAATCCTTAATGAGAACACATGGTTTCAGAGAGAAGCTCGGAAATCAGATTCATTCTGACCTTGACGGGCCTTTTTGAAGGAGACGGTCAGGAAAGTCCTTTTGTCTGAGAGAGTAGCTTTTATCTGTCAGCGGCACAGGGACAGTCTGGAACTTTGAAATATGTCTATCCCTCAATACCTGCATTTAGAACACAGTATGCCACAGCTCAGCCCAACATCTGCCAAGAGAGCTTTTGAGTTCCTAATTGGTGGTAAATACGTTTAAACAGGTGTTCCAACAATTATAGCCTACATTTTTGTAATTAAACGCCATATTAATACATATATACATATGCCAAATAACGTGAAAGTATTCTAAGTATTGAGGAAACAGTGACTGGACAATTATAATTATAACAGCTGCCCTGGGGTAGACTGACGGAAGCGAGGCATCCAGTCTGTGGATTGCCCCTCCAACCACCACCAACCACTCACGTACTACATTGATTCTGCATGGCCTATTGTACATGTTTTATTGGTAAAGGAAACCAGAGAAAGCCCCCGTCCGCCTGGGATCGAACTTGGGACCTTCTTGTTGTGAAGCACGAGCACTAACCACTGAACCACTGTGTACCAAAGTAACGGAACAGGCTACACCAAGAAATGTCCTCAATAACAACCTTGTCACATTGTCACAGTCTGTTTTCCTGTTTCTGATGTAATGTCCCACCTCTCGCTGCTGAGGTGGGACACTGTAAAACTGTCTCCTGAGGGTCATGGAAGAAAAAAGTCAAGTGGGAGACTCAAAATAAAATCACCAGCTCTGAGCCGGAGGATCCCCGAACCAAATGAAGTTGTTACTGGAGCCGACTGCAGCCCAATAACCATCAGAGGCATCTGCAACTGAAGGGCTTCCATCCATCCATCCATGTTCTTCCTCTTTATCCGGGGCCGGGTCGCGGGGGCAGCAGTCTCAGCAGAGATGCCCAGACTTCCCGATCCACGCACACCTCCTCCAGCTGTTCTGGGGGGACCCCGAGGCGACACCAGGCCAGCTCGGAGACATAGTCCCACCAGCGTGTCCTGGGCCTTCCACGAGGCCCCCTCCCAATGGGACATGCCTGGAGCACCTCCCGAGGGAGGCGACCAGGAGGCATGTGGAACAGATGCCCTAGCCACCTCAGCTGGCAACTGAAGGGCTTCCAAAACAAAAAAGGTCTTCAAAGGCCTCGTCTCCATGTATTCCTAAGCTTTTGGTCAGCTGCAAAAACAGATTATGTCAGTTTATTTGTTGTTTTCAATAAAAGATTTACAAAAAACAAAAAAAAGATCTCACCCCCATTTCTTTTTGTGCATATTGAAGTTCTACTTGGGACCATGTTAATATCCAATCATGCAAAACGGAGACTAACTATGCATTGCAGTAAATATTCCAAATCTCCAAAGTGTCATTTGATGGGGCTTTGTTTGTGTGTTGGTGAGTGCTCTGTTTCTGTTTACAGACAGGGCGCCATGGTGGCACATTGGTTCAATGGTCTGACGCATGAACCCCTGTTTACTGCGTAGGTTTCCGGGTACACTGGTGATCCTGACCATTAGCCTGGCTCTGCATCGGGAGGAAGGTCACCAAAGCAATAAAACAAAACATACAGCTGGAATTCAGACACATTCTTCGTGTTTTTGAAGCCGCAAACTAGTTAAAATGATGTGTACTTTCAAAACTATTATCCACAGCAAATACTTCCAGCTTTTACTTGTATTGCAGTAATATTTGACCAGTAACATCTGTACTTTTACTCACTGGACCATTGCGGGGTAACCAATGGAACCTGCAGAGGTAACCAATGGAACCTGCAGAGGTAAGATCCGGTTCAATAAAAGGAGCGACAGCGCCCTCTGGTGTAAACACTGACATGCCACAGTATGAGGCTGCACAGTACACTACTTCAACATCATTCAAGGATCTGTTCTTATTTACGCTTCTGTTCCTGATCAGTGAGTCTGACTCTGCAAAACTGTCAAACACAACTACATCGAGAGTTTTTAATGGAATGCCTTATTACAATAATACAATGGCCTGAGGTGTTTGTATCCAAAGTACTTCATAAATAACGTTTGATTGAACACGTTTACTCAGAAACATGTCTGTTTCTCTGGTGTAAATGACACTAAAGCTTTACTTTAGTTAGACTGTAGTAGAGTGAGTATTTGCAAACTAAATAAAGATAATGATAGCCAATAAAGGTCTGCATTATTTTCTGATTCATAAGCTTTTGATTGATTTGGTCAAATAACTGAAGGCCATGTTGTGGTCCCTGATGGATAAGAGGCCTGACCCTCTGAGCACAGGCTCTGGGCCGTCCTGGACAGAGGTGTGTGTGTGTGTGCTCGTGGGTGCTGCTGTATGTGCGTGTGTGTGTGCCTGGGTGTACGTGTTTGAGAGTGCGAGTACATACAGAGCCGTGGAAGACCTTTTAGTTAGGGGGCGCTGAGGAAAAAAATGTACCCCAAACGCTTTTTCTGTGCATATTTCCTATTTAGTAATATTGCCTGCAGGTTGCAAACTATCCACCAGGGGGTGCTGCAGTTCCCTCACCACCCTGGGTTCCCACGGCCTTGAGTACATACAAAACACAACAACAGCTGTTTCATTCCTTGTACAATGTCTAGTACAGAGCAAGTAACTAATGATCATTAATATGTTTCTTACAAGTTGTTACCAATGCCAACCATTAGTACATTACTAACATCACTAGTGTAACATTACCGGAAGTCTCTATTTTAATGTTATAAAGGCACGTTACTATGTAGCAGTTTATATTATACTGCTAGCGGGATCCCGCTAATTCCCAGTTGTCATGACCATTCTCAGTATAATATAAATGTGTGTACAATTTCCTCTTTTTTTCATGTATAATGTATTTTTATTTATTTTATTTTTATTTATTTATTTGAATTAGGACAGTGCACATTAATCAACACGTCAGCCAAAAGCATCAATGTAATGTTGAAAATAGCGTATTCTTTAGTGCTGGATGAAAGGATGGAGACTCGGTATAATATAATCCAAAATCATTACTTTATTTCCTATTACAAACTAAAGGTACATCTGTTGAGCTGACCACATGCTGACCGGACGATGAGGCGGGTGGAAGAGGGTGCTTCTCTCCCCCGCCACACAATACAAAGGAATAGGTGTGTCTTCCCCCAACCAATCAGCTCTCTTGGATCGTCACTTCTTCTTCTGCGCAATCTGACTCCTCATTTGAACACACTGCCCCCCAGTGGATCAACCATACATACAAGCAACTACAATGTCCAACAAAAGAAATGTATCTCAAAGCACAGTTTACAGATCAACACAATTATATATATATAATCACTAAAACCTAATATGACAAATATGTATATAAATAATTCCACATTCCCCGTATTGATCTCTACAAAAGAGATCACAAATCAGATTGAATATTTGTCATATGAAATCAGTGATAGATGCTTCAACTGGTTGCCTTTACTCTGTCAGGTCGTTGTCTCGGTCCATGCTTCCTCAGCGTCCGCTATAAAAACATATACTCACCACTAAGGGTGGTTTTTATTGTTTATTTTTTCTACATCATCATGTTTTGGTCAACTTTGATTTTTGTAAGGCGCTTTAAAAATACAACTTTATGGATTTGGATCAAAAACTCTCATAATGACGACCACTCACAAGCACCCACAGAGACAAGGAACCCAACAGAGATCTGTAACAGAAACACAAAAGAACAGACAAAAATTACAAAATAAATTCTCATCAGGGTCGCTCACCGTGAGAACGACCATGCCAGCTAATCTTGCAAATTATGGCTGGACTCAAAGACCTATTTAACTTAATTCATCTGTTGGAATGCTAGGGTCAATTTTATCTGGAAAATTCAGGAATTCAGGTTTCATTAATCTACAGAGAAAAACTCTCTTTTAGCTTCTGTTTCCCACATTTGCCACAGATTCTGTGTGCACTTCAGAATCACAGCAAACGTCAAAAACAGAGTATTATAAATTGATTTACCTATCTGAAACCGAAAACTTAGTTGACCATAACATTTGTCAATTCGTCACTTCATGTTTTCGTTTGTTTGTCTTTTATATATAATTGTATCAGTTCTTTCCCATGCCAAAATAAACCAAATTATAATAATTTTCCCATATAATTAACATATAATTAACACCCCCTCATGGACTGAGGAAAACTCAGTCCAATAAAGAGTCATGTAACATGCATAAACAAGTGAGACCTCTATCTTTGTACAGGAAACACAACAAACCAACTCCAATTTCACTGGAGATTAATAACTTCGGCACCTACATAACACAAAGAAAACACAAAGAAAACAATAGCAAAATAACAAATGTCAGGGTCAGTCCAGGGAGGTTGAAGGCGGGTTTAAATGGGTCGACAGGGCGAGTGAGAGGTGGACACCACTCGTCTGGTTTGCGACCTGGACAGCATGTGAGGTCCTGGGAGTGGCCTCAAAAGGGATCAGACCAGCACTGGTTCAGTCCAATCGCAGCAGAGGACTGTCAGACAGGCTTGGGAAGGAGCTCTCAGCGGCTCCCAAAGTGAGATCAGCAGTCACCTCCAACCTGAGTGCATAAACTAATGTGTAGATGGTTTCAATAGGGATTATAACATACAATCTTAAGATCAGTGTCCACTGGATTCCCGTGGAATCAAAGAGGAGCCTGATCTCAGGCATCCAAATGGCCTATATTAAGTTCATAAGAGTTTCCTCTCAATCTGCTCACGGATTGACGCCAGGAGCAGAGCAAGAGAAAGGGCCGAAACCCAATTCACTTCAGCTTTCAGACATAATTTCAGACAATTTAGTTTTATATATTCCAATTTATAGCTATAGCATTTCACAGTTCTATCACATATCAATGCCCTCTAAGGCTTCAAATTTAAATTTTGTATTGAGATATTCAGACAAATGCATTTAGTTGTAACTTAAAGATTATTGATTCAATTTAGTAAATAAACCAGCATCATCAGGTCCTAAAGACCATCTTTATCTGGTGCATTAAGATATTTTTCAGTCAGTTCATAAACACATAATTCTCCATCATGGTGTCGTGGAATGATGTTCCATAACGGACATAAGTATCAGACACCGATGGAGAGTACAGGACATTTTAGAAACTTCAATTTCTTACCAAACTTTTGTTTCACTCACGCTTTGGTCATGGAACAAATTCTTTAGCCTATTGTCCAGGAGAGAGAGCAAACGAGTTATAAACACATCATATTATTGTTCTATAGGGTGTAAACAGTTCGCAGTCACACCTTGTTTGCCTAATTAATTTTGTTATTTTAAAAGGACCATTCACGTCCACTAAGGTTAGTCTTAAAAGCTTCTCTATATCATATTAAAGTACAGTGATCAATGGGTGGGTGGCTTTGGCAAAGTGAATGTTTGATCCAAGGTCAAACGTCAGTTGTACAGTCCTTCAGCTCTTCCCAGTAGACATCTGCATTCAGCAACCACTGTCCTGTGAATGAGTCAAGACAGCAAGGTGTTCGTCCGATCAGGGAAAAGTCACTGTTAGTCCATTCAGAGAGCACAAAACTGTTGCTCTCTTCCATCAGCACATCACATCCGAGGAGAGAAACAGGAGTCTGAGTTGGCGTGTCAGATTCAGTCCTGTGAGCTGACTAGGCACTGGCTTGGTGAAAGGTTGTGGGTGGTCTTCCTGTATCCACCCAGTAGATGGTGTCCGTTAATGATCACAGTCTCATAGTTCACAGATGAGTGTCGTTCACCTTTATCCACCAGCACGTCAAGAGTCTGTCCGTTCACCTTCAACGGTAACATGAGTTCTGGACTCCCATGCCTCTGGACTCAGCAGCAGCCAGTGATCAGAGTAGCATTGTCCGTTGTTGTCAACGCCTCGATCTCCTCGAACGTCTTTGGTCCTCTTGTCTGAAACAATCCTTGGCCACAATTACCAACACCACACCCATAAGTCACTGCACATTTAAGTAAACTCATTATTACTCTTTTTCTTTATCATTATTACTTTCATTACTTGCATCAACCTTTAAAAGTTGCACTAATTTCTTTCAGTTCAACTTTGCTCTCGCTTCTGTTCAAGGGCGTTCTCCATATTCTCAAAATGTATTCATTAATTTATTTGGTTTTCTTTAACAATAATTCAAATTTTGCATAATTGCTCCTTCATAACTTTTGGTAATGCGTCCAAAATGGCACATAAAGATCAACTTAAACTCTAAATTAATAGTGGTTTGTACTTTCAATCAATGTATCCAAACTCACGACAGGTCTTCCCTGCTTTGTTTTCATTCCACGGCGCCACCGTGTGGAGAGAGGTTCTAATTTTTTCAGCAACATCTCTCAGAGCCCTAAATGCTCCGTTAATCACAGGCTTAAAAAATAATAGCATTTGTCTCACACTAATTTTGGATACTTGTTCTTCAAATGTATGCTGTGGAGACATAACTCTACCACCAGCAGAAATGTTTCTCTATAAAAAACAAAACAAAAATAACTTTTAAAACAATAACTTTGGTCAAAAATGTTCTTTTTTCTTCTTTTTTTTTTTTTTTTTTCAATGAGGGGCGGAGCAATTTCTCCACTTCCCCTCCTACACGGATGTCTGGGTACAAATGAGAATGGCCACTCCTCCAATGTATCCACGACTTCCTGTTCGATCATTTCCTACGCCCACATAACTGCAGACACAGCAAATACACGTTTAGTTTTCTAATTTAAAAAACAGTGTCCACTCAACATTCACACACCACATCTCTGAGTAAGGAATTATCTTATCTTAAAACTTTCTTTCAACCGTCGTTCTCACTTTCAATCACCTTTCCATCACGCTTCACATTCAATGCCATTTCGGCATCCAGTCTCCTCAGAGAACCATCTATCACCGTTAAATGATCAGATGCATTCACTCCAATACTTTCCAAGTCTTTCTCTCCGTTTGCTTCTTCGCCACTCACAAAAATATCACTTTTGTTTGTCCTTCTCCACTCGTCCATCACACTGGTCACTTCTGGACACACTCAGTCACTCTACAATAAAAAGAACATTACACAAAGACAAGACAACAAGACACAATAATTTCACAATAACTTTTACAATATCCCCATTACCCTGTGCACAAACATCTAAACATAATCTGGCCAGTACATTATCTCATTTATCTTTATTTGGAATTTGTCCAGTCTCTATTTTTTTTATACATTTTTTTTTCTTTCTCTTTTTTTTTTATTTTTATTATTTCACCGGTTTCTAGGGTCCGCAAACTCCCTAACGATTTCCGGATAACGCTACAACGCTCTCTCCCGTCGGAGTCGGCACCAGTCTACGGGGCGGAAATTTAGGTCCGTACCTTACGCGACCAAGGCTTGACGCGTCCACCACAATTTACCGAGATTTAATAGCCAATCAAAATCCCAAAGCCTAAATAGTAGCTCGCCGGCTACTTTTATAGAGTCAGAAAGTTCGGGGACATTCCAGAGTTGCCATGTGGATGCGCCATCTCCGCAGTTGACAGCTTACACCTCTCCATTGACAAACATTAGCTAAAAAGCCGTGGAACACTTCCGCCAGCCGCCGAGTCACTGCTGGCAACAACACAATAGGCTGCGTTCACGTTATAATGTCACGTGAACGCTACCTACTGCTGCCAATCCCACAATGCTCAGCGACATAACATCACACTCCCAAACTCCATTAGCGACTCGGTGCGATCACGTCCACCTACCTATTTTTGTTATTTTTATTATTTTATATTTTTTATAATATTTTTTTATATTACCCCACAAACAAAAACAAACAAAACAACAGTTAACAAAAAAACAAACAGTCAAACAAGAACAAACAGACAGACAATTCTGTTCTTCCCCTCCGATCTCCCCGCCGGTCAACAAAATCAGATAAAAAAATGTACTTCAGTTACTTTAGCTTTGCTAATTGTTCCGTTTTCAGATAAAAGATGCCTGCGAAGTCACTGTTTAAGGCAGATGTAAAACAAATTTATTTCGAAAACCAGCCTCATTCCTTTAATTGTAAATAACCCAGCGTTATCTCAGTAAGAATATGTAGCCATATTAAGTGTTTAAAAATAGAAAACAGGCGTTAAAATAGTTCTTAATGTGTCTAAAGTCCGATGCCTTTCAATGAAAATTTAGTGGTCATATGGTGGCACTACAGCAATGGCGGCCATAAACTCCGGTATTACAATATAACAGACAAATAACAGTACCACATGGAAAAAGCTAAATGCTAACAAATCCTTTGTTCTCAGAGCTAACTTGGCACCCTCGCACACCAACAGCAAACAGATCATATTGAAAACAAACCATGCACCACACTTCAATAAAATCCTATACTACTACACAGAACAGCCTTCAGTGTCCACACACTGAGCTGGGTTTAACACATTTGTGGGTTTATTACACGTTTATCAACAATAAGCTGTATGCTAATGCACTAAGCTAACCATGCTGTATGCTAGCGCACTAAGCTAACGAAGCTAACGAAAGCTAACAACACAACATTTAGCTGTAATTTGACCAAAATATTGAGGAAATTCTTTTTCATAGACAATGGGGATATAGTTAAAGATTCACAGAACATGCCAACAGCAAAAATGGGAAACCAATCATCGCAAACAGTTATTTTTCCAAAACACACACATTTCCAATAAGGCCTTTACATTGCAGGCGGCCATAACTTGTCTAACTTCAATAAAAACATCTACTTACATGCCTTAAAAAGCACCTTAAAAATCTGCAAGGCGTACGGTCTAAACACGGAACAATCCAGTCAAGTTTCATTGCATTTTTAACTTTGTTTCGTTTTTTTTTTTTTTTTTTTTTAAAGTTAGCATTATTATAATTTTTTTTACTCACGATCTCCATCCAATCTTCCACAAATCAAAAATGTCACGTCGGGCGTCGCCAATTGTTGAAAATAGCGTATTCTTTAGTGCTGGATGAAAGGATGGAGACTCGGTATATTATAATCCAAAATCATTACTTTATTTCCTATTACAAACTAAAGGTACATCTGTTGAGCTGACCACATGCTGACCGGACGATGAGGCGGGTGGAAGAGAGTGCTTCTCTCCCCCGCCACACAATACAAAGGAATAGGTGTGTCTTCCCCCAACCAATCAGCTCTCTTGGATCGTCACTTCTTCTTCTGCGCAATCTGACTCCTCATTTGAACACACTGCCCCCCAGTGGATCAACCATACATACAAGCAACTACAATGTCCAACAAAAGAAATGTATCTCAAAGCACAGTTTACAGATCAACACAATTATATATATATAATCACTAAAACCCAACATGACAAATATGTATATAAATAATTCCACAGTAAACGTACCAGAAATCGCGTGAGAGCTAAATTGCATCCGTTGTCCTGAGGCAGGTAAAGAAACATTGACAGGAGGAAAATACAGACATACAAAGAACAGAACAAAGTCACAGTCACAGATTCAGTTACACGGACAGACACAGGTAAGATAACATAACACGCCCAAGAATTGATTAAGCATTGAACTTTAATTAAACTACCTGTGAGTGCAAGATTTATTTTGTTTTTAACCAGATTTTAGGACCTTTTTAAAGGTGTGGTAATTGTCACAGTTCCTGATATGAGCAGGCAGCGAGTTCCAAAACTGCGAGCCTCTGATGGACTCCACCGTTTGACCGAATTTAGTTCTACGACGTTGCACAATACAGTCTCCTCTGGTCAGAGCTCTGGTATTTACTCGAGTGTTACTTATTTGTGATATAAAATTCCTTAATGGTGGAGGGGCAAGACCTTTTAAAACTCTAAAAACTAAACAGGCATCCAGGAACTTCTGATAGCCGTCGAAATCTAAAATATTATACTTACTTACAATGTGGCAGTAATGATAATGTAAAGGCTTTCTATCCAGAGTTTTCAATGTTTTCTTAAAAAGAGACTTGATGGGGCTCATATTGGTCTCTGATGTTTGGGACCATGTGGTATAACAGTACGTTATATGGCTGAAGATCATTGCATGCATATAAGCCTTTGCAGACTCTGTGGTCAGACATGGTCTTATGTGCTTAAAGTTTGACAAATTGAATTTAATGATGTGTGCAATTTTCTTGATATGCTGCTTAAAATCTAGATTTGAATCAAAGAGCACTCCTAAATACTTGAATTGTTTAACTTCATTTAATCTCTCGCCATTAACTATCACAGCAGGGTTCGTTCCCTACTGGCTGACGAGAAAAGAACTTGCAGACAGTTTTTTTTTTTTGTATTCAAATGAAGGCGAGAGTTTTGGAGCCAATGGGACACTGGTACCATGGCTGCAGATAGGATTGCAGCAGCTTCACATTTTGTTTTAGCGTGCACATATAATACAGCATCATCAGCATATAACTGCATGTTAACACTTTTACACATGTTGGGAAGATTATTGATATATCCGGTCGGACCGATTTCAGGGACGGACAAAGCTAGACCAACGCGGAAAAAAAAAAGTTTTTAAGAATATCAAAATATTCGTTAAGAATATTAAGAACATTCAGGCCTGCTGAGAGGGAGCAAAATGCCTAAACCGCCGAAAATAGAGGCGAAGCAACAGGCAGATTCGGCGGTGGAAGAGGAATACGTAAGCCTCAGTCGAGTCACGGAGCTCATGGAGCAGCAGAGGGTCATGTTCAGGGAATTAATTCAACAACAACAGGAGAACTTCAAAGGATTTATTAAACTCATAATGGAATCAACAAACACCCGCATGGATTTACAGACTAAGGACATTCAAGAACTAAAAACAAGCCTGCAGTTCACGCAAGGTGAGGTGGACACTTTGAAAGAGCAAAATCTGAAACTCACGGAGCGCACAAACACTTTACAAACGGACTTTTACAAAGTATGTGACAATTTACACATCATCACGGACAAACTGGAGTATCTGGAGGGACAGAGCCGCAGAAACAACCTGGTATTTGAGGGAGTGTTGGAGTCGCCTGGGGAGACCTGGGCCGACGCCGAGGAAAAAGTTAAGGAGATACTGAAGGAGAAGCTACAGCTACAGCACGCGGTGGAGGTGGAGAGGGCTCACCGCGTAGGGAAACACGACGGCGGGAGAGACTGGCCGAGACCCATCATCGCCAGACTACTGAGGTGGAAGGATCGCGAGGAAATCTTGCAGCGCGCCAAACGACTTAAAGGAACAAAAATCTTCATAAACGAGGACTACACCGAATCAATAAAAAGAAAACGCAAAGAACTGATGCCGGAGCTGAGAGCTGCACGAGAAAGGGGGGAGATCGCCTTCTTGAGATATGACAAACTCATTATACGTCCACGCAGCAGTACACCACATCCAGTAAAAACACCGGGAAAAACGTATGGATTTTGGTATGTAAAAGCACATAATTTCACATGTCCAGTAATACATATAGTTCTATAGGAAGCACCGACTTGGACTTTTCAATAAGGAGAATTGCTGAAGCAAACTCCCAGGATTTTACATTCTCTCAATACGACCTACAGAACACTGAGATCGACATCGACCCGGAAAATAACTTTTTTACTAGAGCTACCAATGACTGTCAATACTACACAGAGGATCTGTACAATAGTAAATTTAAGAACATTAAGGCATTCACTGTAATCCACTTCAATAGTCGAAGCCTCTATGCAAACTTTGACCACATCAAAAGCTTCTTAAAACAGTTTTCCACACCATTCAGTGTCATTCTAATCACAGAAACATGGATCAATAATGATAGAGAAATTGAGTTTTCTATTGATGGTTATGAATTTATAAGTATGAACAGAAAGAACAAGCATGGAGGGGGCGTAGCTATGTTTATAGACTCCAACTATAGTTACAAAGTAATGGAAAATAAGACAATGGTGGTGGATGATACACTTGAATGCCTTACTGTTGAAATTACAAGGCAAAAAAAGAAAAATATTATTGTAAGTTGTATTTATAGAACACCTGGCTCTGATGTAGATGTTTTTTCTAAGTGGATGGAGGAGCACTTTTCAGGATTAAATCATAAAGTCATGTTTGTGGGGGGAGACCTCAACATCGATCTGTTAAACCCATATAAACATAAAAAGACGGACGAATTTATAAATACTTTATTCAGTATAGGTCTGTTTCCTCTAATCACTAAACCAAGTAGAATAACAACTCATAGTGCAACCTTGATTGATAACATTTTCTCAAATGAAATTGAAAGTGATACAGTCAGCGGGTTAATTATAAATGATATTAGTGATCACCTTCCAGTTTTCGTTATGTATAAAAATGGATATGTAAAAGATGAAGAGGAAAACAAGTATTGGTTTAGAAGGGTAAAAACAGAGAAAACTATTGATGCATTTAAAAAGGAGCTTTTAGCTCAAGACTGGAGTATTGTGTACAGAGAGAATGACACGAATATGGCATATGATGAGTTTACGCAAGTATTTCAAAAGGTATACGACAAAAACTGCCCAATGAAGAAATACAGTAAAAACAGAAAGTGTAAAGAAACACCATGGATGTCTAAAGGTTTACTAAATGCTTGCAAGAAAAAAAAAAATCTTTACAAAAACTTTATAAGTAACCGAACAAAAGAAGCTGAGGATAAATATAAGAAATATAAAAATAAACTGACAGGTATCATGAGAAAATGTAAACAGGATTATTATAATAAGTTGTTGGATACTAATAAGAATAATATTAAAGGTTTATGGAACATCTTAAATAGTATAATTAGAAATAAACCAAGAACGATTAATTATCCAAAATATTTCAAAGATGAGGATAACACTTTAAATAATATGAATGAAG
Organism: Proterorhinus semilunaris; assembly: GCA_021464625.1. Taxonomy (NCBI): domain Eukaryota; kingdom Metazoa; phylum Chordata; class Actinopteri; order Gobiiformes; family Gobiidae; genus Proterorhinus; species Proterorhinus semilunaris. The sequence continues at coordinate 30,535,481 of CM038360.1, read as the reverse complement.
TAGTCGAAACATTTAATAAATTCTTTGTAGATGTTGGACCGAACCTTGCTGCAAAAATTGCAAACGTTGAGAATTATAATTGTGATCTGATAGAAGCAAATCCTATGTCCCTGTTCCTCAAACCTGTGGAGGAAAAGGAGATACTGGACATTGTTAAAGGGTGTAAAAATAAAACTTCGACCGATTACCATGACATGGACATGAAAACTTTAAAAACTGTTATTGAAAGTATCTCTAAGCCGTTAACTTACATCTGTAACTTATCGTTGCAAACTGGACAATTTCCTGATAGTATGAAAGTAGCAAAAGTGATTCCTCTGTTCAAAGCAGGAGATAAACATCTCTTTACAAACTATAGGCCTGTTTCCCTTTTACCGCAATTCTCTAAAATCTTAGAAAAGGTTTTTAACTCTAGACTCGACAGCTTTATTGAAAAGTGTAATTTACTCTCGGACAATCAGTTTGGGTTTAGGAACAATCACTCAACCTCACACGCGCTCTTTGATATAACTGAAGAAATAACTAATGCTGTAGATAACAAGAAATGTGCAATAGGGTTATTTATTGACCTGAGTAAAGCGTTTGATACAATAAACTATGATATATTAATTAATAAACTAGAACTTTATGGAATTAGGGGGGTAGCTCTACAGTGGGTTACCAGTTACTTAAAAAATAGAAAACAATGTGTGAAAATCGGTGATTATCAGTCGAGTTGTCGACAAATTGTCTGTGGTTTACCTCAAGGTTCTATTCTGGGCCCAAAATTGTTTAATATGTATATTAACGACATTTGTAAAACGTCTGAAATACTTAAATTTATCTTGTTTGCTGACGATACAAATATTTTTGCATCAGGAGACGACTTACAGCAGCTGTGTCGGATTGTTAACTTGGAACTCAAAAGTGTCAACAAGTGGTTCAAACAAAATAAATTATCTTTAAATCTGAGTAAAAGCAAAATGATGATATTTGGCAACTGTAACTCCAATGCTCAGGAAGCAATTCAGATAGAGGGTGTTGTTATCGAGCAAGTGCATGAAATCAAATTCCTTGGTGTGATTATTGATGACAGAATTACTTGGAAATCTCATATTAAATATATATCTACGAAAATTTCTAGAAGCATTTCAGTAATTGCAAAAGCAAAGCACATTTTAAACATCAAAGCTCTACACACCTTATACTGTTCTCTGATTTTGCCCTACTTATATTATTGTACTGTGGTTTGGGGTAGTACTTACAAAAACACAGTTAAACCAATAATATTGTTGCAAAAAAGAGCTATCCGAGTAATTCATAAAGTTGGGTTTTTGGACCACACAAACTCATTATTTTTAAAATCAAAGATCATGAAGTTTTGTGACATTGTTGAGTTCCAAACTGTTCAAATGTTATTCAAAGCAAGGTATAAATTGTTACCAAACCAATTACAAAGAAGGTTCCAAGAACGTACTGGTCGTTATGAATTACGTGATGAATTAAACTTTAGGATTCAGAAACATAGCACAACTTTGAAAAGTTTTAGTCCAACAGTTAATGGTGTTCAATTGTGGAATAAACTGGAGATGGATTTGAAACGATGTCCAAACATCAACCTGTTCAAATTTAAATACAAACAAAAGACTTTTGAAATATACAGACAAGAAGAAATGTGTTGCCACTAGGGGGAGCAGTAGGATGGATTATGTGTATTGTTCCTCTATAATCTGGAAGAGTGTTGCTGCTTGGAACGGTTGTCATTCTATTGCTCAAATTCACAAAAGGAGAATTAGGGCTGGCAGGTTATGGATCTGTTGAGAGGAATCCTCCCAACGGGCTCTAAACCTTGTCTTTTAATGCACCACTCAGCATAGGAACATATTCTACAAAATCAGCTGTTAGGGCAGCCATGTGGGGGTTTGTTGATTGGGAGTTACTGCCCTCTTCATCTGGCCCGCTCTACACTTTGGCTTTTTAATGCACCACACTATGCAGGGCTTGCAGCATACTTCACATATAACTCAATTAAATAAATATATAATAATAATGATTATGGAAATTACACCCAAATTAAAATTATACTGAGAATGGTAATGACAACTGGAAAGTATCAAGATCTCAGATTATAATATCTATTAATGTACCTTTTTTTTTTTTTGACTGCTTTGTTCTAGACATCGTACATGAAACGGGATTGTTGTTGTAGTTGTGCGTTGCTTCAATTAATTGTATAAACAGTTCATATATTATTATTTTTTTTGGTAAGTTTGTAAGTTGGTCTGTATGAATGTAGCTGCTTGAAATGTTCTTTTTTTATTTATTTTATTGCACTTGGGGGTGGGCAATCATAAGCTTTTGCTTCAGCCCACTCCTTTTGAGCACTATGTGTACTGCTCAAATAAACAAATAAACAAATAAACAAATATATAGGCTGAACAGAATTGGTCCCAATATTGAACCCTGTGGGACACCTGCGGAACAATGTATCATGTATTATGAAAGCCCTACATAGTGTAATGCATTAAAAAGCATTAATACTTATTATACTCCGAGATCTTGCTACTTCCCAGCTGTCATTACCATCCTCAATGTAATTTTAATTTGAGTTTAATTATTATTATTATTATTATTTTCATTTATTTATTTATTTGAGTTATGTGTGAAGCATGATGTAGCCCTGCATAGTGTGGTGCATTAAAAAGCCAGAGTGTAGAGCGGGCCAGTTGAAGAGGGCAGTAGCTCCCCACCAACAAACCCCCACACAGCTGCCCTAACAGCTGATTTTGTAGATGATGTTCCTATGCTGAGTGGTGCATTAACAGACACAGTTTAGAGCCCTTTGGGAGGATCCCTCTCAACAGATCCACAACCTGCCAACCCTAATTCTCCATTTGTAAATGTGAGCGATAGAAGGACAGCCGTTCCACGCAGCAACACTCTTCCTGATTATATTGGCGGCACGGTAGCACAGCGCCTCCGCTTCACAGCTAGAAGGTCCCGGGTTCGATTCCCACCAGGACGGGGCCTTTCTGTGTGGAGTTTGCATGTTCTCCCTGTGTCTGCGTAGGTTTCCTCCGGGTACTCCGGTTTCCCCTACCACTAAAAACATGTGCAATAGGTCAAACCTCCAGCCTGGCTCCACATCATGGAGATGGGTCCCCGGGCGCGGCACTGCCGTCGACCACTGCTCCGTACGGGTTGCCTCAGTGGAATTGAAGGATGGGTTAAATGCAGAGGACAAATTTCCCTACGGGGACAATAAAGTAAACAAACAAAACAAAAACAATTATAGAGGAAAAATACACATAATCGATCCTACTGTATGTGCCGGTGCTGGTGTATGTCTATGCCGGTGTGTGTGTGTGTGTGTGTGTGTGTGTGTGTGGTGCTGGTGCATGTGCTCATGCTGGTGTATGTCTATGCTGGTGTGTGTGTGTGTGTGGTGCTGGTGTATGTCTATGCTGGTGTGTGTGTGTGTGGTGCTGCTGTATGTCTATGCGTGTGTGTGTGTGGTGCTGGTGCGTGTGCTCATGCCGGTGTCTGTGTGTGTGTGTCTGTGTGTCTGTGCGTGTGTGTGTGTGTGGTGCTAGTGCGTGTGCTCATGCCGGTGCTGGTGTATGTCTATGCTGGTGTGTGCGTGTGTGTGTGTGTGTGTGTCTGTGTGTGTGTGTGGTGCTGGTGCGTGAGCGTCCGGGGGCGGCGTTAGTCACCGCTCACAGGAACAGATCGCCACCACAAGCAGAAGTGCTCTCAGTTCTGTCGGAGCAGTAACTCTTTTAGTCTTTTCTGTTTTCAGCCCATCGTCTGTGTACTGTGTACTGTGTACTTTGTACTTTGTACCTTGTACTTGATACTTTTAGTGAATATTCCGATGTCCAAAGCCAGTGCTCTGGCCCCGCTGCAGCAGGACAAGCTCAGAGACATGAGTCTTCAGGTAAGTCACCGACTCAAAGACTATGTTTGTGTGGCATGTCTTTATTATCTGTCCTCTGGGGCCGAGGCTCAGGGGCCGAGGCTCAGGGGCCGGGGCTCCTCCTGTAGGTCGGCCCTGTCAGAGCAGGACGAGTGCTGAATACTGTCAGTCTTGTGGGCCGAGATAAGGAGAAGGAGAAGGAGCTGCTCGTGGGCGGCTGTGATGTTCTTGTTCGCTCACTGAACATCTGACTCGACTGTTACCATAGAAATGGCACTGTGTGATTTTTTTGGATCTCTGCTGTAAACACTGCCACACAAACAAACTGGCTTAGAGGTGGATCAAACCCTCCGACATGGACATACTGGATTCACCCTCCTTTCCCGCGTAGAAATGTCATCTCCCTGTATCTTAAGTCTTAACATATCTAAGGATCATAGTGGAGTTATCCGTCACCTTGAGCTCAGTCTAACGTAAACCCTAAAAACAGGTTAGAAATCTCGACTCGGGCCTGGACTCTGGCTTTGTGTACAAGTTCTGCTCAAAGTGCTAAAGTGTCCTGACCTTTCCTGCTCAGCATAGAGAGCGTGACCACATGAAGCCGGCGCGGGAGGCCAAGGAGCGGAGGGTGCGGGGCGGCAGCGCACACCTCTTCACCTCCATGACCGTGTCAGGAACCACCATGTGCTCGGCCTGCAGCAAACGCATCACCGCCAAGGAGGCCCTGAACTGTGCCAGTGAGTCCGCCACACACACACACACGCACACACACACTGACACACACTGACACACACGCACACACGCACACACACTCACACTCTCTCTGCTCATAAGGCGAGGCACAGCAGGGGAAAACCTTTTGGTGCATGGTCAGGTTTGATATTTTTGGCTCTTTAGTTTTTTTTGCAATAACCTTGAGTGGCGGTGAGTCCTCCCGAGTCGTGACGAGTTGAAGGCAGTCGCAGAGAGTCGTGTCTCGTAGACTGGGGGGTCAGCGACTGGACTGGTGTAATGTGGGTGGAAATAGTTTTAAGGCCGATTAAGCACCAGTGTACTTTTAAAAGTAACTGGTTAAGTTAGCTCGTTCCTCCTAGTAGGTTGTTACGTTACTGTGTTACTTTATTATGAAAGTAAAGCGTTAGAGACTCCTGCCTTACCAGGAGTCGTCCCGCCTTCGCTCTGCCTCATCCCGTCAGACCTCAGAAGCTAAGCAGGAAGGGCCTGGTCAGTACTTGGATGGGAGACGGTTTGGTAACACCAGGAAGCCTGAGTGAATGCAGTGAGTGAGTGAGTGGTCGGTGGTGGTCGGAGGGGCCGATGGCGCAGACTGGTTGCCTCGCTTCCATCAGTCTACCCCAGGGTAGCTTACCACCACCGAGTATGGAGTGAATGAATAATACAATGTAAAGTGTCTTTGATTGTCCAGAAAAGCGCTTTATAAAACTGATGCATTATTATTATTATTAATAATAAACATTGATAGGCATATCGCCTTCATTCAGCTGCCAGAAAAGTGAATTCACAGTAAATGTATTCAATAATCGCACAAAAGCGTCGCTTCTTTGAGCTTCATGTTGTGCTGACACATTACTGCCATAGGCATCGATAATGAGCCTGAACTTCAGGCATAGTCCACGTGTGAAAGCGTAGCTTCAGCCGCTTTATGTCAACAGTTTGTCCCTGTCAGAAACAAAAAGAACGTCTAAAGCCGCTCACGCATCACAAAGTTCAATAAATTGGTTATAATTGTACATCTTCCCTCATACCATATAAAGCTACGAGTTTGTTGATGACATTGGAAGGAGCGGTACTGCCTAAGCTAAGCGTTGTTGTTTTGAGGAGAGGGGATTGTCCTTTTCACCAGTAAATTCAAAACAATGTGAGTATTTCCTGAAAACCATGTCGCTGACTTGCGTCTTCGCAGCAGAAGACGTGAGACGAGGGAGCGTCCAAAACCAAACTAAGTGCGTCACAGATTTGAAAAAGAAACTTGTACTAGATTACCTGCAAATGCAAAACTTTTTTTTCTTCTTTTGTTTATTTGAGCAGTTCGTCTGCTCAAAAGGAGTGGGCCGAAGCAAAAGGCTTATAAGCTCCACCCCCAAAATAAAAACAATAACATTTTCATTTAACAATCAAAGAATACAAAACACAACAACAGCTGTTTCATTTCTTGTACAATGTCTAGTACAGAGCAAGTAACAAATGATCATTAATATGTTTCTTACAAGTTGTTACCAATGCCAAACATTAGTACATTACTAACATCACTAGTGTAACATTACCGGAAGTCTCTATTTTAATGTTATAAAGGCTCGTTACTATGTAGCAGTTTATATTATACTACTTCCCAGTTCATGACCAATCTCAGTATAATATAAATGTGTGTACAATTTCATCTTTTGAGAAAATTGCATCCGTTGTCCTAAGGCAGGTAAAGAAACATTGACAGAAGGAAAATACAAAAATTTTTTTTTATTAGGCCCGAGCGGACCTGGCAGGTCTCGGGCCTCTTGTAATTGTACAAGCAGTGCGCGGAGCGCACTGAAGAAAGACGTGCGCGTAGCGCACGTCCCACGGGAAAAGAGCGCGGAGCGCTCAAAACCCATGTATGAGACAGTAATCAGGGGGCTCCCGGCACCAACACCTGTCCGATGATATAGGCGTGTGCCGCGAAAGCGGCACATTTGTTGCTGCTTTTAAAAAAAAGAGGTGAAAACCACAGTGAAGGCGCAACATGGAAAAGAAAGTGGTCGATGACGAGCGAAGCTCGTCATCGACCATGGCCACTCACCAAAGCCCAAAACACTGATACAGTGACTCAGGGCATCGAGCCCTATCCGGTGATATAAGTATTTGCCGCGAAAGCGGCAAATTTGTTTTTGTACTCACAAAAATACGGAAAAAAAACCGGGTAGAGAAACATTGAGAAAGAAGAGGTAAAAGACGAGCGCAACGCGCTCGTATTTGACTATAAACCCCACGGTTGGATTACTGGACGTGAGACCTTTCCGAATATATAAGAATGCGCCGCCGAAGGCGGCGCTATATTGTTATTGTATGAGTTTTTCTTATTAGGCCCGAGCGGACCTGGCAGGTCTCGGGCCTCTTGTAATTGTACAAGCAGTGCGCGGAGCGCACTGAAGAAAGACGTGCGCGTAGCGCACGTCCCACGGGAAAAGAGCGCGGAGCGCTCCAAACCCATGTATGAGACAGTAATCAGGGGACTCCCGGCACCAACACCTGTCCGATGATATAGGCGTGTGCCGCGAAAGCGGCACATTTGTTGCTGCTTTTAAAAAAAAAAAGGTGACAACCACAGTGAAGGCGCAACATGGACAAGAAAGTGGTCGATGACGAGCGAAGCTCGTCATCGACCATGGCCACTCACTAAAACACTGATACAGTGACTCAGGGCATCGAGCCCTATCCGGTGATATAAGTATTTGCCGCGAAAGCGGCAAATTTGTTCTTGTACTCACAAAAATACGAAAAAAAAATTCCATAGAGAAACATTGAGAAAGAGGAGGTAAAAGACGAGCGCAACGCGCTCGTATTGGATAATAAACCCCATAGGTGGATTACTGGACATGAGACCTTTCCGAATATATAAGGTTAGCCGCCGGAGGCGGCCCCATATTGTTATTGTATGAGTTTTTCTTATTATTATTATTATTAGGCCCGAGCGGACCTGGCAGGTCTCGGGCCTCTTGTAATTGTACAAGCAGTGCGCGGAGCGCACTAAAAAAAGACGTGCGCGTAGCGCACGTCCCACGGGAAAAGAGCGCGGAGCGCTCAAGACCCATGTAAGAGACAGTAATCAGGGGGCTCCCGGCACCAACACCTGTCCGATGATATAGGCGTGTGCCGCGAAAGCGGCACATTTGTTGCTGCTTTTTAAAAAAAAAAGGTGAAAACCACAGTGAAGGCGCAACATGGACAAGAAAGTGGTCGATGACGAGCGAAGCTCGTCATCGACCATGGCCACTCACCAAAGCCCAAAACACTGATACAGTGAATCAGGGCATCGAGCCCTATCCGGTGATATAAGTATTTGCCGCGAAAGCGGCAAATTTGTTCTTGTACTCACAAAAATACGGAAAAAAAAACGGATAGAGAAACATTGAGAAAGAAGAGGTAAAAGACGAGCGCAACGCGCTCGTATTGGACTATAAACCTTACGGGTGGATTACTGGACGTGAGACCTTTCCGAAAATATAAGGTTGGCCGCCGAAGGCGGCGCTATATTGTTATTGTATGGGTTTTTCTTATTCTTATTAGGCCCGAGCGGACCTGGCAGGTCTCGGGCCTCTTGTAATTGTACAAGCAGTGCGCGGAGCGCACTGAAGAAAGACGTGCGCGTAGCGCACGTCCCACGAGAAAAGAGCGCGGAGCGCTCAAAACCCATGTATGAGACAGTAATCAGGGGGCTCCCGGCACCAACACCTGTCCGATGATATAGGCGTGTGCCGCGAAAGCGGCACATTTGTTGCTGCTTTTAAAAAAAAAAAGGTGAAAACCACAGTGAAGGCGCAACATGGACAAGAAAGTGGTCGATGACGAGCGAAGCTCGTCATCGACCATGGCCACTCACCAAAGCCCAAAACACTGATACAGTGACTCAGGGCATCGAGCCCTATCCGGTGATATAAGTATTTGCCGCGAAAGCGGCAAATTTGTTCTTGTACTCACAAAAATACGAAAAAAAAATTCCATAGAGAAACATTGAAATAGTAGAGGTAAAAGACGAGCGCAACGCGCTCGTATTGGATAATAAACCCCATAGGTGGATTACTGGACATGAGACCTTTCCGAATATATAAGGTTAGCCGCCGGAGGCGGCCCCATATTGTTTTTGTATGAGTTTTTCTTATTAGGCCCGAGCGGACCTGGCAGGTCTCGGGCCTCTTGTAATTGTACAAGCAGTGCGCGGAGCGCACTGAAGAAAGACGTGCGCGTAGCGCACGTCCCACGGGAAAAGAGCGCGGAGCGCTCAAAACCCATGTATGAGACAGTAATCAGGGGGCTCCCGGCACCAACACCTGTCCGATGATATAGGCGTGTGCCGCGAAAGCGGCACATTTGTTGCTGCTCACAAAAAAAAAAGGTGAAAACCACAGTGAAGGCGCAACATGGACAAGAAAGTGGTCGATGACGAGCGAAGCTCGTCATCGACCATGGCCACTCACCAAAGCCCAAAACACTGATACAGTGAATCAGGGCATCGAGCCCTATCCGGTGATATAAGTATTTGCCGCGAAAGCGGCAAATTTGTTCTTGTACTCACAAAAATACAAAAAAAAAACGGATAGAGAAACATTGAGAAAGAGGAGGTAAAAGACGAGCGCAACGCGCTCGTATTGGATAATAAACCTTACGGTTGGATTACTGGACGTGAGACCTTTCCGAATATATAAGGTTTGCCGCCGGAGGCGGCCCCATATTGTTATTGTATGGGTTTTTCTTTTTATTAGGCCCGAGCGGACCTGGCAGGTCTCGGGCCTCTTGTAATTGTACAAGCAGTGCGCGGAGCGCACTGAAGAAAGACGTGCGCGTAGCGCACGTCCCACGGGAAAAGAGCGCGGAGCGCTCAAAACCCATGTATGAGACAGTAATCAGGGGACTCCCGGCACCAACACCTGTCCGATGATATAGGCGTGTGCCGCGAAAGCGGCACATTTGTTGCTGCTTTTAAAAAAAAAAAGGTGAAAACCACAGTGAAGGCGCAACATGGACAAGAAAGTGGTCGATGACGAGCGAAGCTCGTCATCGACCATGGCCACTCACCAAAGCCCAAAACACTGATACAGTGACTCGGGGCATCGAGCCCTATCTGGTGATATAAGTATTTGCCGCGAAAGCGGCAAATTTGTTCTTGTACTCACAAAAATACGCAAAAAAAATCCCATAGAGAAACATTGACAAAGAAGAGGTTAAATACGAGCGCAACGCGCTCGTATTTGATAATAAACCTTACGGGTGGATTACTGGACGTGAGACCTTTCCGAATATATAAGGTTGGCCGCCGGAGGCGGCGCTATATTGTTATTGTACTGGTTTTTCTTATTATTATTATTATTATTTTTCTTCTCCCCCCCTAAATCCACTTTCCCACCGACGAAAAGTCCTGAATTTTTGCACAAAATTCAAGCACGTAAATCTAAGATCTTTCACATTTAGAAAATGTTAAAATTCAAAAAAATGGCGCGTCAGCGCCCCCTGGAAAAACCACGTTAACATTGCGCCCCATGTTAAACACCCCCAAAATGCCGCAAAACCCGAAAAACTTACTTCGTCGTAGACGAAAAAAATTCGGCACAGTGATTGGTCACGTGAAGCCGAACAAAAAAACACATTACGCGGTTGCTAGGCAACCAACAGTATGGCGGCCATATTGGCCCGAAGAGGGACTTGGCGCCGAAGGCGCCATTTCATGCCCACGCATTTGAACGAACTCGTCCTAGGCCGTTGAACGCAGCGACTCCCCGTTCGCTCCAGATCATCTCCACATGTGGGAGATTAAAAGTTGTTAAAAACTTTTTAATAGGATTTTTGGTTTTGCCGTGGCAACGCCATGAATTTGGCGTCCGTTTTCGCCGCTCGCCGCCGTGTTCAAACAGTCATAACTCACACATACTTTGGCCGATTTGAACAAAATTTTAACCGTTGGTCGAGTCGTCGACCCCGGATGTTTTGATATAGGAATTTTGAAAATTGCCGCAATAGCGCCCCCTGCAGAGCACAAAATAAAAATGAATGGAGCCAAAAATTAAACTTTGTCGTAGATGCATGAAATTTGGTACAGACATCCGTCACGTGATCCCGAACAAAAAATATATTGATGCCCCGCCCCTTTTCCCACCGTGTTGCCATGGCAACGACCCAATGTCAACTTTGCCGCAGACACACCAAAATCGGTACAGGCGTGCGTCATGACTGTCCGAACAAAAAAGTACATTACATGGTTGCTAGGTGACCAACAGGAGGTCGGCCATTTTGGGAAAATCAGCGCCGAAGGCACCATTTCTTTTGCCAGCTCTTTTATAAACTTCACCGAGGGTGGCAGCGACATTATGAGCTGGTAGGGCGCGGCAGCGCCCCCCGGTTATTGTAAATTACATGGTTGCTAGGTTACCAACAGGAGGTCGGCCATTTTGGGACAATCGGCGCCGAAGGCGCCATTTCTTGCCTGTGCTCTTTTATAAACTCCACCAAGGGTGGCAGCGACATTATAAGCAGGTAGGGCGCGGCAGCGCCTCCCGGTTATTGCGGCGGCGTGCGGGAACCGGCGTCAATCGGCCACCGCGGCCCGCGAGGGCCTCCCAATGCCGCTTGCGGCTTTAATTATTATTATTATTATTATTTTTATTCTCCGAAAAAAGTCCACTTTCCCACCGACGAAAAGTCCTGAATTTTTGCACAAAATTCAAGCACGTGAAAAAAACATTCTTCACATTTAGAAAATATAAAAAATCTCAAATATGGCGCGTCAGCGCCCCCTGGAAAATCACGTTTACATTGCGCCCTATGACAAGACCCGAAAAACCCGCAAATTTTAGTTCGTCGTAGACGAAAAAAATTCGGCACAGTGATTGGTCACGTGAAGCCCAACAAAAAAACACATTACGCGGTTGCTAGGCAACCAACAGTATGGCGGCCATATTGGCCCAAAGAGGGAATTGGCGCCGAAGGCGCCATTTCATGCCCACGCATTTGAACGAACTCGTCCTAGGCCGTTGAACGCAGCGACTCCCCGTTCGCTCCAGATCATCTCCACATGTGGGAGATTAAAAGTTATTAAAAACTTTTTAATAGGTTTAACGGTGTTGCCGTGGCAACGCCATGAATTTGGCGTCCGTTTTCGCCGCTCGCCGCCGTGTTCAAACAGTCATAACTCGCACATACTTTGGCCGATTTGAGCGAAACTTGAATCGTTGGTCGAGTCGTCGACCCCGGATGTTTTGATATAGGAATTTTGAAAATTGCCGCAATAGCGCCCCCTGCAGAGCACAAAATAAAAATGAATGGAGCCAAAAATTAAACTTTGTCGTAGATGCATGAAATTTGGTACAGACATCCGTCACGTGATCCCGAATAAAAAATATATTGATGCCCCGCCCCTTTTCCCACCGTGTTGCCATGGCAACGACCCAATGTCAACTTTGCCGCAGCCAAACCAAAATTGGTACACGCGTGCGTCATGACTGTCCGAACAAAAAAGTACATTACATGGTTGCTAGGTGACCAACAGGAGGTCGGCCATTTTGGGAAAAATCAGCGCCGAAGGCGCCATTTCTTTTGCCAGCTCTTTTATAAACTCCACCGAGGGTGGCAGCGACATTATAAGCAGGTAGGGCGCGGCAGCGCCTCCCGGTTATTGCGGCGGCGTGCGGGAACCGGCGTCAATCGGCCACCGCGGCCCGCGAGGGCCTCCCAATGCCGCTTGCGGCTTTAATTATTATTATTATTATTATTTTTATTCTCCGAAAAAAGTCCACTTTCCCACCGACGAAAAGTCCTGAATTTTTGCACAAAATTCAAGCACGTGAAAAAAACATTCTTCACATTTAGAAAATATAAAAAATCTCAAATATGGCGCGTCAGCGCCCCCTGGAAAATCACGTTTACATTGCGCCCTATGACAAGACCCGAAAAACCCGCAAATTTTAGTTCGTCGTAGACGAAAAAAATTCGGCACAGTGATTGGTCACGTGAAGCCCAACAAAAAAACACATTACGCGGTTGCTAGGCAACCAACAGTATGGCGGCCATATTGGCCCAAAGAGGGAATTGGCGCCGAAGGCGCCATTTCATGCCCACGCATTTGAACGAACTCGTCCTAGGCCGTTGAACGCAGCGACTCCCCGTTCGCTCCAGATCATCTCCACATGTGGGAGATTAAAAGTTATTAAAAACTTTTTAATAGGTTTAACGGTGTTGCCGTGGCAACGCCATGAATTTGGCGTCCGTTTTCGCCGCTCGCCGCCGTGTTCAAACAGTCATAACTCGCACATACTTTGGCCGATTTGAGCGAAACTTGAATCGTTGGTCGAGTCGTCGACCCCGGATGTTTTGATATAGGAATTTTGAAAATTGCCGCAATAGCGCCCCCTGCAGAGCACAAAATAAAAATGAATGGAGCCAAAAATTAAACTTTGTCGTAGATGCATGAAATTTGGTACAGACATCCGTCACGTGATCCCGAATAAAAAATATATTGATGCCCCGCCCCTTTTCCCACCGTGTTGCCATGGCAACGACCCAATGTCAACTTTGCCGCAGCCAAACCAAAATTGGTACACGCGTGCGTCATGACTGTCCGAACAAAAAAGTACATTACATGGTTGCTAGGTGACCAACAGGAGGTCGGCCATTTTGGGAAAAATCAGCGCCGAAGGCGCCATTTCTTTTGCCAGCTCTTTTATAAACTCCACCGAGGGTGGCAGCGACATTATAAGCAGGTAGGGCGCGGCAGCGCCTCCCGGTTATTGCGGCGGCGTGCGGGAACCGGCGTCAATCGGCCACCGCGGCCCGCGAGGGCCTCCCAATGCCGCTTGCGGCTTTAATTAGGCCCGAGCGGACCTGGCAGGTCTCGGGCCTCTTGTAATTGTACAAGCAGTGCGCGGAGCGCACTAAAGAAAGACGTGCGCGTAGCGCACGTCCCACGGGAAAAGAGCGCGGAGCGCTCAAAACCCATGTATGAGACAGTAATCAGGGGGCTCCCGGCACCAACACCTGTCCGATGATATAGGCGTGTGCCGCGAAAGCGGCACATTTGTTGCTGCTCGTAAAAAAAAAGAGGTGAAAACCACAGTGAAGGCGCAACATGGACAAGAAAGTGGTCGATGACGAGCGAAGCTCGTCATCGACCATGGCCACTCAACAAAGCCCAAAACACTGATACAGTGACTCAGGGCATCGAGCCCTATCCGGTGATATAAGTATTTGCCGCGAAAGCGGCAAATTTGTTCTTGTACTCACAAAAATACGAAAAAAAAAACGGATAGAGAAACATTGAGAAAGAGGAGGTAAAAGACGAGCGCAACGCGCTCGTATTGGATAATAAACCTTACGGTTGGATTACTGGACGTGAGACCTTTCCGAATATATAAGGTTTGCCGCCGGAGGCGGCCCCATATTGTTATTGTATGAGTTTTTCTTATTATTATTATTTTTTTTCCTCTCCCCCAAAACGCCAGTTTCGGCACTTTCCCACCGACGAAAACTCCTGAATTTTTGCCCAAAATTCAATTAGGTGAAAAAAAAAAACTTCACATCTCCAAATTGTAAAAATTCAAAAAAATGGCGCGTCAGCGCCCCCTGGAAAAACGACGTTAACATTGCGCCCTATGGCAGGACGCCCCAAAATACCGCAAAACCCGAAAAACGTACTTCGTCGTAGACGAAAAAAATTCGGCACAGTTATTGGTCACGTGAGGCCAAACAAAAAAACACATTACGCGGTTGCTAGGCAACCAACAGTATGGCGGCCATATTGGCCCGAAGAGCGACTTGGCGCCGAAGGCGCCATTTCATGCCCACGCATTTGAACGAACTTGTCCTAGGGCTTTTAACGCAGCGACTCCCCGTTCGCTCCAGATCATCTCCACATGTGGGAGATCAAAAGTTATTAAAAACTTTTTAATAGGATTTTTGGTTTTGCCGTGGCAACGCCATGAATTTGGCGTCCGTTTTCGCCGCTCGCCGCCGTGTTCAAACAGCCGTAACTCACACATACTTTGGCCGATTTGAGCGAAACTTGAATCGTTGGTCGAGTCGTCGACCCCGGATGTTCTGATATAGGAAATTTGAAAATTGCCGCAATAGCGCCCCCTGCAGAGCACAAAATAAAAATGAATGGAGCCAAAAATTCAACTTTGTCGTAGATGCATGAAATTTGGTACAGACATCCGTCACGTGATCCCGAACAAAAAATATATTGATGCCCCGCCCCTTTTCCCACCGTGTTGCCATGGCAACGACCCAATGTCAACTTTGCCGCAGCCGAACCAAAATTGGTACACACGTGCGTCATGACTGTCCGAACAAAAAAGTACATTACATGGTTGCTAGGTGACCAACAGGAGGTCGGCCATTTTGGGAAAATCTGCGCCGAAGGCGCCATTTCTTTTGCCTGCTCTTTTATAAACTTCACCGAGGGTGGCAGCGACATTATAAGCAGGTAGGGCGCGGCAGCGCCTCCCGGTTATTGCGGCGGCGTGCGGGAACCGGCGTCAATCGGCCACCGCGGCCCGCGAGGGCCTCCAAATGCCGCTTGCGGCTTTAATTATTATTATTATTATTATTTTTCCTCTCCCCACCTTAACTCCTTTATCTTGTGATGAAAAGTCCTGAATTTTGGCACATAATTCTAAAATGTTAACCGCTCGAATCGTGCAATTTCGAAATTTTACATTTCAAAAAAATGGCGCGTCAGCGCCCCCTGGAAAACTAGATTACATTGCATGTATGGCGAGACCCGAAAAACGTACTTCGTCGTAGACGAAAAAAATTCGGCACAGTGATTGGTCACGTGAAGCCCAACAAAAAAACACATTACGCGGTTGCTAGGCAACCAACAGTATGGCGGCCATATTGGCCCGAAGAGGGAATTGGCGCCGAAGGCGCCATTTCATGCCCACGCATTTGAACGAACTCGTCCTAGGCCGTTGAACGCAGCGACTCCCCGTTCGCTCCAGATCATCTCCACATGTGGGAGATTAAAAGTTATTAAAAACTTTTTAATAGGTTTAACGGTGTTGCCGTGGCAACGCCATGAATTTGGCGTCCGTTTTCGCTGCTCGCCGCCGTGTTCAAACAGCCGTAACTCACACATACTTTGGCCGATTTGAAAAAAAATTGAATCGTTGGTCGAGTCGTCGACCCCGGATGTTTTGATATAGGAATTTTGAAAATTGCCGCAATAGCGCCCCCTGCAGAGCACAAAATAAAAATGAATGGAGCCAAAAATTAAACTTTGTCGTAGATGCATGAAATTTGGTACAGACATCCGTCACGTGATCCCGAACAAAAAATATATTGATGCCCCGCCCCTTTTTCCACCGTGTTGCCATGGCAACGACCCAATGTCAACTTTGTCCTAGCCAAACCAAAATTGGTACACACGTGCGTCATGACTGTCCGAACAAAAAAGTACATTACATGGTTGCTAGGCGACCAACAGGAGGTCGGCCATTTTGGGAAAATCAGCGCCGAAGGCGCCATTTCTTTTGCCTGCTCTTTTATAAACTCCACCGAGGGTGGCAGCGACATTATAAGCAGGTAGGGCGCGGCAGCGCCTCCCGGTTATTGTACATTACATGGTTGCTAGGTGACCGACAGGAGGTCGGCCATTTTGGGACAATCGGCGCCGAAGGCGCCATTTCTTGCCTTTGCTCTTATATAAACTCCATCGAGGGTGGCAGCGACATTATACGCAGGTAGGGCGCGGCAGCGCCTCCCGGTTATTGCGGCGGCGTGCGCGAACCGGCGTCAATCGGCCACCACGGCCCGCGAGGGCCTCCCAATGCCGCTTGCGGCTTTAATTAGGCCCGAGCGGACCTGGCAGGTCTCGGGCCTTTTGTAATTGTACAAGCAGTGCGCGGAGCGCACTGAAGAAAGACGTGCGCGTAGCGCACGTCCCACGGGAAAAGAGAAAGAAACAGACTCAAGGAACAGAGCGCGGAGCGCTCCCCATGTAAGAGACAGTACTCAGGGGGCTCCCGGCACCAACACCTGTCCGGTGATATAGGCGTGTGCCGCGAAAGCGGCACATTTGTTGCTGCTCGTAAAAAAAAAGAGGTGAAAACCACAGTGAAGGCGCAACATGGACAAGAAAGTGGTCGATGACGAGCGAAGCTCGTCATCGACCATGGCCACTCACCAAAGCCCAAAACACTGATACAGTGACTCAGGGCATCGAGCCCTATCTGGTGATATAAGTATTTGCCGCGAAAGCGGCAAATTTGTTCTTGTACTCACAAAAATACGGAAAAAAAATCCCATAGAGAAACATTGAAAAAGAAGAGGTAAAAGACGAGCGCAACGCGCTCGTATTGAACTATAAACCCCACGGGTGGATTACTGGACGTGAGACCTTTCCGAATATATAAGGTTGGCCGCCGGAGGCGGCGCTATATTGTTATTGTACGGGTTTTTCTTATTATTATTTTTCTTCTCCGAAAAAAGTCCACTTTCCCACTGACGAAAAGTCCTGAATTTTTGCACAAAATTCAAGCATGTGAAAAAAACATTCTTCACATTTAGAAAATAAAAAAAATCTGAAATATGGCGCGTAAGCGCCCCCTGGAAAATCAAGTTTACATTGCGCCCTATGACAAGACCCGAAAAACCCGAAAATTTTAGTTCGTCGTAGACGAAAAAAATTCGGCACAGTGATTGGTCACGTGAAGCCAAACAAAAAAACACATTACGCGGTTGCTAGGCAACCAACAGTATGGCGGCCATATTGGCCAGAAGAGGGACTTGGCGCCGAAGGCGCCATTTCATGCCCACGCATTTGAACGAACTCGTCCTAGGGCTTTTAACGCAGCGACTCCCCGTTCGCTCCAGATCATCTCCACATGTGGGAGATTAAAAGTTATTAAAAACTTTTTAATAGGATTTTTGGTTTTGCCGTGGCAACGCCATGAATTTGGCGTCCGTTTTCGCCGCTCGCCGCCGCGTTCAAACAGTCATAACTCGCACATACTTTGGCCGATTTGAGCGAAACTTGAATCGTTGGTCGAGTCGTCGACCCCGGATGTTTTGATATAGGAAATTTGAAAATTGCCGCAATAGCGCCCCCTGCAGAGCACAAAATAAAAATGAATGGAGCCAAAAATTAAACTTTGTCGTAGATGCATGAAATTTGGTACAGACATCCGTCACGTGATCCCGAACAAAAAATATATTGATGCCCCGCCCCTTTTCCCACCGTGTTGCCATGGCAACGGCCCAATGTCAACTTTGCCGCAGCCAAACCAAAATTGGTACACACGTGCGTCACGACTGTCCGAACAAAAAAGTACATTACATGGTTGCTAGGCGACCAACAGGAGGTCGGCCATTTTGGGAAAAATAAGCGCCGAAGGCGCCATTTCTTTTGCCAGCTCTTTTATAAACTCCACCGAGGGTGGCAGTGAAATTATAAGCAGGTAGGGCGCGGCAGCGCCTCCCGGTTATTGCGGCGGCGTGCGGGAACCGGCGTCAATCGGCCACCGCGGCCCGCGAGGGCCTCCCAATGCCGCTTGCGGCTTTAATTATTATTATTATTATTTTTTTTCCTCTCCCCCAAAACGCCAGTTTCGGCACTTTCCCACCGACGAAAACTCCTGAATTTTTGCCCAAAATTCAATTAGGTGAAAAAAAAAAACTTTACATCTCCAAATTGTAAAAATTAAAAAAAATGGCGCGTCAGCGCCCCCTGGAAAAACGACGTTAACATTGCGCCCTATGACAAGACCCCCCAAAATACCGCAAAACCCGAAAAACGTACTTCGTCGTAGACGAAAAAAATTCGGCACAGTGATTGGTCACGTGAAGCCAAACAAAAAAACACATTACGCGGTTGCTAGGCAACCAACAGTATGGCGGCCATATTGGCCGGAAGAGGGATTTGGCGCCAAAGGCGCCATTTCATGCCCACGCATTTGAACGAACTCGTCCTAGGGCTTTTAACGCAGCGACTCCCCGTTCGCTCCAGATCATCTCCACATGTGGGAGATTAAAAGTTATTAAAAACTTTTTAATAGGTTTAACGGTGTTGCCGTGGCAACGCCATGAATTCCGCGTCCGTTTTCGGCGCTCGCCGCCGCGTTCAAACAGTCGTAACTCGCACATACTTTGGCCGATTTGAACAAAACTTGAATCGTTGGTCGAGTCGTCGACCCCGGATGTTTTGATATAGGAAATTTGAATATTGCCGCTATAGCGCCCCCTGCAGAGCACAAAATAAAAATGAATGGAGCCAAAAATTAAACTTTGTCGTAGATTCACGAAATTTGGCACAGACATCCGTCACGTGATCCCGAACAAAAAATATATTGATGCCCCGCCCCTTTTCCCACCGTGTTGCCATGGCAACGACCCAATGTCAACTTTGACGCAGCCTAACCAAAATCGGTACACGCGTGCGTCATGACTGTCCGAACAAAAAAGTACATTACATGGTTGCTAGGTGACCAACAGGAGGTCGGCCATTTTGGGAAAATCAGCGCCGAAGGCGCCATTTCTTTTGCCAGCTCTTTTATAAACTCCACCGAGGGTGGCAGCGACATTATAAGCAGGTAGGGCGCGGCAGCGCCTCCCGGTTATTGCGGCGGCGTGCGGGAACCGGCGTCAATCGGCCACCGCGGCGCGCGAGGGCCTCCCAATGCCGCTTGCGGCTTTAATTAGGCCCGAGCGGACCTGGCAGGTCTCGGGCCTCTTGTAATTGTACAAGCAGTGCGCGGAGCGCACTAAAGAAAGACGTGCGCGTAGCGCACGTCCCACGGGAAAAGAGCGCGGAGCGCTCAAGACCCATGTAAGAGACAGTAATCAGGGGACTCCCGGCACCAACACCTGTCCGATGATATAGGCGTGTGCCGCGAAAGCGGCACATTTGTTGCTGCTTTTAAAAAAAAAGAGGTGAAAACCACAGTCAAGGCGCAACATGGACAAGAAAGTGGTCGATGACGAGCGAAGCTCGTCATCGACCATGGCCACTCACCAAAGCCCAAAACACTGATACAGTGAATCAGGGCATCGAGCCCTATCCGGTGATATAAGTATTTGCCGCGAAAGCGGCAAATTTGTTCTTGTACTCACAAAAATACAAAAAAAAAAACGGATAGAGAAACATTGAGAAAGAGGAGGTAAAAGACGAGCGCAACGCGCTCGTATTGGATAATAAACCTTACGGTTGGATTACTGGACGTGAGACCTTTCCGAATATATAAGGTTTGCCGCCGGAGGCGGCCCCATATTGTTATTGTATGGGTTTTTCTTATTATTAGGCCCGAGCGGACCTGGCAGGTCTCGGGCCTCTTGTAATTGTACAAGCAGTGCGCGGAGCGCACTAAAGAAAGACGTGCGCGTAGCGCACGTCCCACGGGAAAAGAGCGCGGAGCGCTCAAAACCCATGTAAGAGACAGTAATCAGGGGACTCCCGGCACCAACACCTGTCCGATGATATAGGCGTGTGCCGCGAAAGCGGCACATTTGTTGCTGCTCGTAAAAAAAAAGAGGTGAAAACCACAGTGAAGGCGCAACATGGACAAGAAAGTGGTCGATGACGAGCGAAGCTCGTCATCGACCATGGCCACTCACCAAAGCCCAAAACACTGATACAGTGACTCGGGGCATCGAGCTCTATCCGGTGATATAAGTATTTGCCGCGAAAGCGGCAAATTTGTTCTTGTACTCACAAAAATACGCAAAAAAAATTCCATAGAGAAACATTGAAATAGTAGAGGTAAAAGACGAGCGCAACGCGCTCGTATTGGATAATAAACCCCATAGGTGGATTACTGGACATGAGACCTTTCCGAATATATAAGGTTAGCCGCCGGAGGCGGCCCCATATTGTTATTGTATGAGTTTTTCTTATTATTAGGCCCGAGCAACGGACACGAAGTGCCCGGCGAGGGACTAATTAAAATCGTAAAAAAAAAGGGAAAACGCAAGAATTCAAATAGCAAACGTGGACCGATACACAAGTAACAGGTATCAGAAATTAGTGCTCCGGGAGGTCTAATTTTGGGTGGCGTTGGCAAAAGAAAATAATAAAAGATGGCTCAGTGGCGCCCCCTCAAACAGGCAGTTTACATTGAGTCAATGAGAGCCCGGTGGCAAAAAATGTCATCGTACAAAGGTGACACTGGCCAGGGTCATAGACCACGTCAGGACATGTCAAAAAATATATTATGAGCCCGGCCTAAACTCTACAGGAAGTCGGCCATCTTGGCCCAAACCTCGCACCGTCAAAATCGTACCTGTTGAACTTGTGACCCCTGATCCCCGAGTTTTCAATCAAAAGCTTCGATTTTTGGCCAAAATGTCCCAGACCCATGTGGCTTTCCAAATCCTCCTTTCAATTTTGGAAATATTTTTGGGCGTGGTCATGACAAGGCCGCAACTCAAAGGCCATTTTCAACCAAATTCAAAGTCTCATATCTTTCACAGACTTTGTGGGATTGCAACGGACCCAATACGGCGCACGTGCACATTCTCGAGCTGGACCTAACCATGTGCAAACGCAGCCACTATGGCCAAAAATGACCCACTGGCGCCCCCTTCAAGGTTTTTTCTTGAAAAATTCCAATCAAAAAATCGGGATGGTATGGAGTTGTGAAAATAATCACACAGGCCTTCCCCGTCATGGGGATCAACATACCAAAGAGGCATCACTCTGAGTAATGTCGTTTGGGAGAAATAAAATGCCAAAACATTGCAAAAAAAACGTTTCCATTATTATTATTATTATTATTATTATTATTATTATTATTACGTCTTTGACCTCAATTTTGACCCCCTGAACATTAACGAAAACTCAATTTTATTTGACCAAAGGTTCATGGTTGGTGTAAAATTAACTATTTTGATACCCTCAAGACAACACCTTGAACAATGCCTCAGTGGCGCCCCCTCAAGCACGACCCCAATTCAAAAGGAATGATGCATTTTTTGCTCTAAACCTATGTCTTTGGGTACAGTGATAGAGGACATCAAGACAAACCTAAAACATCATTATAGCTCCGCCCTCTGACAAACAGGAAGTCGGCCATATTGGATTGAAAATTGAAGCCTTATTTTCTTCCCCTGATATTTTGTCAAGTCACTCCCAGGGATTCGGACCAAATGACATCCAACTTGGTGAGTGTAATCTAGAGGCATAGAGCTCCAATAATCCAGCTCTATTGTTCAGATATCTGTTACGGTTTGTCTGTACGGCTCTGCCAAATATCATGCTTTTTCCCCACCTCTTTGACGACAACTCAAAAGGGCATGCAAGTTCCAATTGCACTAAAATTTCTATCAGCTAAGCCCCTCTATGGATCGTACTGATTAGCCAGGATAATTGTGCAATTTTCACAAAAATAGCGCCCCCTACCTATACTTGCAAAATTACACTTTTACGAACGTGAAAACAAAATTCATATCTCGATTCTCCATGTCACACTGATCAAAAAGGTCCATTACAACACCCCTCTATCTCGCTTTGTTTTTATATTATTAATATCCTGCTTTTACCCCGCCTCTTTGACGACAACTCAAAAGGGCATGCAATTTCCAATTGCACTAATATGTGTATCACATGAGCCCCTCTATGGATCGTACTGATTCGCCTGGATAATTGTGCAATTTTCACAAAAATAGCGCCCCCTACCTATACCTGCAAAATTACACTTTTACGAAAGTGAAAACAAAAATTATATCCTGATTCTCCATGTCACACTGATCAAAAAAGTCTATTACAACATGCCTCTATCTTGCTTTGTTTTCTTTATAATTAGGCCCGAGCAACGGACACGAAGTGCCCGGCGAGGGACTAATTAAAATCGTAAAAAAAAAGGGAAAACGCAAGAATTCAAATAGCAAACGTGGACCGATACACAAGTAACAGGTATCAGAAATTAGTGCTCCGGGAGGTCTAATTTTGGGTGGCGTTGGCAAAAGAAAATAATAAAAGATGGCTCAGTGGCGCCCCCTCAAACAGGCAGTTTACATTGAGTCAATGAGAGCCCGGTGGCAAAAAATGTCATCGTACAAAGGTGACACTGGCCAGGGTCATAGACCACGTCAGGACATGTCAAAAAATATATTATGAGCCCGGCCTAAACTCTACAGGAAGTCGGCCATCTTGGCCCAAACCTCGCACCGTCAAAATCGTACCTGTTGAACTTGTGACCCCTGATCCCCGAGTTTTCAATCAAAAGCTTCGATTTTTGGCCAAAATGTCCCAGACCCATGTGGCTTTCCAAATCCTCCTTTCAATTTTGGAAATATTTTTGGGCGTGGTCATGACAAGGCCGCAACTCAAAGGCCATTTTCAACCAAATTCAAAGTCTCATATCTTTCACAGACTTTGTGGGATTGCAACGGACCCAATACGGCGCACGTGCACATTCTCGAGCTGGACCTAACCATGTGCAAACGCAGCCACTATGGCCAAAAATGACCCACTGGCGCCCCCTTCAAGGTTTTTTCTTGAAAAATTCCAATCAAAAAATCGGGATGGTATGGAGTTGTGAAAATAATCACACAGGCCTTCCCCGTCATGGGGATCAACATACCAAAGAGGCATCACTCTGAGTAATGTCGTTTGGGAGAAATAAAATGCCAAAACATTGCAAAAAAAACGTTTCCATTATTATTATTATTATTATTATTATTATTATTATTATTACGTCTTTGACCTCAATTTTGACCCCCTGAACATTAACGAAAACTCAATTTTATTTGACCAAAGGTTCATGGTTGGTGTAAAATTAACTATTTTGATACCCTCAAGACAACACCTTGAACAATGCCTCAGTGGCGCCCCCTCAAGCACGACCCCAATTCAAAAGGAATGATGCATTTTTTGCTCTAAACCTATGTCTTTGGGTACAGTGATAGAGGACATCAAGACAAACCTAAAACATCATTATAGCTCCGCCCTCTGACAAACAGGAAGTCGGCCATATTGGATTGAAAATTGAAGCCTTATTTTCTTCCCCTGATATTTTGTCAAGTCACTCCCAGGGATTTGGACCAAATGACATCCAACTTGGTGAGTGTAATCTAGAGGCATAGAGCTCCAATAATCCAGCTCTATTGTTCAGATATCTGTTACGGTTTGTCTGTACGGCTCTGCCAAATATCATGCTTTTTCCCCACCTCTTTGACGACAACTCAAAAGGGCATGCAAGTTCCAATTGCACTAAAATTTCTATCAGCTAAGCCCCTCTATGGATCGTACTGATTAGCCAGGATAATTGTGCAATTTTCACAAAAATAGCGCCCCCTACCTATACTTGCAAAATTACACTTTTACGAACGTGAAAACAAAATTCATATCTCGATTCTCCATGTCACACTGATCAAAAAGGTCCATTACAACACCCCTCTATCTCGCTTTGTTTTTATATTATTAATATCCTGCTTTTACCCCGCCTCTTTGACGACAACTCAAAAGGGCATGCAATTTCCAATTGCACTAATATGTGTATCACATGAGCCCCTCTATGGATCGTACTGATTCGCCTGGATAATTGTGCAATTTTCACAAAAATAGCGCCCCCTACCTATACCTGCAAAATTACACTTTTACGAAAGTGAAAACAAAAATTATATCCTGATTCTCCATGTCACACTGATCAAAAAAGTCTATTACAACATGCCTCTATCTTGCTTTGTTTTCTTTATAATTAGGCCCGAGCAACGGACACGAAGTGCCCGGCGAGGGACTAATTAAAATCGTAAAAAAAAAGGGAAAACGCAAGAATTCAAATAGCAAACGTGGACCGATACACAAGTAACAGGTATCAGAAATTAGTGCTCCGGGAGGTCTAATTTTGGGTGGCGTTGGCAAAAGAAAATAATAAAAGATGGCTCAGTGGCGCCCCCTCAAACAGGCAGTTTACATTGAGTCAATGAGAGCCCGGTGGCAAAAAATGTCATCGTACAAAGGTGACACTGGCCAGGGTCATAGACCACGTCAGGACATGTCAAAAAATATATTATGAGCCCGGCCTAAACTCTACAGGAAGTCGGCCATCTTGGCCCAAACCTCGCACCGTCAAAATCGTACCTGTTGAACTTGTGACCCCTGATCCCCGAGTTTTCAATCAAAAGCTTCGATTTTTGGCCAAAATGTCCCAGACCCATGTGGCTTTCCAAATCCTCCTTTCAATTTTGGAAATATTTTTGGGCGTGGTCATGACAAGGCCGCAACTCAAAGGCCATTTTCAACCAAATTCAAAGTCTCATATCTTTCACAGACTTTGTGGGATTGCAACGGACCCAATACGGCGCACGTGCACATTCTCGAGCTGGACCTAACCATGTGCAAACGCAGCCACTATGGCCAAAAATGACCCACTGGCGCCCCCTTCAAGGTTTTTTCTTGAAAAATTCCAATCAAAAAATCGGGATGGTATGGAGTTGTGAAAATAATCACACAGGCCTTCCCCGTCATGGGGATCAACATACCAAAGAGGCATCACTCTGAGTAATGTCGTTTGGGAGAAATAAAATGCCAAAACATTGCAAAAAAAACGTTTCCATTATTATTATTATTATTATTATTATTATTATTATTATTACGTCTTTGACCTCAATTTTGACCCCCTGAACATTAACGAAAACTCAATTTTATTTGACCAAAGGTTCATGGTTGGTGTAAAATTAACTATTTTGATACCCTCAAGACAACACCTTGAACAATGCCTCAGTGGCGCCCCCTCAAGCACGACCCCAATTCAAAAGGAATGATGCATTTTTTGCTCTAAACCTATGTCTTTGGGTACAGTGATAGAGGACATCAAGACAAACCTAAAACATCATTATAGCTCCGCCCTCTGACAAACAGGAAGTCGGCCATATTGGATTGAAAATTGAAGCCTTATTTTCTTCCCCTGATATTTTGTCAAGTCACTCCCAGGGATTTGGACCAAATGACATCCAACTTGGTGAGTGTAATCTAGAGGCATAGAGCTCCAATAATCCAGCTCTATTGTTCAGATATCTGTTACGGTTTGTCTGTACGGCTCTGCCAAATATCATGCTTTTTCCCCACCTCTTTGACGACAACTCAAAAGGGCATGCAAGTTCCAATTGCACTAAAATTTCTATCAGCTAAGCCCCTCTATGGATCGTACTGATTAGCCAGGATAATTGTGCAATTTTCACAAAAATAGCGCCCCCTACCTATACTTGCAAAATTACACTTTTACGAACGTGAAAACAAAATTCATATCTCGATTCTCCATGTCACACTGATCAAAAAGGTCCATTACAACACCCCTCTATCTCGCTTTGTTTTTATATTATTAATATCCTGCTTTTACCCCGCCTCTTTGACGACAACTCAAAAGGGCATGCAATTTCCAATTGCACTAATATGTGTATCACATGAGCCCCTCTATGGATCGTACTGATTCGCCTGGATAATTGTGCAATTTTCACAAAAATAGCGCCCCCTACCTATACCTGCAAAATTACACTTTTACGAAAGTGAAAACAAAAATTATATCCTGATTCTCCATGTCACACTGATCAAAAAAGTCTATTACAACATGCCTCTATCTTGCTTTGTTTTCTTTATAATTAGGCCCGAGCAACGGACACGAAGTGCCCGGCGAGGGACTAATTAAAATCGTAAAAAAAAAGGGAAAACGCAAGAATTCAAATAGCAAACGTGGACCGATACACAAGTAACAGGTATCAGAAATTAGTGCTCCGGGAGGTCTAATTTTGGGTGGCGTTGGCAAAAGAAAATAATAAAAGATGGCTCAGTGGCGCCCCCTCAAACAGGCAGTTTACATTGAGTCAATGAGAGCCCGGTGGCAAAAAATGTCATCGTACAAAGGTGACACTGGCCAGGGTCATAGACCACGTCAGGACATGTCAAAAAATATATTATGAGCCCGGCCTAAACTCTACAGGAAGTCGGCCATCTTGGCCCAAACCTCGCACCGTCAAAATCGTACCTGTTGAACTTGTGACCCCTGATCCCCGAGTTTTCAATCAAAAGCTTCGATTTTTGGCCAAAATGTCCCAGACCCATGTGGCTTTCCAAATCCTCCTTTCAATTTTGGAAATATTTTTGGGCGTGGTCATGACAAGGCCGCAACTCAAAGGCCATTTTCAACCAAATTCAAAGTCTCATATCTTTCACAGACTTTGTGGGATTGCAACGGACCCAATACGGCGCACGTGCACATTCTCGAGCTGGACCTAACCATGTGCAAACGCAGCCACTATGGCCAAAAATGACCCACTGGCGCCCCCTTCAAGGTTTTTTCTTGAAAAATTCCAATCAAAAAATCGGGATGGTATGGAGTTGTGAAAATAATCACACAGGCCTTCCCCGTCATGGGGATCAACATACCAAAGAGGCATCACTCTGAGTAATGTCGTTTGGGAGAAATAAAATGCCAAAACATTGCAAAAAAAACGTTTCCATTATTATTATTATTATTATTATTATTATTATTATTATTACGTCTTTGACCTCAATTTTGACCCCCTGAACATTAACGAAAACTCAATTTTATTTGACCAAAGGTTCATGGTTGGTGTAAAATTAACTATTTTGATACCCTCAAGACAACACCTTGAACAATGCCTCAGTGGCGCCCCCTCAAGCACGACCCCAATTCAAAAGGAATGATGCATTTTTTGCTCTAAACCTATGTCTTTGGGTACAGTGATAGAGGACATCAAGACAAACCTAAAACATCATTATAGCTCCGCCCTCTGACAAACAGGAAGTCGGCCATATTGGATTGAAAATTGAAGCCTTATTTTCTTCCCCTGATATTTTGTCAAGTCACTCCCAGGGATTCGGACCAAATGACATCCAACTTGGTGAGTGTAATCTAGAGGCATAGAGCTCCAATAATCCAGCTCTATTGTTCAGATATCTGTTACGGTTTGTCTGTACGGCTCTGCCAAATATCATGCTTTTTCCCCACCTCTTTGACGACAACTCAAAAGGGCATGCAAGTTCCAATTGCACTAAAATTTCTATCAGCTAAGCCCCTCTATGGATCGTACTGATTAGCCAGGATAATTGTGCAATTTTCACAAAAATAGCGCCCCCTACCTATACTTGCAAAATTACACTTTTACGAACGTGAAAACAAAATTCATATCTCGATTCTCCATGTCACACTGATCAAAAAGGTCCATTACAACACCCCTCTATCTCGCTTTGTTTTTATATTATTAATATCCTGCTTTTACCCCGCCTCTTTGACGACAACTCAAAAGGGCATGCAATTTCCAATTGCACTAATATGTGTATCACATGAGCCCCTCTATGGATCGTACTGATTCGCCTGGATAATTGTGCAATTTTCACAAAAATAGCGCCCCCTACCTATACCTGCAAAATTACACTTTTACGAAAGTGAAAACAAAAATTATATCCTGATTCTCCATGTCACACTGATCAAAAAAGTCTATTACAACATGCCTCTATCTTGCTTTGTTTTCTTTATAATTAGGCCCGAGCAACGGACACGAAGTGCCCGGCGAGGGACTAATTAAAATCGTAAAAAAAAAGGGAAAACGCAAGAATTCAAATAGCAAACGTGGACCGATACACAAGTAACAGGTATCAGAAATTAGTGCTCCGGGAGGTCTAATTTTGGGTGGCGTTGGCAAAAGAAAATAATAAAAGATGGCTCAGTGGCGCCCCCTCAAACAGGCAGTTTACATTGAGTCAATGAGAGCCCGGTGGCAAAAAATGTCATCGTACAAAGGTGACACTGGCCAGGGTCATAGACCACGTCAGGACATGTCAAAAAATATATTATGAGCCCGGCCTAAACTCTACAGGAAGTCGGCCATCTTGGCCCAAACCTCGCACCGTCAAAATCGTACCTGTTGAACTTGTGACCCCTGATCCCCGAGTTTTCAATCAAAAGCTTCGATTTTTGGCCAAAATGTCCCAGACCCATGTGGCTTTCCAAATCCTCCTTTCAATTTTGGAAATATTTTTGGGCGTGGTCATGACAAGGCCGCAACTCAAAGGCCATTTTCAACCAAATTCAAAGTCTCATATCTTTCACAGACTTTGTGGGATTGCAACGGACCCAATACGGCGCACGTGCACATTCTCGAGCTGGACCTAACCATGTGCAAACGCAGCCACTATGGCCAAAAATGACCCACTGGCGCCCCCTTCAAGGTTTTTTCTTGAAAAATTCCAATCAAAAAATCGGGATGGTATGGAGTTGTGAAAATAATCACACAGGCCTTCCCCGTCATGGGGATCAACATACCAAAGAGGCATCACTCTGAGTAATGTCGTTTGGGAGAAATAAAATGCCAAAACATTGCAAAAAAAACGTTTCCATTATTATTATTATTATTATTATTATTATTATTATTATTACGTCTTTGACCTCAATTTTGACCCCCTGAACATTAACGAAAACTCAATTTTATTTGACCAAAGGTTCATGGTTGGTGTAAAATTAACTATTTTGATACCCTCAAGACAACACCTTGAACAATGCCTCAGTGGCGCCCCCTCAAGCACGACCCCAATTCAAAAGGAATGATGCATTTTTTGCTCTAAACCTATGTCTTTGGGTACAGTGATAGAGGACATCAAGACAAACCTAAAACATCATTATAGCTCCGCCCTCTGACAAACAGGAAGTCGGCCATATTGGATTGAAAATTGAAGCCTTATTTTCTTCCCCTGATATTTTGTCAAGTCACTCCCAGGGATTCGGACCAAATGACATCCAACTTGGTGAGTGTAATCTAGAGGCATAGAGCTCCAATAATCCAGCTCTATTGTTCAGATATCTGTTACGGTTTGTCTGTACGGCTCTGCCAAATATCATGCTTTTTCCCCACCTCTTTGACGACAACTCAAAAGGGCATGCAAGTTCCAATTGCACTAAAATTTCTATCAGCTAAGCCCCTCTATGGATCGTACTGATTAGCCAGGATAATTGTGCAATTTTCACAAAAATAGCGCCCCCTACCTATACTTGCAAAATTACACTTTTACGAACGTGAAAACAAAATTCATATCTCGATTCTCCATGTCACACTGATCAAAAAGGTCCATTACAACACCCCTCTATCTCGCTTTGTTTTTATATTATTAATATCCTGCTTTTACCCCGCCTCTTTGACGACAACTCAAAAGGGCATGCAATTTCCAATTGCACTAATATGTGTATCACATGAGCCCCTCTATGGATCGTACTGATTCGCCTGGATAATTGTGCAATTTTCACAAAAATAGCGCCCCCTACCTATACCTGCAAAATTACACTTTTACGAAAGTGAAAACAAAAATTATATCCTGATTCTCCATGTCACACTGATCAAAAAAGTCTATTACAACATGCCTCTATCTTGCTTTGTTTTCTTTATAATTAGGCCCGAGCAACGGACACGAAGTGCCCGGCGAGGGACTAATTAAAATCGTAAAAAAAAAGGGAAAACGCAAGAATTCAAATAGCAAACGTGGACCGATACACAAGTAACAGGTATCAGAAATTAGTGCTCCGGGAGGTCTAATTTTGGGTGGCGTTGGCAAAAGAAAATAATAAAAGATGGCTCAGTGGCGCCCCCTCAAACAGGCAGTTTACATTGAGTCAATGAGAGCCCGGTGGCAAAAAATGTCATCGTACAAAGGTGACACTGGCCAGGGTCATAGACCACGTCAGGACATGTCAAAAAATATATTATGAGCCCGGCCTAAACTCTACAGGAAGTCGGCCATCTTGGCCCAAACCTCGCACCGTCAAAATCGTACCTGTTGAACTTGTGACCCCTGATCCCCGAGTTTTCAATCAAAAGCTTCGATTTTTGGCCAAAATGTCCCAGACCCATGTGGCTTTCCAAATCCTCCTTTCAATTTTGGAAATATTTTTGGGCGTGGTCATGACAAGGCCGCAACTCAAAGGCCATTTTCAACCAAATTCAAAGTCTCATATCTTTCACAGACTTTGTGGGATTGCAACGGACCCAATACGGCGCACGTGCACATTCTCGAGCTGGACCTAACCATGTGCAAACGCAGCCACTATGGCCAAAAATGACCCACTGGCGCCCCCTTCAAGGTTTTTTCTTGAAAAATTCCAATCAAAAAATCGGGATGGTATGGAGTTGTGAAAATAATCACACAGGCCTTCCCCGTCATGGGGATCAACATACCAAAGAGGCATCACTCTGAGTAATGTCGTTTGGGAGAAATAAAATGCCAAAACATTGCAAAAAAAACGTTTCCATTATTATTATTATTATTATTATTATTATTATTATTATTACGTCTTTGACCTCAATTTTGACCCCCTGAACATTAACGAAAACTCAATTTTATTTGACCAAAGGTTCATGGTTGGTGTAAAATTAACTATTTTGATACCCTCAAGACAACACCTTGAACAATGCCTCAGTGGCGCCCCCTCAAGCACGACCCCAATTCAAAAGGAATGATGCATTTTTTGCTCTAAACCTATGTCTTTGGGTACAGTGATAGAGGACATCAAGACAAACCTAAAACATCATTATAGCTCCGCCCTCTGACAAACAGGAAGTCGGCCATATTGGATTGAAAATTGAAGCCTTATTTTCTTCCCCTGATATTTTGTCAAGTCACTCCCAGGGATTTGGACCAAATGACATCCAACTTGGTGAGTGTAATCTAGAGGCATAGAGCTCCAATAATCCAGCTCTATTGTTCAGATATCTGTTACGGTTTGTCTGTACGGCTCTGCCAAATATCATGCTTTTTCCCCACCTCTTTGACGACAACTCAAAAGGGCATGCAAGTTCCAATTGCACTAAAATTTCTATCAGCTAAGCCCCTCTATGGATCGTACTGATTAGCCAGGATAATTGTGCAATTTTCACAAAAATAGCGCCCCCTACCTATACTTGCAAAATTACACTTTTACGAACGTGAAAACAAAATTCATATCTCGATTCTCCATGTCACACTGATCAAAAAGGTCCATTACAACACCCCTCTATCTCGCTTTGTTTTTATATTATTAATATCCTGCTTTTACCCCGCCTCTTTGACGACAACTCAAAAGGGCATGCAATTTCCAATTGCACTAATATGTGTATCACATGAGCCCCTCTATGGATCGTACTGATTCGCCTGGATAATTGTGCAATTTTCACAAAAATAGCGCCCCCTACCTATACCTGCAAAATTACACTTTTACGAAAGTGAAAACAAAAATTATATCCTGATTCTCCATGTCACACTGATCAAAAAAGTCTATTACAACATGCCTCTATCTTGCTTTGTTTTCTTTATAATTAGGCCCGAGCAACGGACACGAAGTGCCCGGCGAGGGACTAATTAAAATCGTAAAAAAAAAGGGAAAACGCAAGAATTCAAATAGCAAACGTGGACCGATACACAAGTAACAGGTATCAGAAATTAGTGCTCCGGGAGGTCTAATTTTGGGTGGCGTTGGCAAAAGAAAATAATAAAAGATGGCTCAGTGGCGCCCCCTCAAACAGGCAGTTTACATTGAGTCAATGAGAGCCCGGTGGCAAAAAATGTCATCGTACAAAGGTGACACTGGCCAGGGTCATAGACCACGTCAGGACATGTCAAAAAATATATTATGAGCCCGGCCTAAACTCTACAGGAAGTCGGCCATCTTGGCCCAAACCTCGCACCGTCAAAATCGTACCTGTTGAACTTGTGACCCCTGATCCCCGAGTTTTCAATCAAAAGCTTCGATTTTTGGCCAAAATGTCCCAGACCCATGTGGCTTTCCAAATCCTCCTTTCAATTTTGGAAATATTTTTGGGCGTGGTCATGACAAGGCCGCAACTCAAAGGCCATTTTCAACCAAATTCAAAGTCTCATATCTTTCACAGACTTTGTGGGATTGCAACGGACCCAATACGGCGCACGTGCACATTCTCGAGCTGGACCTAACCATGTGCAAACGCAGCCACTATGGCCAAAAATGACCCACTGGCGCCCCCTTCAAGGTTTTTTCTTGAAAAATTCCAATCAAAAAATCGGGATGGTATGGAGTTGTGAAAATAATCACACAGGCCTTCCCCGTCATGGGGATCAACATACCAAAGAGGCATCACTCTGAGTAATGTCGTTTGGGAGAAATAAAATGCCAAAACATTGCAAAAAAAACGTTTCCATTATTATTATTATTATTATTATTATTATTATTATTATTACGTCTTTGACCTCAATTTTGACCCCCTGAACATTAACGAAAACTCAATTTTATTTGACCAAAGGTTCATGGTTGGTGTAAAATTAACTATTTTGATACCCTCAAGACAACACCTTGAACAATGCCTCAGTGGCGCCCCCTCAAGCACGACCCCAATTCAAAAGGAATGATGCATTTTTTGCTCTAAACCTATGTCTTTGGGTACAGTGATAGAGGACATCAAGACAAACCTAAAACATCATTATAGCTCCGCCCTCTGACAAACAGGAAGTCGGCCATATTGGATTGAAAATTGAAGCCTTATTTTCTTCCCCTGATATTTTGTCAAGTCACTCCCAGGGATTCGGACCAAATGACATCCAACTTGGTGAGTGTAATCTAGAGGCATAGAGCTCCAATAATCCAGCTCTATTGTTCAGATATCTGTTACGGTTTGTCTGTACGGCTCTGCCAAATATCATGCTTTTTCCCCACCTCTTTGACGACAACTCAAAAGGGCATGCAAGTTCCAATTGCACTAAAATTTCTATCAGCTAAGCCCCTCTATGGATCGTACTGATTAGCCAGGATAATTGTGCAATTTTCACAAAAATAGCGCCCCCTACCTATACTTGCAAAATTACACTTTTACGAACGTGAAAACAAAATTCATATCTCGATTCTCCATGTCACACTGATCAAAAAGGTCCATTACAACACCCCTCTATCTCGCTTTGTTTTTATATTATTAATATCCTGCTTTTACCCCGCCTCTTTGACGACAACTCAAAAGGGCATGCAATTTCCAATTGCACTAATATGTGTATCACATGAGCCCCTCTATGGATCGTACTGATTCGCCTGGATAATTGTGCAATTTTCACAAAAATAGCGCCCCCTACCTATACCTGCAAAATTACACTTTTACGAAAGTGAAAACAAAAATTATATCCTGATTCTCCATGTCACACTGATCAAAAAAGTCTATTACAACATGCCTCTATCTTGCTTTGTTTTCTTTATAATTAGGCCCGAGCAACGGACACGAAGTGCCCGGCGAGGGACTAATTAAAATCGTAAAAAAAAAGGGAAAACGCAAGAATTCAAATAGCAAACGTGGACCGATACACAAGTAACAGGTATCAGAAATTAGTGCTCCGGGAGGTCTAATTTTGGGTGGCGTTGGCAAAAGAAAATAATAAAAGATGGCTCAGTGGCGCCCCCTCAAACAGGCAGTTTACATTGAGTCAATGAGAGCCCGGTGGCAAAAAATGTCATCGTACAAAGGTGACACTGGCCAGGGTCATAGACCACGTCAGGACATGTCAAAAAATATATTATGAGCCCGGCCTAAACTCTACAGGAAGTCGGCCATCTTGGCCCAAACCTCGCACCGTCAAAATCGTACCTGTTGAACTTGTGACCCCTGATCCCCGAGTTTTCAATCAAAAGCTTCGATTTTTGGCCAAAATGTCCCAGACCCATGTGGCTTTCCAAATCCTCCTTTCAATTTTGGAAATATTTTTGGGCGTGGTCATGACAAGGCCGCAACTCAAAGGCCATTTTCAACCAAATTCAAAGTCTCATATCTTTCACAGACTTTGTGGGATTGCAACGGACCCAATACGGCGCACGTGCACATTCTCGAGCTGGACCTAACCATGTGCAAACGCAGCCACTATGGCCAAAAATGACCCACTGGCGCCCCCTTCAAGGTTTTTTCTTGAAAAATTCCAATCAAAAAATCGGGATGGTATGGAGTTGTGAAAATAATCACACAGGCCTTCCCCGTCATGGGGATCAACATACCAAAGAGGCATCACTCTGAGTAATGTCGTTTGGGAGAAATAAAATGCCAAAACATTGCAAAAAAAACGTTTCCATTATTATTATTATTATTATTATTATTATTATTATTATTATTACGTCTTTGACCTCAATTTTGACCCCCTGAACATTAACGAAAACTCAATTTTATTTGACCAAAGGTTCATGGTTGGTGTAAAATTAACTATTTTGATACCCTCAAGACAACACCTTGAACAATGCCTCAGTGGCGCCCCCTCAAGCACGACCCCAATTCAAAAGGAATGATGCATTTTTTGCTCTAAACCTATGTCTTTGGGTACAGTGATAGAGGACATCAAGACAAACCTAAAACATCATTATAGCTCCGCCCTCTGACAAACAGGAAGTCGGCCATATTGGATTGAAAATTGAAGCCTTATTTTCTTCCCCTGATATTTTGTCAAGTCACTCCCAGGGATTCGGACCAAATGACATCCAACTTGGTGAGTGTAATCTAGAGGCATAGAGCTCCAATAATCCAGCTCTATTGTTCAGATATCTGTTACGGTTTGTCTGTACGGCTCTGCCAAATATCATGCTTTTTCCCCACCTCTTTGACGACAACTCAAAAGGGCATGCAAGTTCCAATTGCACTAAAATTTCTATCAGCTAAGCCCCTCTATGGATCGTACTGATTAGCCAGGATAATTGTGCAATTTTCACAAAAATAGCGCCCCCTACCTATACTTGCAAAATTACACTTTTACGAACGTGAAAACAAAATTCATATCTCGATTCTCCGTGTCACACTGATCAAAAAGGTCCATTACAACACCCCTCTATCTCGCTTTGTTTTTATATTATTAATATCCTGCTTTTACCCCGCCTCTTTGACGACAACTCAAAAGGGCATGCAATTTCCAATTGCACTAATATGTGTATCACATGAGCCCCTCTATGGATCGTACTGATTCGCCTGGATAATTGTGCAATTTTCACAAAAATAGCGCCCCCTACCTATACCTGCAAAATTACACTTTTACGAAAGTGAAAACAAAAATTATATCCTGATTCTCCATGTCACACTGATCAAAAAAGTCTATTACAACATGCCTCTATCTTGCTTTGTTTTCTTTATAATTAGGCCCGAGCAACGGACACGAAGTGCCCGGCGAGGGACTAATTAAAATCGTAAAAAAAAAGGGAAAACGCAAGAATTCAAATAGCAAACGTGGACCGATACACAAGTAACAGGTATCAGAAATTAGTGCTCCGGGAGGTCTAATTTTGGGTGGCGTTGGCAAAAGAAAATAATAAAAGATGGCTCAGTGGCGCCCCCTCAAACAGGCAGTTTACATTGAGTCAATGAGAGCCCGGTGGCAAAAAATGTCATCGTACAAAGGTGACACTGGCCAGGGTCATAGACCACGTCAGGACATGTCAAAAAATATATTATGAGCCCGGCCTAAACTCTACAGGAAGTCGGCCATCTTGGCCCAAACCTCGCACCGTCAAAATCGTACCTGTTGAACTTGTGACCCCTGATCCCCGAGTTTTCAATCAAAAGCTTCGATTTTTGGCCAAAATGTCCCAGACCCATGTGGCTTTCCAAATCCTCCTTTCAATTTTGGAAATATTTTTGGGCGTGGTCATGACAAGGCCGCAACTCAAAGGCCATTTTCAACCAAATTCAAAGTCTCATATCTTTCACAGACTTTGTGGGATTGCAACGGACCCAATACGGCGCACGTGCACATTCTCGAGCTGGACCTAACCATGTGCAAACGCAGCCACTATGGCCAAAAATGACCCACTGGCGCCCCCTTCAAGGTTTTTTCTTGAAAAATTCCAATCAAAAAATCGGGATGGTATGGAGTTGTGAAAATAATCACACAGGCCTTCCCCGTCATGGGGATCAACATACCAAAGAGGCATCACTCTGAGTAATGTCGTTTGGGAGAAATAAAATGCCAAAACATTGCAAAAAAAACGTTTCCATTATTATTATTATTATTATTATTATTATTATTATTATTATTATTACGTCTTTGACCTCAATTTTGACCCCCTGAACATTAACGAAAACTCAATTTTATTTGACCAAAGGTTCATGGTTGGTGTAAAATTAACTATTTTGATACCCTCAAGACAACACCTTGAACAATGCCTCAGTGGCGCCCCCTCAAGCACGACCCCAATTCAAAAGGAATGATGCATTTTTTGCTCTAAACCTATGTCTTTGGGTACAGTGATAGAGGACATCAAGACAAACCTAAAACATCATTATAGCTCCGCCCTCTGACAAACAGGAAGTCGGCCATATTGGATTGAAAATTGAAGCCTTATTTTCTTCCCCTGATATTTTGTCAAGTCACTCCCAGGGATTCGGACCAAATGACATCCAACTTGGTGAGTGTAATCTAGAGGCATAGAGCTCCAATAATCCAGCTCTATTGTTCAGATATCTGTTACGGTTTGTCTGTACGGCTCTGCCAAATATCATGCTTTTTCCCCACCTCTTTGACGACAACTCAAAAGGGCATGCAAGTTCCAATTGCACTAAAATTTCTATCAGCTAAGCCCCTCTATGGATCGTACTGATTAGCCAGGATAATTGTGCAATTTTCACAAAAATAGCGCCCCCTACCTATACTTGCAAAATTACACTTTTACGAACGTGAAAACAAAATTCATATCTCGATTCTCCATGTCACACTGATCAAAAAGGTCCATTACAACACCCCTCTATCTCGCTTTGTTTTTATATTATTAATATCCTGCTTTTACCCCGCCTCTTTGACGACAACTCAAAAGGGCATGCAATTTCCAATTGCACTAATATGTGTATCACATGAGCCCCTCTATGGATCGTACTGATTCGCCTGGATAATTGTGCAATTTTCACAAAAATAGCGCCCCCTACCTATACCTGCAAAATTACACTTTTACGAAAGTGAAAACAAAAATTATATCCTGATTCTCCATGTCACACTGATCAAAAAAGTCTATTACAACATGCCTCTATCTTGCTTTGTTTTCTTTATAATTAGGCCCGAGCAACGGACACGAAGTGCCCGGCGAGGGACTAATTAAAATCGTAAAAAAAAAGGGAAAACGCAAGAATTCAAATAGCAAACGTGGACCGATACACAAGTAACAGGTATCAGAAATTAGTGCTCCGGGAGGTCTAATTTTGGGTGGCGTTGGCAAAAGAAAATAATAAAAGATGGCTCAGTGGCGCCCCCTCAAACAGGCAGTTTACATTGAGTCAATGAGAGCCCGGTGGCAAAAAATGTCATCGTACAAAGGTGACACTGGCCAGGGTCATAGACCACGTCAGGACATGTCAAAAAATATATTATGAGCCCGGCCTAAACTCTACAGGAAGTCGGCCATCTTGGCCCAAACCTCGCACCGTC
Source organism: Proterorhinus semilunaris (assembly GCA_021464625.1). NCBI lineage: Eukaryota > Metazoa > Chordata > Actinopteri > Gobiiformes > Gobiidae > Proterorhinus > Proterorhinus semilunaris. The sequence goes on along the minus strand of CM038360.1, from coordinate 30,497,514 downwards.
AAAATCGTACCTGTTGAACTTGTGACCCCTGATCCCCGAGTTTTCAATCAAAAGCTTCGATTTTTGGCCAAAATGTCCCAGACCCATGTGGCTTTCCAAATCCTCCTTTCAATTTTGGAAATATTTTTGGGCGTGGTCATGACAAGGCCGCAACTCAAAGGCCATTTTCAACCAAATTCAAAGTCTCATATCTTTCACAGACTTTGTGGGATTGCAACGGACCCAATACGGCGCACGTGCACATTCTCGAGCTGGACCTAACCATGTGCAAACGCAGCCACTATGGCCAAAAATGACCCACTGGCGCCCCCTTCAAGGTTTTTTCTTGAAAAATTCCAATCAAAAAATCGGGATGGTATGGAGTTGTGAAAATAATCACACAGGCCTTCCCCGTCATGGGGATCAACATACCAAAGAGGCATCACTCTGAGTAATGTCGTTTGGGAGAAATAAAATGCCAAAACATTGCAAAAAAAACGTTTCCATTATTATTATTATTATTATTATTATTATTATTATTATTACGTCTTTGACCTCAATTTTGACCCCCTGAACATTAACGAAAACTCAATTTTATTTGACCAAAGGTTCATGGTTGGTGTAAAATTAACTATTTTGATACCCTCAAGACAACACCTTGAACAATGCCTCAGTGGCGCCCCCTCAAGCACGACCCCAATTCAAAAGGAATGATGCATTTTTTGCTCTAAACCTATGTCTTTGGGTACAGTGATAGAGGACATCAAGACAAACCTAAAACATCATTATAGCTCCGCCCTCTGACAAACAGGAAGTCGGCCATATTGGATTGAAAATTGAAGCCTTATTTTCTTCCCCTGATATTTTGTCAAGTCACTCCCAGGGATTCGGACCAAATGACATCCAACTTGGTGAGTGTAATCTAGAGGCATAGAGCTCCAATAATCCAGCTCTATTGTTCAGATATCTGTTACGGTTTGTCTGTACGGCTCTGCCAAATATCATGCTTTTTCCCCACCTCTTTGACGACAACTCAAAAGGGCATGCAAGTTCCAATTGCACTAAAATTTCTATCAGCTAAGCCCCTCTATGGATCGTACTGATTAGCCAGGATAATTGTGCAATTTTCACAAAAATAGCGCCCCCTACCTATACTTGCAAAATTACACTTTTACGAACGTGAAAACAAAATTCATATCTCGATTCTCCATGTCACACTGATCAAAAAGGTCCATTACAACACCCCTCTATCTCGCTTTGTTTTTATATTATTAATATCCTGCTTTTACCCCGCCTCTTTGACGACAACTCAAAAGGGCATGCAATTTCCAATTGCACTAATATGTGTATCACATGAGCCCCTCTATGGATCGTACTGATTCGCCTGGATAATTGTGCAATTTTCACAAAAATAGCGCCCCCTACCTATACCTGCAAAATTACACTTTTACGAAAGTGAAAACAAAAATTATATCCTGATTCTCCATGTCACACTGATCAAAAAAGTCTATTACAACATGCCTCTATCTTGCTTTGTTTTCTTTATAATTAGGCCCGAGCAACGGACACGAAGTGCCCGGCGAGGGACTAATTAAAATCGTAAAAAAAAAGGGAAAACGCAAGAATTCAAATAGCAAACGTGGACCGATACACAAGTAACAGGTATCAGAAATTAGTGCTCCGGGAGGTCTAATTTTGGGTGGCGTTGGCAA